>JZKD02S1637313.1:42367-76201 GCA_000966675.3 Picea glauca
CTTGTGACATTCCTTAAGGGTTATGTTTCAATGCGAAGTTCATAAATGATCATGATGCATCTTGATATTCATATTGCTCATATTATATGAAATTTCTATGTTCCTTAACGGTTATGTCACATCAGAAAATTAATTAATATTTTTGTCACATTTCTTAGTTTGTGATGCTACTCAATGGTTACGTAGAATTGTGACAATTATATTGGTTGGCTAATGTTGAATTTGTGCGTTCCTTGATGCTTGTGTTGTAACATGATGTTCCTCAAGAGTTGGGTAAAATTGCGATGTTCCTCGATCGTTATTTCATATAGTGATGTTTATCATGGTTGACTCATGTCAACTATGGTTTTATTTAGCTGGTCATGGTCCACTATGGGCATGGTTGAATATAGTTGATTAGGGTTGTGTTAGGTGATTTATATGTACTAAAAGGACACTAAAATACCCTCAATTTAAATTGTCAACCCGTGGTAAGTAAACTTAGAGTTGTAGAAAATATATGCCAAAGGGTTAAGGCTAGTAGGAGTATGGTCTAACTAATGAAGGTAGATATCTAAGGTTTATCTATTTAAGAAAAAATATAGAATAATAAAATCCTACTAATAAATTCGAAACTAGGTAACCTAATTATCTTTTGGCCAAGAATCGATGGATAGTTCCTAAGAAAGCAAGTAAAAACCCTATGTAAAGAAAACTAGTTCGACAATAAGCAATGAGCAACTATCTAAGAATATCAATAAGCAAATGACGAAATCATACTATTTTAACTTGCCAACCTACATTCAATGAACAACTACCCTATGAAAGAAATTAAATAAGCAAGTAAGTAAAAGTACCTATCTAACCTATTAAAGCAAATAGACAACTAAGCAAAGACACATAACTAATCTATTAAAGCAAAAGACAAGTAAGCAAAGACAATTATCTATCCTACTAGAGNTACAGCTTGATTACCAAATCAAAATGTTGCAGGATACTTCAATGCCTATACTTCAAAATGTTGCAGGATACTTCAATGCCTATACTTCAAAATGTTGCAGGATACTTCAATGCCTTAACGAATGTATATATTTATCATATTTATCATACTTCAATGCCTTAACTATGATGTACAATTCCTTATCTTATTTGGGGTATATTATGATTGCACCAACAAAAGTTTCAAGTGTTATGTTATCCAACTYCTTCTTTGTATCAAAGGTTCYRCCATTATGTATCATGYRAAATTTBCTTTGATTTCAAATGAAATTGAAAGTTTCATTAGATTTAATATTGATGCATTACAATTCTTTCATGTCAAAGCTTCAGTTACTTGGTTTTCAATTGCAATGAATTGAAAGGTTATACCTGCCTTTTATAATGTGCATTGAAGAGACATTTCATTCCTAAATAATTTGCTAACCCCATGAATTACCTTGGTTCAATTAAATTATTTTGGATCAACCAATTTACGACGACTTTTATATTTCTTAGGTCAATACAAAATTCACATCTTCTAACTAAAAAATCCATACAAAACAATAATTGTTTTCCAAGCTCATATTTCTTCATGTTGGCTTGCAATTAATTGCGGGTTAATATGGCATTACCATATTACAATGTAATATGGTAATACCATATCTCGTGTAATTTTTTTTTTAAAACTTAATGCCATCGTCGCAATATCGATGATAGTTAGTCTGAAAAAAAAATTGCATTTTGACCACCGTGGCAATAGTGACGAACTTTTGTCGCAAGTTGCCACAGTTTTTCGTCACACATACAACATCTTCATCATAACTTTGGTCTTGATGAATCAATGTCGTCGTTATTTCCACGGGTATTCGTCACAATTTGCAATGGTTTTTCATCGCACATACAACATCTGTGTCTTAAGTTTTTGACTTGTCAAAACTTTTCATTGCAATTGCGACGATATTTCGTCGTAATTGCCACGGTTGTTCGTTGTACTTGCGACAATATTTCGTTGGAATTACGACGATGCAAAGGGTTAACCGAACTTGACTCTGGTGACACGTGGAGAGATAATTTATTTGATTTTTCCACGCACACCTGGATCGTTGATAGAGCGACGAAATTATTTTGATGAAAAAAAAACTCATCTTTCGTGGAAATTGCGATGAATATGTGTGGCAATATCAACGAAAAAATGTTGCAAATTTGGTCATATGTACTAGTGTCTGAAGGAAACTTAGTCAGCATGGGGGGCCAACATGGATCCTGACAAATCGGGTCATTCAATATTCTCGACAAGTATGGAAGATGTAGCATTTACAAAAATGATAGTTTCGGTTGTGAACTATTTACAAAAAAAGAGGGTCCTAGAGTTTGACTGGCACTAGGTTGCCAGGAAAAGTTGGACTGTTGGCCAAGGTTTTTATAGAAACCATGGCCTTGACCAACATAGGGTAACTGCTTCTATTTGGGTATCATCGGTTGAATCCTGAAATTGGATGACATAGCTTGTGTGGGGATTTCTCTCTACATTGTGTTCCAAGGACCTTGGAAGGGGATTCCCCCAGCCAATCCGATGGGCATGGGTATAGATCCCTTCCTGGGGTTCCATTGAGTATGGAAGGGGTTACCCATGACCGACATCCCTTGTGAGGGAACTGATCCTTTCCAGGGATTCCAAAGACAATGTGTGGATAAAACTCCAGTCATCGCTCCCTGTGAAGGAATCGTACCTTGCATCGGGTTCTATTGACCAAAACTGGGGTTCCTCCAGCTGAGACAACAACTGAAGAAAAATCATTGTTCCCAAATGCACAGAAAAAAGAGAATGCCATAGATCCCACCGACATTGTATAATACGAAGGTCCTAAACTGCCTCCACCAAACAAGCTATAATTAGCGCTTGGACTGATTAGTTGTTGAAAAGCACCACCAAGTGAAGGGGATGGAGGAGGTATATGAACCCCACCATAACGGATATCATTAAAAGGGATATAAGTTCCCCTAATTGACCCTTGCATAAGAGCGTTCGAGCTCCCTTCCCCCAGACCCATGGTCTGTAAGGTAGAATATGTAAGAATCAAGTTTGTATCAAAGTCGGGCATCCCATATGAGAAGGGAGGGCTCGTCACACTCCGAGTAAATGAAATAGTGGTCAAAGCTGATAACAGTATCAGACCACTGCCCAAAGTTGAGGGAGTCAAGACCACTATGGTCCTGACTAGAAAAGGTGGGAGAGGAGGTAGGAGGCCCTCTGAAGTAGTATCCATAATATGAGTACGATGACTCCTAGATGAAGTAGAAGAATTCACTTCCATTGTCACTTGTAGGACTAGGTGGTTCTTAGAAGATGTCACCTCGGGAGGGACTATTTGAATCAAGATCGACACCGAAAAATTGATAATCCGAGGGTTAGCTGGTCTGATAGCCTCTGCCTCAAGGTCAAAAATGGTAGTTTTCTCTGGAGTCAGAAAGTATCCTTGCAAAGAAATCTCAAGCATTGTTTCATGTGGCCCGATCGCTTCGAATGACCCTTCTTGATCAATTCTTCGCCTCAACGATGGTGGAGGTGGCTCCAAGGTAACCAATGATAGGCCCTGAAGCCTTCGCGACCAGCATAGCTGTTGATATTCCACTTTGTGAAATGATCAAACGACATAGTAGGGCTTGACTAGCGTAGATCACAAAGCACATAGTAAACATTTTCCTAAAGATAAATCAAGTATTCGACTATCTAGTAGGAAGGACAGTTACGCCAATTGACACTAGAGAAACTAACATGTGTAAGTGTAACTCAAACACGAAAGCACCCTCCATGTATAATTTGTGAAGCGCGATCCGACGTCTTCCCTAGGTACCGCGGTATACCCCTGCAATCACCTATGTAAGTCCATAAAATATGGGTAACTAGGTTTCCAACTCGTAGTCAGTTACCAGGCGAGTACATTCGACAGTCAGGAAGATAGTAATGAGAAGGATAACAAGTCCGAAGCCCTTCAAGGGTATCAAAATAAAATGGTATGGAAGAAAATAGAGGATATTGAATGGATTTGAGGTCCACGCAACTCTGTAGGAAAATGTAGTCGGTATTGTTCCTGAGAAAGACCCTCAATATACAGTCCCCACTACGTTCAGTCCATCTTTGGAGGGGTTATCTCCTCTGCCTTTCCTCACACGACCTCGTGTTTATCCCCTGTGTTAGAGGGAGTTCCCAACTAACTCTTACAATACTGGAATTAAAGAACTCCCTAACTCAGACTCCAATGTTTGATTTAAAGTGGCCTTGAAGAATGAACGTCCGCATGGTGTGCATGATGAGGGCTGAGTTTTATCTTAGAAATCTCAAGAGAGATACCATTGTTCTCATACCAACTGAAGTGCAGTCGAAGCACAGAGCCGTGCAAGGTGTGTGAAGGCCAATTGAAGCCTTGGATTTTATAAATCTAGAAGGAAAGTTGAAGGACCACTGTTGCAAAGAGTGCACAGGGTTGGAGACTCAAATAACCAGAGGTTATTTGAAGATTTGCTGCAAGGAGTGCGAGAAGGGATCCTTTTTGGGGAGCTTGAGTTTACAAGTGAAAGCTAAGGAAGGATAACACCTTTGAAGTGCTCAAAGGGAGACGAAGATTGAAATCGTCTCGTAGAAGTTAAGTTCAGGAGGGAGAACATTGAGTCATTTTGACAAGGGTCATTGAAGAGTGCATTTGGTGGTCAGAATTCTCCATGGAGAAATCATGAAGTCACGAGGACCGTAGGATCCAGAGGAGCTGTAAGGTGGTTAGGAGTTGGATTAATCTGCCACCCTGTCATCAAGAACCAATGTGGACCATTGAGTGTGGTTTGTTTGAGCCGTCAGATCATTTTGGGGATTCGGTATCCATAATTTTGGAGTGCAGGCCAAAATCCTTGGTCACTCAAATTCCTGAATCACGAAAAGGGATTTCCAGGTGTGGAATTTCAGAAATTTGGTAATTCGGGATTCGACATATTGGAAGTTCCGATGACAAGGAACCAGGACCCTTTGCATTGAAAATCCTGAAGTCATGAAACGCGGTGTGACTTGGTGTGGGATTTTGGCATTTCAGTTTTCCAGAGTTTGGGAAGTAGAGGAGGCAGCGACTTTGGAATCGAGAGTTTCAAAATCCCGGTTCGCGAAATCCTGTACAGGGAAAGGAAAAATTCTCGAAAAGGTTGAGGGACAATAGTCGTTGGGTACCAATCGGGTTTCGGGGTTTTGGGACTCAAGAGGTAGAGTTGCATGGTCAACGCAACTCCTAAAATCGCAAAGAGAGAAACACTAAAAAGGTGGGTCCCAAGTATCAGTCAGAGGATATGTGCGGTGGAAGTCAAAGGAGGGGTCAAGCTTCGACGAAATCCCGAAAGGCCATCGATCTAGCATTCCATGGGATGTTGAACCCATTTCGGCATATCGTCATTTCAGATTTTAGGGAATCATAAGGGAAGAGGAACGACTGTTGGTTGTTCACTCAAAGTCCCAAAAGCCGAAATTAGTGGGCGTGTGTGCGGCGCATTGAAGGAGTCAACCTTCGTTGACGTTTCGCATTTTGGAATTTTCCAAGAGCTGTGGAAATACATCGGGACTCTCCAACTCCTGAAACCTGAAGTCCTTTGTGGCTTAAACAAAGGGTTTAATTATCCCTTGGCGTGGTTTTAGTGAATATCCTGAGCGAATCTCGGCCCGAGGGCAGGGGGTCTGCGTCAGAGTGGTATCAGAGCCTAGAACAATTTCTTTTCTTTCTGTAGCAGAGAGAAGGGAGAAAATTTTACAACCATGCCACTGAGAATAAGAGACAGGAAAATACCTGATCCAGCAGAGGAAAGAGAAATGTCGAGAAGAAGAGACAGGCAAATACCTGATCCAGCAAGGGAAAGAGAGATGCGTGAATTAAGTGCTAGGCTTGATGCTATGGAGACAACACAAAGGCGCACAATTCACGCTGGGGATATCAGTGAAGCTGAAAGTAAAAATGGAGCTGGAAATGAGGGAGAATAAGTTGGAGTCAAAGATGCTACAGAAGAATGCCTATTCAGGGATGTTGCAAGGATAGGTGCTAGAGAAAAAATGGAAATTCTAGTGTACGAAGGCAACTTGGATGTTGAAGAACTTCTAGACTGGATTAGAGCCCTAGAAAAATAATTTGACTATGAGGATGTCGAGGAAGATAAGAAAGTCAAACATGCCGTTACTAGACTTAAAGGGCATGCAACACTGTGGTGGGATGAATTGTAGGTTGACAGACGCTGCAAAGTCAAGCATAAAATCAAAAGCTGGGATAGAATGGTTGCAAAAATGAAAGCCAAATTTATACCTAGGGATTATCAAATCAAAGACAGAACTCAGAGACCTAAAGAAGAGGGAAAGAAACCTCAAACTCAACCTGAGAGAGGAGGAAGGTCACAAGGAAGGCAATATGCTGATAGAAATACTTTTCCTTGAGCCAGAGGAAGAGGAAGAGGTAGAGGAGGTGAAGTGAAATGTTTTGTCTATGGAAAAATCGAACATAAATCCTATGAGTGTCCATATAGGAAGAAATCTGGTGGTGAAACTCACATTTCCGAAGCTCAAGGATGGGATGTTGAGGCAGAAGACGCTGAGGGCAGAAGATCTTTAATGATGAGGAAAGTTCTCTTGAAACTAGAGAAGGAGGTAGAGAGACCAGCCCAAAGAAACAATCTATTTTGGACTGCTTGCAAAACTAAAGACAAAGTATGCAAGGTCATAGTGGAAAACAATAGCACAAAAAATCTCGTATCTACAGAGATGGTATAAAAGCTGGAGCTGGCGACTGTTGTACATCCAAGCCCATACAGAGTTTCATGGCTACAAAAAGGGCATCAGGTAAATGTCACTAAAAAATGTTTAGTCGAATTTAAAATAGGAGGATATAAAGATGAAATATTATGTGATGTCATTCCCATGGATGTTTGTCATCTATTGCTGGGTAGACCATGGAAATATGACAGAAACATAGTTCATGATGGGAGAAAGAACACGTACACCCTGGAAAAAAATGGTAGAACTCACATGTTGCTGCCGATTAAGGATAAAGAAGTGAAAACAGAGACAAGCAACACTGTACTTCTCATGAGTGGGAAGGAACTTCTTAATGAGGTTAAGAAGAAGGAAGACAAACAATTTATTGTTGTCAGGAAGCCCAAAATTGTTTTGACCAGAAGAAATCCAGGAGTTGCTGGGAAAGTTTTCTGATATAGTAGTGGACGAAATACCTTGTTCATTGCCACCTATCAGGAGTATAATCCATCATATCGATCTTATACCTGGAGCCATTTTGCCGAAAAAATCTGCGTACAGGTTGACACCGCGGGAAAACGAAGAAGTTAAGAGACAGGTCCAGGACTTAATGGATAAAGGATTGATTTGAGAAAGCTTGAGAACATGCGTTGTTCCGACAGTGCTCAACCCAAAGAAATATGGAGGCTGGAGAATGTGTATAGACTCAAGGGAAATCAATAAGATTAACATCAGATACAGATTTCCATTGCCAAGAATGGTCGACTTGATGGATTGCTTGAGTGGAGCAAAGTTATTTTCAAAGATTGATTTGAAAAGCGGGTATCATCAAATTCGAATGAGAGAAGGTGATGAATGGAAGACAACATTCAAGATGAATGAGGGGCTGTATGAATGGATTGTCATGCCATTTGTCTTAACAAATGCGCCCAGTACTTTCATGAGGTTGATGAACGAAGTCCTGAAGGATTTCATAGGGAAATTCGTCATTGTATATCTTGATGATATATTAATTTTCAGCAAGATAGAAGCATAACACTTGAAGAATTTAGTTGCAGTAATGAGGAGATTACAGCAGGAGAAATTGCTGATTAATATGAAGAAATCGTCATTTATGAGGACATAACTCGTTTATTTAGGTTTTGTTATCTCTGCAAAGGAATTAAAAATGGATCCGGAAAAGATAAAGGTGATTAAGAATTGGCCATCGCCGAAGAGCGTTTTTGAAGTTCGAAGCTTCCATGATTTGGCTAGCTTCTACATGAAATTCATCCGAAACTTCAGTGGAATTAGTGCACCGATGATGGATACCGTGAAGAAAAGACATAAATATTTTCACTGGACAGAGGAAGAGGAGAAGAGTTTCAATCTGCTGAAGAAGAATATCACTGAGAAACCAATTCTGGTTTTGCCAGATTTTAGCAAGACATTACAGGTCAGGTGTGACGCGAGTGGATTTGCAATTGGAGCGGTCTTGAGCCAAGACGATAGGCCGGTCGTGTACTTCAACGAAAAACTGAATGAAGTGAAGGTTAAGTACTCCACGTATGACAAGGAATTCTATGCCGTCATACAAGCATTGAAGAAATGGAGACACTATTTGGTTCCCAATGAGTTTGTTTTGTACAATGATAATCACGCTTTGCAATTCGTGTCTCGACAAGAGAATTTGAACCAAAAACATGCTAAATGGGTTGAATACATGCAAAATTTTACTTTTTTGATTAAGAATATTTCTAGAACTGCTAACAAAGTTGTTGATGCTTTGAGTAGGAAATGTTTGCTTATGCAGGAATTCAGAGTCAAGACTTTGGGTTTTGATAACCTCAAAGAAATGTACAGGGATGACCCAGATTGAATTACCCGATGGGGTCGGAATTTCACCGATATTAAATGTTGCGGATTTGTACCCTTACCGAGCTGAAGAAGTAGGAACAAATGAGGAACATAAATAATTCAATGGAAAAAACAAATGCCTGTAGTTGACAAGCCATAGATGGAAGGCATAATTGATAAAAGGATTAGCAAAAAGACCAGGAGGAAAGAGTATTTTGAATACTTGGTCAAATGGAAGGGACATCCAGTTGAAGATGCTAGTTGGGAGGATGAAGCAGAAATTCATAGGCATGGATAAACCATGCAAGAGCTCATGAACAAGAGTTCATGAAAATTTTCAAGCGAGGGAGTATGATGCAGGAGCATCGTAAGAAACCAGCCAAGCAAGCAACGTAAAAGCGGGAGATAGCTGGAAAAGCACCAACGCACATTTTGAAATGTTTTGAGATTAATGAATGGACATTAATGTAATAGCTAAGGGAAGTGTACTTACATTTATATCTAGATATTGTAAACAAATCTTGAGCATTGCTCTCATCTGTAGAATGTAGAGACCTTTATGCGTAATGAATGCAAGTAGGTAGATTTAATTTAATAGATTAGACAGTTTAGAAGTATAGGAGGGAAAACAAATATAAACACCCTCACCCTTGTATCATTGTAGTTATTGATGATCATTCAGATTTCATAAGTTGTAGAGCTGAAGCAGAGAACTGTAGAGAAGAACCCATGTACAGGAGCACTTGAGTTAATATATGAAGCTTTGACTCAATTTTCATGGTGTTATGATGCTTACTGTTTACATTTGTTGAATGGTATGTTTACAGTTGATTTGTTTCTCTGTTATGCATTTGTTTCAACGCTGTGTTATGTGTGATTTCATGTTGAATGTATGAAGTCTGAGAGAGGAGAAGAATGAGTTTCAATTGTTTCTCTTCCTAAGAATTCCTGCAAGGAGTGCAATGAACGTCCGCAAGGTGTGTGTAACGTGAGTTTTATCTCAGAAATCTGAGGAGAAATACCGTTGTTCTCATACCAGCTGACATGTAGGCGAAGCACAGAGATGTGCAAGGTGTGCGCAGGCCAGTTGAAGCCTTGGATTTTATAAATACAAAAGGAAAGTTGAAGGACCACTGTTGAAAAGAGTGCACAGGGTTGGAGACTCAAATAACCAGAGGTTATTTGAAGATTTTCCACAAGGAGTGCGAGAAGGGATCCTTTTGGGGAGCTTGAGTTTACAAGTGAAAGCTCAGGAAGGATAACACCTTTGAAGTGATCAAAGAGAGACGAAGATTGAAATTGTCTCGTAGAAGTTAAGTTTATGAGGGAGAACACTGAGTTGTTTGGACAGGGGTCATTGAAGAGTGCATCTGGTGGTCATAATTATCTGTGGAGAAATTGCGAAGTCGCGAGGACCGTAGGATCCAGAGAAGCTATAAGGTGGTTAGGAGTTGTATGAATCCGCCACCTTGTCATCAAGAACCAACGTGGACCGTTGTGCGTGGTTTGTTTGATCCGTCGGATCATTTCGGGGATTTGGTATCCATAAGTTTGGAGTGCAGTTCAAAATCCTTGGTCACTAAAATTCCTAGATCGCGAAAAGGGATTTCCAAGTGTGGAATTTTTGAAATTTAGTAATTCGAGATTCGGCATACCGAAAGTTCCAATGACAAGGAACCAGGACCCTTTGTATTGAAAATCCTGAAGTCGTGAAACGCGATGTGCCTTGGTGTGGGATTTCGACATTTCAGTTTTTCGGAGTTCGGGAAGTAGAGGAGGCAACGAATTTGGAATCAATAGTTTCAAACTCCTGGTTCACAAAATCCCGAAGAGGGAAAGGAAAAATCCCAGAAAAGGTTGAGGGACAGTAGCCGTTGGGTACCAATCGGGTTTCGGTGTTTCAAGACTCAAGAGGTAGAGTTGCATGGTCAATGCAACTCTTGAAATCGTGAAGAGAGAAATGTTGAAAAGGTGGGTCCCAAGTATCAGTCAGAGGATACGTGCGGAAAAAGTCAAAGGAGGGGTCAAGCTTCGGTGAAATCCCGAAAGGCCATCGATCTCGCATTCCATGGGATGTTTAACCCATTTCGGCATATCGACATTTCGGAGTTCGGGGAATCATAAGGGAAGAGGAATGACTGTTGGTTGTTCACTCAAAGTCCCGAAAGCCGAAATTAGTGGGCGTGTGTGCGGCGCATTGAAGGAGTCAACCTTCATTGCCGTTTCACATTTCGACATTTTCCAAGAGCTGTGGAAATACATCAGGACTCTCCAACTCCCGAAACCTGAAGTCCTTTGTGGCTTAAACAAAGGGTTTAATTAACCCTTGGTGTGGTTTTAGTGAATATCCTGAGCATATCTCGGCCTGAGGGCAGGGGGTCTGCGTCACCAAGTCGTTCCAAATTTCTGGTAATTAACACAATATTAGAAGAACCATGACCTCATCATCAAAGTCCATTTTTACAGAACTTAGTTGATTAGTAACCCTATTAAATTCGTTTAAATGATCTGCAACATGCCCGCGTTCTGACATATTCATATTAAATAATTGCTTCATTAGAAATACCTTATTGGATGCCAAGGATCTTTCATATAGTTTATCTAGTGCATCCGTCATCTCCTTCGTTGTCTTTTCTTTCAAAATATTGAAATCCACCGACACTGTGAGGCTCAACTGTATCATTCCTAGTGCCTTTCTTTCAAGAGACTCCCATTCTTCGTTCTTCATGGTTGTCATCTTCTTTGCTATTCCACCCAATGGTAGGAATAGATCCTTTTGATATAAATAATCTTCCATCTGCATCTTCCATAACTGGTAGTTTTTTCCATTAAATTTCTCTACCCTAAACTTTCCATCTTCCTCCATTACTCCAACTCAAACCATGAACCCTCTTTCTTTACTGGGAGTTACCTTTCACTCCGATTCCAGTTGTTAGAAAAACAGGATCATGGAGCAATAAAATAAAACAAATGCGGAAATAAAACATAGAACATACAAAATAAATATAGACATAGATATATGTGGTTCACCCAGTGTGGGCTACGTCCACTAGAGAAATTTATAGGTCCTTCCTTTTTATTATTCAACAAAATGAAGGGATACAACCTACAACACAACCATTGTAACTACTTCTTTTTTATCTCACAATATCCTCTCTCGGAATATAATATTCACTATAATACACAACCGCAATACAATTCCTGCATAAGAGAGGGTTTCCTTCTAGGGAAAAAACCCCTAAAATAACTTCTACTGTCAGATTTGCGACCTTATAATGAACGATCTAGATTGACTACGAAATTACAATATTTTACAAGGAAATTTTTCCCAGAATTTCTCTTCGAAGGCGCCGCTCCCGAATTCCCCTCTAGGGGGGGCTACAAAAATTTTCGCCATCCCCCTGGACCCCCCTAGCGACAATTGTGGGGGAAAAGTGCCCCCACAACCTCCCTCCACAACCAACAGTTCATGTACTAACACACTATGCAAAATCAAATCTGAGAGGTCGATTCTCTTCGTAGGACACAATTCAATAATATAAATGATCACACACATAAATCTCTGTAATTATTTTAACAATACAAATTATTGAGAATACAACTAAATGAAATTCCTATAATTTTGGTGCATCGAAACCCGTCACACTCACAAAAACATAATGAAATTCACACTCTTTTCATTCTTGACATCTATACTATATTCAAATCAGACAAGAAATCGACTTAGCCAGGATAATACTAGATACCAAATGAATAACTAGCAGGTAAAGGATAGGCACAAATCAGTACTAGATCACAATAAACAAATGCAGAAATCAAACATACACTATAATTTACAACAATCTCACCAAGTTGGAGCAGTGGGACCTTGTCGATGCCAACAAGGAAGCTTAAAATAACTCACAAGATAATAAACTTTAAAGAGCGCACAGGATCAACAAATTCCACCTCATATTAATCTTCAACAAATAAGTTTACATAAAAGATGTGTTCATAAACCAGTATTTCAACACAACAATATATCATTACATCTCCTCCTCTCTTTTCAGTACTCCTTCCTTCATATTTGTATAAGGAAATTCAATGGAAATGGATCAGAACAAATCCCCCAACTCATAATTCGGTCAAATTGTTTACGCACAAAATATGGGTTTTTCACCAGACATTATAAATTCATGTTAAAGATCCTTTGATATATATCTATCGATTGTGAATGTTTAGAAAATATTTATGGGTTTTTTAGCTGGATGGATTTTCTAAAAATTCATTTGGTGGTTTTGTGGGATATGCTTCCATCCGCATGAAAAATCAAGGTGAAATATAGAAGTTTAGAAATATTTGTTGATTTTTAGTTGAATCGTTCCCCCTGAGCTAGAGGCCCACATGTTCGAGCTGGGTGAATTTTGGCCATTATGATATCATGTCGACGTCATTATGGAGAAAGCCCATGTTCCCAAATTTCAATAGTCATCCTCATATGTTTGGAAATCAAGCTGAAAATCTAGTACTAGATGCTTATAGGATTTCGATACTGGACAGGTACCGGATGACTGTAGAACCTTTTGGTACATAATGACTTGAAACATTCTGGTACTGGATTCTTGTAGGATTTTGGTACTGGACAAGTACCAGATGAGTGTATAACCTTCTGGTACTGGATGACTTGAAACATTTTGGTACTAGACAGTTTATGGAACATTCTAGTACCGAATTATTTGAATTGCAAGTACCGGATGATCTGGAGTGTGAGTACCAGATGACATGGAGTGTGAGTACCAGATGACATGCAATGTGAGTAGCATATTATCTATCTTTCTATGGTTTCCACAACAAGGCTATTAGATGGAATAAAGCATATAGATAATTGTTCTAACTATCAATAAACCATACAAATCATAGGCTTAAACATTTATTACCTTATGTACACCAAGGAATAATCAAATGGGTGTATCATCGAGCAAAATGAATGTATTATTGATAATTTTAAGGAAACATAATCAATATAGGGCGCAAAAGTAAGGTGAATGTGGATGTAAAAAAGGAAACCCAACAATGATTGTGAAGGTGTAGATCTTATATATCTCTCCACTACAAAAATAAAAGGACTATTACACTCAATAGTGATTGCATCAAGCTAGAACAAAGTTACCACATGAACACCCTTAGAGACTACCATAGATCCTTAGACAATATTACACCCTTTTTCAAAGAAAATAATAGGCACATTAGAATCATTAAGTTTGCTTAATGATATTAGGTTTCATACTAGACTCATAATGTGCAAAATTCCTCTAATCCCATTCACTTTTCCATTAGAGAACCTAATAATAATCCACCATAGGCAATTATGTTGAGAGGAGAGTCATCACTAAGGTATACCATGCCACCATCATGTTTCTCATACATTGAAAACTACTACCAATTGGAAGTCATATGGAAGGAATATCTAGATTTTATCAACCATGCACTCTAGCCTACATAGGTTTCCAACACTATAACAAAGGAATATCCACCATACTATTGAGAATATGTTTTAGACTCATCATAAAAATCGTTATTTTCCTTCTTATTCTTCTTCTTCTTACCTTCCTTACAATCCCTTCTAATATGCCCAAACTCACTGCATTTCAAACATTTTTTCTTATACTTTCCAAGAGACTTATGTCTCCCATGGGATTTGGATCTTCCCTTTTCTGTCTTCTTTCATTTCTCCTTCAATATTCCATGAAAAACCAAGGCCTCATTGGTGTATTCAAAATATTTCTTCCTCGCCTCTTCTAAGAGTAACAAAGACACAATCTCATCAAGAACCAATGTCTTTACAATGATTCTGGTGGCTATTACTAGGTTCTACCATGAATCGAGCAAAGAACACAAAATAGTCATAATAAAATTCTCCTCATCCATATTCACTCCAACTGAGATCAATTGGGTCAAAATCGTATTAAATGCATTCAAGTGGTCGGTTATAGAATTATCATCACCCATTCTCAAGAAAAACAACATTTCCCACAAAGAAAAGTTTATTAACCAAGGATTTATCCTAACAAAAATCCTCCAACTTCTTCCATAGAGCCATTGTTCTTTTTTTTCACAAACATTCAATAGTACCGAATTGACCAAATATATCCTAATAAGGCTTCTTTCCTTTATTTCTATAATATACCAGATATAAAATGTATGCAAAACAAAAATAAAATGCTAGAAATGGCAGAATAACAACAATATAACCAAAACATTCACCACAATATCACTGAAATGATAAGAGAATAATAACATAAATAACACTTTGAATCTAAAAGAAATTTTCACGGGCCTCTTCGAGGGGGCAACCTCCAGTTGAAAAGAGCTCTATTACAATAATATCCAAGCTGGGGTTCTCATACCCTCGACGCCTATTTATACTAAAAAAAGCATCTAGAGGAAGATCCTTCTAGAAGTAGAAGCTTCTATTAGGTCTTATTACATCTACCTTATTCTATTTTATTGAAAGACCTTATTAATATTGACCTTTATTACATCTGAATATATTGTTCTACCTATGTGCAAGTTAGGACCCTAACATGTCCACCCCCTTAAAAACAACCCTGTCCTCAAGGCTTGAGATGATGAAATTGTTGCAGAATGGTAGCTAGTTCCCAAGTGGCATATGTTGAAGTTGTATCTTTCCATTTGACTAACACTTCCTTGATGGTTCTATGACGTAGGCGACGCTCACGCTGGTCCAAAAATACTTCTGGCTGTAGCCAAATGGATCCTTCTTCAACTAACTATGGAAGGTTGGTTTGAATTTGGCACTTAGCTCCAATCACCTTCTTTAAGCATGAAACATGAAAAACAGGATGTAGCCTCGAATGGTTGGGCAAAGATAATTGATAGGCTACTTGTCCCACATGCTTGAGAATGGTATAAGGACCATAAAATTTGGGGGCTAGCTTCTAACAATGCTCAGCCTTGAGGGAAGTTTTCTTGTAAGGTTGCAGCCGAAGAAACACCTGATCCCCTTCTGTAAATTGACGTTCAGAGTGACCTTGATCTTCTTGTTGCTTCATGCGATTCTGTGCCATGACCAAATTCTCTTTGAGTGTATGGAGAATATCCTCTCGAGCTGTAAGTGTTAGGTCAACCGCCTGGATCTTCGAGGCACCTGGTAAGTATGAGAGAACTAAAGGTGGCTTCTGTCCATATACTGCTTCAAAAGGAGTCATGCGTGTAGCTGTATGGTATGAAGTGTTGTACCACCATTCAGCTAGGGGTAACCATTGAGCCCACTGATTTTTCTTTTTTGAGGCAAAACACCTTAAATATGTTTCCAAGCACTTGTTGACAACTTCCGTTTAGCCATCAGTCTGGGGATGATAAGCTGTGATGAGATGCAATTCGGTGCCTTGTATCTTGAACAGTTCTTGCCAAAAATTTCTTGTGAAAGTTGGATCGCGATCACAAACAATAGAGTGCGACATGCCATGAAGCTTCAAGACCTGATCCATGAAAATTTGAGCCATTGTGGATGATGTAAACGGTTATTGAAGGGCACATAAATGAGCATACTTGGAAAGGAGATCAACAACCACCATGATGACTGATTTATTTCTCGATTTGGGTAAGCCGATAATAAAATTCATAGAGATATCCTTCCAAATAGCAGGTGGAATCAAGAGCGGTTGTAGTGTGCCCAAAGATTTGACTATTTCTCCCTTGTTGCATTGACATACATCACATTCAGCGACAAAATTATGAATGTCCTATCTCATACCATCCCAGAAAAAGGAATGTTTGACCCTGTCATAGGTTTTGGTGAACCCAAAGTGCCCTGCTGTGGGTGTAGCATGAGGCTCAGAAAGTACCGTGGATTTAAGCTTTGTTTGTTTACTTAAATACAAACAGCCTTTGTATCGAAGTTCATCATGGAGCCAAGAGTACCCTGGGGAAGCTAGAGCATTGGACTGCAATTGTTGGATCAGCTGTAAACTTTTGGGATCTTGTAGCCATTCCTGGCGAACAGCTTGGAGCCAATCTGGGATAATGAATGAAAGAGAAAAAAGGGATACTTCATCTTCATATTTACGGGAAAGTGCATCCGCAACCACATTGTCTTTGCCTTTCTTGTAAATGATCTCATAATCATATCCAAAGAGCTTAGTCACCCATTTTTGTTGTTCTGGGGAGGAAATGCGTTGTTCCAGAAAATGCTTGAGGCTTTGATGGTCTGTCTTAATTTGGAAACGTTTCCCCAATAGATAAGGGTGCCATAGATCAACGACATGCATAATAGCCAACATTTCCTTTTCATAAATGGATTTTCCCAGATTTCTTTCAGATAGTTACTTGCTGGTAAAGGCCAAAGGTCGACCCTCTTGCATAAGGACAACACCAATTCCTTTCCCTGATGCATAACATTCCAACACAAAGGTCTTTGTGAAATCGGGAAGGGCGAGGAATGGAGTGGTGCACATGGCCATCTTCAAGGTTTGAAAATCTTGAGCAACGGATGGAGTCCAAGTGAAAGAGTTCTTTTTGAGGAGAGCAGTGAGAGGTGTTGCAATCTTCCCATAATTGTTAAAAAACTTGCGATAATACCCTGTTAAGCCCAGACATCCACACAAGATCTTAAGAGTATCTGGGTGAGGCCAGTCTTGCATAGCTTCAATTTTTTAGGATCCACCCTGAAGCCATCCTTGTCGACCAGATGACCCAAGTATTCTACTTCTGAGGCACCAAAAGCACATTTAGACTGTTTCAGGAAAATTTGGTGCTGAGAGAGTAGATGGATAACTCGATCCACATGAGCAAGATGGTCTGTCTAGGTTTTTCTATAGATGATGATATCATCAAAGAAAATGAAGACAAAATGGCAGATAAAAGTACGAAAGACATGATTCATGAGGCTTTGGAAGGTGGAGGGGGAATTACATAAGCCAAAAAGCATGACCAAAAAATCATAGTGGCCCTCATGAGTTCTAAAGGTAGTCTTGGGAATGTATGCCTCTTTCATACGTAACTGGTGGTAGCCCGAACAAAGATCCAGTTTAGTGAAGAATTGGGCGCCACTTAATTCATCCAAGAGGTCATCAATGAAAGGAATGGGGAATTTGTCTTTGATGGTAAGTTTGTTGAGGGCACGGAAGTCAGGACACATTCACCAAGAACCTTCTTTCTTTAGGACCATGACCACAGGAGAAGAGTAGGGGCTCATACTAGGGCAGATAACGCCTGCATTAAGGAGTTCTTGGACCATTTTATCAATTTTATTCTTTTGGGACAAGGGGTGACGATACAAACATATATTGGGAGGAAGGCTTCCCAGTACAAGGGGAATGGAATGATCATGAACACCACGGGAAGGAGGGAGTCCTTGGGGAGTGGAAAATACCATTTGATGTTTAGAAAGGATGGCTTGGAGGTCTTGCGGGACCGAGGGTGTCTCTGTTGCTTGTATGGCATGGAGTTGGGTGATAAAACCAAAATGACCTTTTTTGAGCAGATTTTCCATGTGATGGGAACTAATGATATCAGGTGAACCGACGATGATGCCTTGGAACTTATATTGGTGGCCCTCCTGGTCGAATTGCATGGTTAAGTCTTTAAAATCCATGATAATGGGACCCAAAGTCCTTATCCAGTCTGCACCCAACAGAATGTCACAACCTCCCATGTCGATAGAAAACATATGGGATTTCAGGTGGTAGTCACCAATTTGGAGATGAACATTTTCACAACACCCTCCACATTTCATGGAACCACCATTGGCAATCATGATTTGGAAATTATTAACGGCATGGATGTAACAATGAGTTTCTTGGGCAATGCGACGATGAATAAAATTATGAGTGCTGCCACTATCGACCAGAATAATGACCTTTTGATTCTTGATGTAACTGATTAGCTTGATGGTTTGGGGAGCGGAGAAGATAGTGAGAGTATTGAGGGAAATGATCGGTTCTACTTCGGGAGGGTCTGAGGGAGGGGTTATGTCAGTGGATTCAGGTGACTCAGACACAAGGGGAGTTTCTACATCCTCTTCCGAAATATCCTCAGAGATTTCCATAAAAATCTTTTGTTCTTTACACTTGTGGCCTGGGAAATATTTGTCATCATAGTTATAACAAAGGCCTTTGAGTTGGCGTTCAACCATTTCATCCCTGGTCAATTTTTGGATCTTTAGTGGGGTAGAGAGAGTAGTGGTATTTACTAGTTTAGGGCGAGGGATAAAGGAGGGTTTTCGATTTTGAGAGGATACCACCTGTTGTGATTCTTTATCTCTTTTAGTATCCTCCACCCAACTTTGAGGCCGAGCCATGAGGACATGGGCTTGAATCTCATCCTTGAGGCCGCTGATAAAAAAATCTCAGAAAAAGGCATTAGACATGCCCTCTGTTCTAAAATCCAGGTGCTCAAAGGCAGCTATAAAGTCTTCCAGTGTTCCAAATTGTTTCAACTTTGTCAAATGGCCCAAATGGTTGGTGTCAGTGTCAAAGTGTTCATAAAGCTCTGCCACAAAGTTTGTCCAAGCAATATACCCTTGATGATAAGTTTTTCTCCATTGCCACCATTGCAATCGTTCTTGATCTAGATGGAGAACACCATACCGGAGTTTGGCCAAGTCATTTGTAATGTCGTATAAAGAGAAATAATGTTCCATTTGGGTTACCCAACTAGTGGGGTCTGAGCCATCAAATTTTGTCACATCCACCCGTGGAAGGCGTAGGTCACATTGAAAGTGATGGTTCTGAAAGTTAATGGAATGAGAGGAATGGTCACCTTCGGGATGTGGAGGTGAGGAAGAGGAAGGGTTATTTGTAGGGATATGCAATTTGGTGCAGAGTGTCGAAAAGACTGATTCAAGCTGGGTGGTGAGGTCTTGTTTGATTTCCTCCATTGAGGACTACATGGTTGTATTGATGGATGCAACATTGGCACTGAGTTGTTTCACTTCTTGTTGGGTTTCGATGAGACCAGATTGCAAGGTCTTGAAGCGAGCT
This sequence comes from Picea glauca, assembly GCA_000966675.3. NCBI lineage: Eukaryota > Viridiplantae > Streptophyta > Pinopsida > Pinales > Pinaceae > Picea > Picea glauca. Next base: position 61,913 of record JZKD02S1637313.1, read on the forward strand.
TCCAAGTCTTGGCTACGGGTATGGGCCATGAGGATGGGGGAACTAAAAAGGAGCAGGCGGGGTCAAAAATTTTGTCAAAAAATGATATGGATGAATGTGATAAGGGGAAAGAGATGAATCCAATGGAATAGGTCTCAAATAATGGTGAAAACATTTCCAAATTTTTTTTTTTTTTTAAACCCGCAGAGTTATACTCTGGTCTGAAGAATAATGCAGAGAGGAAATGCCAAAATGATTAACCATAAAGAAATGTGTATTTACTTGGCAACCTGAACACAGTTGCGCGACAATAGATCTTGTCTATTTTAATTTGTTTATGTTTCTGTCCCCAAGGGTTAGGTATTCAAGGGTTCTACAGACAAGGGTTTTCCCTGTGCTATAGCTCTTTGATATAAATGCGGGGTCCAACAATAGTACTTGGCCCAATATCTTAGGGCACTAACTAAGGAGGATAGACCATACCCTTAGCCGTACTACTCGACTACCCAGGTACTAGAGAGTATCTTCCCGAGTGTTGTTCTTGGTGACACTATAGTAGTCAGGCGATCGATCGATTTATCTAAAGATGGCTTCAGGTAATCTAGGTCGATCTGTACACAGGGGTTGTCTGATGAGCTACCACTCGAAGGGGTACCAACAAGGGTTACAAGGGTGGCCAACAGATGTGTGCTTAAGTACCACTTGTATTTCCTACGTGTATGAATCACTCAGCTGCGGGTTTATGTGCGTACCGACAGATATCTGTGGCTTAAAGACATCAGAATACATCTCTACCCTGAAAAAAAAAATTAACCCACACTTTTTGCTGAGGAAAGTGCTTTGATACCACTTGTAATATATAAGATATAAAATGTATGCAGAACAGAAATAAAATGCTAGAAATGGAAGAATAACAACAATATAACCAGAACATTCACCACAATAGCTATGAAATGATAAGAGAATAATAACAAAAATAGCACTTTGAATCTGAAAGCAATGTTCATGGGCCTCTTCGAGGGGGCAACCTCCAGTTGAGCAAAGCTCTATTACAATAATATCCAAGCTGGGGTTCTCATACCCTTGACTCCTATTTATACTAAAAAGAAGCATCTAGAGGAAGATCCTTCTAGAAGCGGAAGCTTCTATTAGATCTTCTTACATCCACCTTATTCTATTTTATTGAAAGGCCTTATTAATATTGACCTTTATTACATCCAAATATATTTTTCTACCTATGTGCGGGTTAGGACCCTAACAATTTCCAACAACAATAAATCTTCATCTTTCATACTACTGGGTTCGATTTTAGATATCACAACCCATAAATCTTGATCTATGTTAGGGACCTAAACCCCTAACTTCTCATATAGGTAGAATAATATATTTCCATGTAACAAAGGTTGATACTAGTTAATAAGGCCTATTTAATAAATATGAACAAGTCAATGTAAGAATACCTAATAGAAGCTTTCTCTTCTAGAAATATCCTCCTTTAGAATGTTCTTTAGAAGATAGAATTAGTATAAATAAGAGTAGAAGGTATGAGAGGGATTTTCTTGAGAATTATTGTAATAGAGCTATGTTCTGTTGGAGGTTTCCCCTTCAAAGAGGCAAGTGAACATTGTTTCCTATCAATAAAGGTATTATTTTGGTATTTTGGTTCCATATATTCTGATGTTTCGTTGCTATATTCTTGTTCTCTATTGTTATTTTGCTGGTATTTACTGCAACATCTCTATTTTCCGCTATTATAATAGATTTGGTTCCTAACAAGTGGTATTAGAGCACTTTCCTTGGTAGGATTCATTGGTTAATTTTTTTCTAGGGTAGGGATGTGTTTCAACGTCTTTAAGATACATAGATTTGCATTCGGGGAAGAATACATGCAAGAAATACAAGAGGTAATTAAGCGCACATATGTTGGCCACTCTTGTAACCCATGTTGGTACCCCTTCGAGTGGTAGCGCATCAGACACCACCTTTATACAAAGTTTTTCTTCCATGTACTTCTGGTATATCAGGAGACCCCTTAGCTATCCTAAAACCATCCATAGACCAATCGATCGACCGCCTGAATGCTATAGTGCCACCAAGAATAACACTCGGGAACATACTCTCTAGTACCTGGGTAGTCGAGTAGTATGACTAAGGGTACATTCTAGCCTCCTTAAATAGTGCCTTGAGATATTGGGCTGAGTACTACTGTTGGACCTTGCACGTATATCCGAGATTTATAACACAATGAAAACCCTTGTTTGTAGGCACCCTGGAAACCCTAACCCTTGGGAAGGAAACCAAATAGAAAAGGAATAGAGCATATATATTTCTGTGCAACCTTTCCTTTGACATTTGGGTTGCAAAAATTACAAACAGAAAGGGAACAGAGAAGATATATTGCCATGAAACCTTTCCTCCTACATTTGGGTTGCGAAAATCACTATACATTTATTTCATTTTTTTTGTTAAGAATTTGGGCATTTCGATACTGCAGTATTCATATCTACATAAAAACCTAGAGAAGTAAAAAAAATAGAGAAAAAAAAAATGAGCATGGGACCTGCCATTACCCGTATTTGAGACATACTTGGATCATTGTGACACTTATTATTTTTAACCTTTTTTTACCTCCCTGGACCCTTATTTTATACCTATCTCATTGGATTCTCCTTTTCACCCTGATCATTGTGATACCTATCATTTTTAACCTTTTGTTTTTACCTTCCCTCCCCCTTATTTTGACACCTATCTCATTGCATTCCTCTTTTCACATTGAACACACTCATATACAACATTTTTTACTCTTTTTTCCATGGTCCCACTTCCCCTCTTTCATTCCCATCCACCCATGGACAACACTCGCAATCAAGAATTCCTTCACCTGCAAGATGAATCCAAACAACACAAGGTAGACATCTAAAGAATTACCTCTGAAATTGCTTCCAATAATTCACGCTTGGACACCTTCGAGGGAAAAGTTACAGGCGAATTAGTAGAGGTTAAGGGTGAATCATCCTCTCTCACCCAATGGTTGAAACCGTCCCTTGGCTCTCCCTCCCTTGAAAAACCTTCCCACTCTAAAGGTAAGAAATCTTCCCATAATACGACCCTTCATTCTCCCTTCCTCGTGATCCCCACCTTCCCCGAGTTGAAGTGAACAAATTTGACGGATCCAATCCCACTAGTTGGGTCACTCAAATGGAACATTATTTCTCGTTGCATGGAATTACTGATGATCTGGACAAAATTCGATATGGTGTCCTCTATTTGGATCCAAAACGTTGGCAATGGAGGAAATGGCGTAGAAAGACACGCTAGGCGTATGTTGCTTGGACTCAGTTTATGGTAGAGCTATATGACCACTTTGACACTGACACCCACTATCTTGATCGTTTGACCAAGTTGAATAAATTTGGCACAGTGGAAGACTTTATATATGCCTTTGAACACTTGGCTTTCAAAACAGAGGGCATGTATGATGGCTTCTTCCGATAATTTTTTAACAGTGGCCTCAAAGAGGTACTCATGGCTCACCCTCACACTTGGTAGGAAGCTACTCAACGTGCTAAGGAAGCCCAAAAATTCTCTACTCAGAATGAAAAACCTTCCTTTGTTCCTCACACTTGACCTACTAACCCTTACACTCCTCCCACTCCCCTCAAGATCCAAAAATTAACTCCGACTGAAATGGCGGAACACCAACTCAAGGGCCTTTATTATAATTGTGAAGACGAATATTTTTCGAGGAACAAATGTAAGGAACAAAATTTGTTTATGGCCATATCTGAGGATGTTTCTGAAGAAAAGATCGAGACCCCCCTATGGAAGAGTTACCCAAGTGAATTGTTATTACTCCACCCTCTAACCAATCGGAAGTAGAACCGATCATTTCATTGAATGCTCTCACTGGATTCTCTACTCCTCAAACCCTAAAGCTCATTGGCTACATTAAGAATCGAAATGACATCATCTTAATTGATAGTGGTAGCACTCATAATGTTATTCATTGTTGTATTTCCCAAGAAACCCATTGTTATATACATGCAGTTAAAAACTTTCAAATCATGATTGCCAATGGTGGTTCCATGAAATATGGGGGGCGTTGTGAAAATGTGTGTCTCCAAATTGGGCAGTACCACCTGAAATCTCATATGTTTGCTATTGACATGGGTGGTTGTGATATTTTGCTTGGTACAAAATTGTTACACATTCTTGGTCCCATACTCATGGATTTTAAGGAATTAACCGTGCAATTCCAATAGGCGGGACAACAATATAAATTCCAAGGAATCACAATAGGATCCCCTGAGATCATCAGTTCCCATCGAAGGGAAAAAACTCCTCAAAAAAGGTCATTCTGACATTATTTCCCAACTCCATTCCATTCAAGCAATTGAGACACGTGACCTCCAATGCACCGTCTCCAAACACTAAGATATTTTTTCCACTCCCCAGGGACTTCCTCCTTCTCATGGTTTTCATGATCACTCCATTCCTCTCATCCCCAACAATCTTCCTCCCAATGTTCACCCTTATTGTCATTCGTTTTCCCAAAATAATGAAATTGAGAAAATTGTTCAAGAATTGCTAGCCACATGTGTTATCTGCCCTGGTACCAGCCCCTATTATTCCCCTATGGTCATGGTACTCAAAAAAGAAGGTACTTGGCATATGTGTCCCAAATTTCACGACCTTAATAAACTCACCATCAAAGACAAATTTCCCATAACTATCATTGATGATCTCTTGGATGAATTAAGTGGTGCTCAGTATTTTACTAAGCTTGATCTACATTCTGGCTACAACCAGATACATATGCAAGAGGAAGAAATTCCTAAGACTTCTTTTCACACTCATGAGGGTCACTATGAATTCTTGGTCATGCCATTTGGCCTATGTAATGCTCCCTCCACTTTCCAAAGTATCATGAACCATGTTTTTCGTCCTTTTCTCTATCATTTTGTCCTAGTTTTCTTTGATGATATTCTCATGTATAATAAAACCTGCGCAGACCATCTTACCCATGTGGATCAAGTTCTCAGTCTACTCTCTCAATACCAATGCTTTCTCAAGAATTTTAAATGTGACTTTAGAGCTTCGGAAGTGGAGTACTTAGGTCATATTGTCGGCAACGATGGTGTAAGGGTGGATCCTAGGGAAATTGAAGTTATGCGGGATTGGCCATGTCCAAAAACTCTCAAGATCTTGCATGGTTTTCTCTGTTTACCATGATATTATCGCAAGTTTGTTCGTAATTTTGGAAAAATTGTAGTGCCTCTTACTGCTCTCCTAAAAAATAATGCTTTCACTTGGACTCAAGCAGTTGATTAATCATTTCAAGCATTGAAGGAATCCATGTGCACAACTCATGTCTTGTCCCTTCTTGACTTCCCAAATACTTTTGTCCTTGAATGTGATGCCTCCAGAAAAGGCATTGGCATAATACTCATGCAAGAGGGTATACCCTTGGCCTTCACTAGTAAACAACTCTCGGAGTGAAGTCTTGGCCAATCAATATATGAAAAGGAAATGTTGGCTATTTTGCATGTTGTGGATCTCTGGAGTTCTTATATCTTGGGGCAATGCTTCCAAATTAAAATCGACCATTGGAGCCTCAAGTATTTTCTAGAACAAAGGATTTCATCCGAGGAGCAACAAAAACGAGTGACCAAGCTATTTGAATATGATTATGAGATCGTTTATAATAGGGGAAAATAAAATGTAGTGGCGGATTTTATGTCTAAAAAATATGAAGAAGAAGGATCCCTTTTTTCCCTCTCCTTCATTGTACCAGATTGGCTCCAAGTTGTTAGTTAGGAATGGCTGCAAGAACCTAAAACTTCTCGATTGATCCAACAATTGCAATACAATTCTCCAGTTTCTTGAGCATACTCTTGGCACAATGATGAGCTTCGGTACAAAGGTCGTTTATATTTAAGACACCAGTCACAAATTAAATCCATAGTGCTTTCTAAGCTTCATGCTTCACCCACAAAAGGGAATTTCGGGTTTACCAAAACCTATGAACGAGTTAAACATTTATTTTTGGGATGGTGTGAAACAATACGTCCACACCTTTGTCACTGAATGTGATGTTTGTCAAATTGTCAAAGCTCCAGTTACACTACAACCGCTTTAGATTCCACCATCTATTTAGAGGGACATTTCTATGGATTTCATAGTGGGCTTACCTAAATCTGGCAATAAGTCAATCATCATGGTGCTAGTTGATTGCCTTTCCAAAAATGCTCATTTTTGTTCTCTTCAACACCCATTCATAGCATCCACAATGGCTCATATTTTCATGGATCATATTTTCAAGCTTCATGGCATGCCTCATTCTATTGTATCTGACAAAGATCCAACTTTCACTAGAAATTTTTGGCAAGAACTATTCAAGCTCCAGGGCACACAATTACATCTCAGTACTGCTTATCACCCATAGACTGATGGCGAAAATGAAGTTGTCAACAAATGTTTGGAAACATATTTGAGGTGTTTTGCATATGACTGGAAACATTGGTGGGCTCAGTGGTTACCCCTATCTGAATGGTTGTATAACACATCTTACCATATTTCTACCCGCATGACTCCTTTTGAAGAAGTATATGGACAAAAGCCTCTGTCAGTTCTTTCCTACATACCATGGGTCTAGAAGGTTCAGGAGGTTGAAAAAACTCTTACATTCTGTGCCACCATTCTTAGTGTTATCAAAGACAATTTTTCATGGCTCATAATCATATGAAACAACAAGCAGATCAAGGACGTTTAGAATGCCAATTTGCTACAGGGGACCATGTGTTTGTTCATCTACAACATTACAAACAGAATTCACTCAAAGCTGAACATTGTCAGAATCTTTCTCCCGAATTTTATGGTCCTTATACCATTATCAAACACGTGGGACCATTGGAATATCAGTTAGCTCTGCCCAGTCATTCTAAGATCCATCCTGTTTTTCATGTCTCATGCTTAAAGAAGGTGATTGGAACTAAGTTCCAAAATCAAACCAATCTTCTGGAGTTGGATGTTGAAGGTTCCATATGGTTGAAACCACATGTAGTCTTGGACCAGCGTGAAAGTCATCTCTGTCAATGCACCATCAAGGAGGTGTCAGTGCAGTGGAAAGATACAACTCCAGAAGATGCCACCTGGGAGCCGACAACTATTCTCTAGGAATTTCCTCATCTCAATCCTTGAGGACAAGGTTGTTCTTCAAGGGGGAGGGAATGTTAGGGACCTAAACTCCTAACTTCTCATATAGGTAGAATAATATATTTCCATGTAATAAAGTCCGATACTATTTAATAACGCCTATTTAATAAATATGATCAAGTCAATGTAAGAAGACCTAATAGAAGCTTCTGCTTCTAGAAAGATCTTCATCTAGAATGTTCTTTAGAAGATAGAAATAGTATAAATAAGAGTAGAAGGTATGAGAGGGATTTGTCTTGAGAATTATTTTAATAGAGCTCTTCTCTACTGGAAGTTTCCCCCTCGAAGAAGCAAGTGAACATTGCTCCTTATCAATAAAGATATTATTTTTGTATAGTGGTTCCATATATTTTGTTTTTCCGCTGCTATATTACTGTTCTCTGTTGTTATTTCGCTGGTATTTACTGCAACATTTCTGTTTTCTGCTATTATAATAGATTTGGTGTCTAACAATCTATGAGAAGATCCTCCATATTGAGCTTCCACAAATCAATGTTAGTACCATCAAACTTCTCCATTTTTAATTTAGATGTGCTCTCCATTTCATTACAACAAGATTTTCTTCTGCAGAAGATCCCACTCAAATAAAGATTAGATAAAAAAATATTGTGTCTAACACCTTGGATCCAAAGTGATCAAGCTCTGATACCAAATGATAAGAAGCATAGGCGTGGAATATGTTTTCTACACTAATCCATGAGAGAAGAAATGTGTGGAAAATAAAAAATAAAAAATTGTAAACAAATGAAATAAACAAAAACCAATTAGTGACATGATATCATTGGGAAGACCCTTTCGAGAGAAAAACCCCACACTCTCAGGAACACACACTGTATTATTCAACAACTATATGGTTACAATACAAAGTCTTTGTTCTCTCAAGAAGAGTGTTCAATAGTAACATAATTATGGAGCGATTTTGAAAACATAGTAGTAAGATAAAACTTGCAGTCTCTAATTTCCTTCAACTCTAGCACTCAATAAATATAGGCATACTAAAACCATAAACACATTTATGGTTTACCATTTATACATATTGAAAACCAATAGGAGGTTATTTAGTGTCATTGCTATGCATTTATTCTCTTGCATAAGGAAGTTATGCCTCCCACAAGCTGACCTATCCTGTTGACCACCATGTGACGAGTGATGCCACTTCATCTTCCATTACTCATATATGTGGAAGATTCGAGAGGGTCCAAAACCCTAACTCAACCTTGACCCTACCCTTCGACGACTATGAGGACGTTGTTAAATATTAGGTCGCTAGGAAAGGAAGGAGTTCCATTCTTATTGTACTAATTATTGTTCCATAGTTGAGAATAACAAGGGAGTGAGATATTGGAGTACAATAGAAGAAGTAGAAGACCGTGTAGCAATGATATAGGTCATAGTATCCATGATAACTCCATGCTTAACGAATTCACTGATAAAGTCTACTGAGATATAGATACCCCCTTCTAGATTTGAACTTGTAACCTCTTAAGAGGAAACACATGTTCTTAAATACTTTTTTTAATGTAGCTAGTCATTTGAATACTTTACAAAGATTTACACACTCTATTCACCTCTTAATTTGAAAATAAAACTTAAAAATAATACATATTTTTATTATTAAATTAACTAAAGATATAAATCATCTTAACTTAAATGTCAAAAAAAACAAATTCCACCACCGACATCTTAATCGCTACACGCAGGCCAACACACCATACAATCATTTATATGTTGTAAATTTATTTCTTATTAATAAATTGAGACAAGTGGAGTGAAATCATCGCTACCCAATTTGTATATGTTTCAGTACAGGAAGTGGCCATTCTTTTAATCTTTCATTTTCAGTACTGGAAGTGACCATTTCAGTTTCAGGAACTATGGAAATGGAAGGACAAGGACAAATGAATGACATTACAGTTCGGGCTTCAGTTATCAGTTCGAAATTAGTGCTCATCCTTATAAATCATAAGAAAGTTTTTAAAAATGCTAGAAATTTATGATTGAAATTTATGGTTGACCTAAATGTGTCCATTATCAATAAGTGTAGGTCTTGGCCTAATAAAATTAGGATTTTTAATTAAAAAATGGAATACAACATAATTAAGTCAATATCTTTAATAATTAGTTACTATAAAATTAAAGTTTCTCATTAAAGATAGAATAAGATAGAATATTTTGCTTACTATAATAGGTCAATATTTTTAATAATTACTTACTATAAAATTAGGTTTTCTAAAACTAGGGTTTCTAATTAAAAAATAGAATATGATAGAATAATCACTGTCACTTTTAGTCATCGAAGTATCCTTCAAACCATCAAAATAGGTTTTGCAATAACACAGGAAGATGCCACCATTCTAATAAACAGGCTGTAATATCTCACATGAGGAAAACCACCCTGAAAATAGCCTACCACCTATAATACTTAAAAGTACTTTGTTGTGAGGCTGTGAGGAATGACACGACTTTTCTGGCCTTTCTCAGAAGCCTTTGTATCAGGGAACACATTACCCTCCTCCTCATGCAACGACCCGTCCTCCAACACCCGCATATGGAATGGCATAAGATGGCCAGGAAGATCCTCTGCAATCTCTTCCTGAACAAAATACTTCCAAATTCCCTCGCATATCAAGCGTACCATCCTCATGCATTCAACACTCTCCGGATGAATATATTCATGCCGCAGGCCTGCATTCTTATGTGCAAAATGCTCGTACGACAGAGATATTCGATATCCGAATATCTCCCCTCGAGCTCGGTGACTCTACTGGTTGATGTGCTGTGGCTGGTAACATCATTGGGCTATTGCAGTGTCTCTGGTTCCGTCCATGGATCGCTGGCTTAAGTTGGCCGATCATATAATAATGTATTCATCATCCACTAGATAACACGAGAAAACATTTTACAGCATGGAGTGAATAAACTAGGCATATCGGCTGGTAAGTGACCATTCAATAATATTAAATGCAAGTAACTAGCACTCGGGGTAACTAGCACAATCGCAAATTCGGTTGGTGAACGCCAATAGGTAAAAACAGTTGCAGCACTTAAAATTAGTTCAAATCCAATCCATTTCTACACATGTTAATTTGTGGAAATTAGATGGCATTACAGTAATTTCTTAATATGATTAGGTAAATGTGAAAAAGTAATTAGGTTAACTGATGCATTCATAAATGCAAGGAAGTTATGAACAATGAATCCTATCCATTGATTTGAGAGGACTACTAAAAATATGCTAGCATCTTTTATTGCTAGCCATCAAATTAGGTTTTTAGATTAAAAGATCATTAAGTGTGCACATTGTCAATAGGTGTATGCCTATCGGCATAATTACTAGCACAACGGCTAACTCTCACTGAGAACGCGTGCCCCCAATATACCACGTCCGTGGTAATATGAAACGTTTGGCTGCATTAGGTTGATAAATGGAACACGTGGGCATTAGACGGCCGGTTCAGAAGCAGAACATGGGCATTTATTTAGATGCCAATGTTTAATCCTACTTAATCATTTAAACATGGCAATTACATATCCTTACAATGATTTTTTAATGTGATAAGGTAAATGTTAAAAAGTAAACATGTTAACGGATGCCTTGATAAATGCAAAAAAGTTATGTACAATAAATCTGACCCATTGATTTTGGAAGATGACCAAGAATATGCCAGCATCTTCAATGCATAGCCATCAGATTAGGGTTTAAGGTTAAATAAGGTTAAAAGATCATTAACTGTGCCCATTGTCAATAGGTGTAGGCCTTTTGGCGTAATTACTAGCACCGTCGCAAAGTCGACTAGTGAACGCCTATAGGTATTAAAACCAAAAGAACCTCCCCACGTAGTTAAAACCCCATGCTACGTAAAATAATGGATCATTATTATCAAGTTTATGTAAACTTGACAATTAAAATTTCCATGGATTCTTAATTATCTAAACGTGGTAATCAGATGGTCTTATAGTAATTTCTTAATATGATTAGGTAAATGTGAAAAAGTAAACATGTTAACTGATGCATTCATAAATGCAAGGAATTTATGAACAATGAATCCTATCCATTGATTTGAGAGGATGACTAAGAATATGCTAGCATCTTTTATTGCTAGCCATCAAATTAAGTTGTTAGATTAAAAGCTCATTAAGTGTACACATTGTCAATAGGTGTAGGCCTATCGACGTAACTAGCACATCCACATTAATAGTGGATGGTAAATGCATATAGGAATTTGCTAGGGTTATTTGATATTGTTCATTCACATTAATAGTGGATGGTAAAAGCAGATATGAATTTGATAGGGTTATTTGATATTGTTCATTAGAATATGTTAGGGTTATTTGATATTGTTAATTTGCACGTTATGGATTAGGGTTATTTTATGATATTGTTCATTGGAATTTGTTAGGAGAGTTAAAGGTTTTTTAAGAGTTACACATCCGTACATAAAATAAACTAATATTTTTAGAATGTTTAAGAGTTACATATTTGATATGAAGTTAGTTTTTTCTCTTTATTTATAAAATGTTGTGCAATGTTTTTGGATTTATAGTTTGTGTTTCAAAAGGTAGATTCAATCACTTAAAACACTTAGTTTGGACTGAATAAATGAATATGGAACAAATTATGTTTATGTAACGAATTCTTTTAGTTTCAAGTATAAATATTAAATTGAGAGTATACTTGAATGATTGTTAGAAAAAGTTATTACTTTCCCGTGAAACATATACCTCCTCACCTCTGCCTAAAACATATAGTGCAATGGAAAATGTCGAAGGAATCTTCAACAAGATCGTTGAATCTGGTGCCATTTTTCGTTATTTTGGTCTTTTTCTTTACTTTTGTCCTTGCTTATTTGGAGAATTCTTTGCCCCTTTGTCCAGTTTTATTTGGAGAATGCCTTGGAATATTTTGAGGTTGTGAAATCGTGTCCATTAAATTCCCATTAAATCTACCCATTTCCAATAGGTGTACGCCTATCGATGTAATTAGGTATTTTTAATTCTATTTTGATTGTCTATAAATGTGAATATTTTAAGGTGTTGTCTAAACATTTTATTTTTTTGAATTTTTCACTGGAATCTAGTGAAACAGATTTTGGTGAAATCATCATTTTAGATTGTTTCAATTGTAGTTTTGAATGCATAAATAGATTTAGCACCATGAAAAACACCTCAAGGAACTTGGACTCGGATTATACACTGAACGAAGTTCTAACAATTTTCTTTTAGTTTCATACTATATTGTTTTTTTTCTTTTCTAAATTAAACTACATGGCTTCAAAATGTTTAATTTCATATTATGGTTGTTTTACCTATGTCTTCCAATAATATTATGTTGTTAATATATAATTTCTTCATTATCTCATTGTGATGGAATCTTAATAATTTTTTTTTTATTACTCACAATGTATTCTAAATCTTGAAAAAAAATTATTAGCATTTTTTTATAGGTATTTTATTATGTATACTTGAATTGTTTGTTTGTAAAAATGTCATTTCAAACAAATAGAATTGTGTGCTCTAGTTGTATTCACAAACATCTATGACTTAAAACTATCAAATTTGTTAAATTTTTTGGAGTGAAGAACTTTAATATTCTATACAACTTCCTTGATCACTAATCTTGTAGGTTCATTGGAATTTTCTAGGTTCATTACCTCTGAGTGAAACCCTAGGGTGTTTTTCTTATCATCAACAAAAAAAATTGGCGATGAATAAGTATTTAATCCATGCTAAACTAGGTCAACGATAATGTTTAGATGTCCTTAATGACCCATTATTAATTGTGTACATGCTCTTAAAGAAGTTGCAATTGTTAAAACAGTTGACGGCCCCTTTAGCACTTGATGCCCACTTTCCATTTCTAGATATGCCTTGTTCTTATGGCTTTAGCTAACTATCCCTTGGTGATAGTAAATTTCCATCATGTGAGTCATTGACAACCTAGGTAGGTATGTGAGGGTATTGGGATGGATATACTAGGATACATGATCTAGGGGAGCTTATAGTCTTTCTCACTTTTTTGTATGCAATGTAAAAGTGTTGTTAATGTTGTGCAAATTGTCATACATATTTATAGCACACTTATCTTATGCCTAAGCATGGACCCTAATTTTATGTATCTATCATACTTTGACCATCTACTCTTAGAGATTATTATGTAGATGGCTCACTCATTTTCATTTTTCTTGAGGTAGCTTCACATATATCAAGGAAATACACATATCCCAAGGCATCGATCACATCATCCAAGGCACTTTTGTGCTATTTACACTTGCATGGATCACTTCATTACATGCCATGTCACAGATGCCAAAACACTCTCCTCATTCACCACTTTTTGAGCTATTTATTACTTGATTCGATGGTTGACCTCATGTGGATGTCAGAATAGTTGTTGGGGGTTTTATGACCCATATTTTAATTGGAAGGTCACTTTCTATGTTTTTCAGAGACATCTTTGCTTGATATCTGGACATCTTCATACCTTGGAGGCATATTTTGAGGATTTAAGAGCACAATTAGAGGAGTCATCCACCTTTTGAGGGCGTTTTCACCCATTCCATGTGGTTGTTCTGCCTTTGAAGGATAGACATTGGCTTATTATTTTCTTGGGAGGTTTCTACACCATTATTTGAAGTTTGGATTATGATTTTTCGAGGAAACATTGAGCTTCTACACCAAGTCGAACTCTCTTCTATGGGACAACCCCCTTCTCTTAAAGGCTTTAATTCTTGGAGATCTCTCTTTCCTGGTTTGTTTTTAGTGCATCGAATATTTGTTGTGATATTTCAAGACTTCTACTAGCTTTCAAGATCAATCCATTGAAGGGTTAATATACCACTTGGATAGAAGGCATTTGAGGGTTTGTTCCCTCCTTCTTCTCTTGTTAACTTGGGTAAGTGCTCGATCTTTTCCTTTGTTTTTCCTCTTGGTTCCTTGGCAATTGTTTTGTGTATTTTGTTCAAGTTATGGTTGATCTTGTTGGTGAAGGTTTATCCTTTGTGGACTCCCTTCTTTTAGGGCCTTGGTATTCATACCTTATCTTGATTAGATAATAGATTATTCTACCCTAGGGGTTATAATCTCTTAACCCTAATC
>JZKD02S1637313.1:78074-100354 GCA_000966675.3 Picea glauca
ATTTAACCTAAGGAATATTGGCCTGTTGTAAAATCCAAACACAGTGGCATTGTGTGGCTATTACGATTGTTGTACAACGTATGAGTAATGTATTTAGAATTAGAGTAACGAATCTGTTACAAAACTTGACACAGTAACAAATAAGTCTCACAACAATCCACAATAAGGGTTTGCGACTATAGATCGTATGATCCGAGGGTGTAACGATTTTTCACAGTAAGTCTTTACGAACCCAGAAAAAATCTTCCCTTAATAAAACAGTAATATTAATGCAGCCATGAATTGATTTAAATCATAATGATATCTGAAATGTATATTCTCAGAATCAGGGATCAATAGTTCATAATTTGGACAGAGTTGTAGAACTATGTTTACCTACAAAAAACACTTTTGTAAACACTCAAAAGAATGAAAAATCGTAACATTCATATTGCAAGAAATACGCTTTTCGAACATAATGAAATCTCTTCCTTAAAACAGAGGACGGTTTTCAAGTAGAAAGATCTAGACAGGAATGTATAAAACCTTTAGAGTCATGGAAAGAATCAAGCCAGGAACATAACCTCTACTGAGTAGAACCAAAGGGTAATCACATAGTACGAGACATGGAATTTACAATAAGTTCGACTAATCTTGTTAGAAACTAAACTCTCACACTGTTGGATTTCCATTCCCTATTGGGTTGTTAACATAGACCATAGCTTCCTACGAAGTTTTCGTAGATGTGCAAATATTCGTTGCAGGGTTTAAGGATTGAGACCCAATACTGGGAATAAAATGGAGCGACGAAAAACCCCAAGTATTAAAGGATGCTCAATAAACCCTGAAGACTCTAATGCAGAACCGAGAAACTCAGAACCAGTAAAGCAAGGAGAAATAGATGAGGACGGGTGCACACTACGAATCAAAAGAACTCAAAAATAAAATGATAAAGATTGGTTTACCTTGCACAGGGTAGCATCCAACCGGTAGTCACCCCTATTCATTTCTTCCTTCCCAAATCCAAGCCCAACTACAAGATTCAGGCCATGTTTACTGACTCGAATATCACAGGAGTTAGCACTGGAGCATTTTCACAAAAGGAACAAATCCAAAGGAGAATGAAACAACAACACTAGAAACCTTTCTCTGAGCAGAGTAATAGTGATAGTTATGAATATTGTACCTTTGCCATGTGACAGGAGGGAGGTGGCATGTTTTGCATTGGACACGGTGGCCGAGCGACAACCCTTGGGAGGAACCCTTACAAGAGCCATTAATAGACTAGACAGAGGTTTTAATTCGGTGTCTGACAAGTCCCTCATTCGAATTCATACCAAGTTATTACAAGGTGAGGAAAACCCATTTAGGGCACGACTATACCTAGTTGTCATGCCCAATCTCTCGTTTAATTAAGCTCTAATCATCTGGTTCATTAGTGTCAATGAATTCAGGAGGGATAACAATTATTTTTTGGTTCCTTAACGATACCTAACCGACAACCATATTCAATATTGTGTTATTAGTGGTCAGATGTTTAACCACAAACATTTTTCACAAAGTTTGTTACTTAGACAGTTAGAACAAAATGTAAAGCCACAATTAAATTAAGGCCTATGATATTTCGATAAAGGTGTATGCATTGTTGGAACCTGAATTTGTATAGATCCTATATGATATAAGTAACATTTATGCATAGGAATGATTGTATTGCTAGTAGGGTTTAATAAAACAAAACGTTAATGATATGCTTAGAAATGGGTATAATGCTAGTGGGGTGTTAATAGTATAAACATTAATGCTAAATGAAGAGGATTGCAACACTAGTAGGCTTTAACAAATATAACATTAAGGTTTATGCATGGAGATGATTGTGATGCTAGTGGAGTTTACTAATGTGAACCATAAACCTTTATACGTATATTAGCAAATAGAAAGGCTAGTAACTAAGAGACTAGGGTATAGTGAAGCTATCCCTTAACCTTTATATACGTGATTACTGTGCAACATGGAGTAACTCAACGATAAAATCTTTTATAATGGAATTTAGTTGTATTAATGAAGTGGTGCACATAAACCTTGTGAAATTCAATAGTGATGACAACTACCTACTTGCAATAACTTTATGTCTTTCGAAATAAATTGTTTGAAGAGAAAGGAGATTTATTGTCCCTAACAAAAATAAAAATTATTTGGTAATTTTGGGGAACATTACATATGTTTTCAGAGAAAAGGTTACAACACTTGGACCTCAAAGCAGGGCCCAATTTTTTTTTGTTTAGCACATGCTTTTCTGTTTAATGAAAAACTAACAAAAATGCTTACTGTTACAAACATAAAAATTTTATTTTTGTTGTGATAATGGTAGCACAGAATGAGGAGGAGATCATACTTGAGGAGAATCCTGAGAAAGGACCTCCTAAATAACCTAGGCATAACAGTGAAAAAAGTTCAGCTACCCGGGTTCTAGAAACAATGAGGAATCTTATTGTGGAATTGCAAGCTTTCAAGGCAGATAATGAGAAACTGAAAAAGGCACACAAAGACTAGCAGGAAATAAATGAAGTATTGTTGCATAGAATAGTGAAAAACAAGAGCCAAAAATACAATGAGAAGGAAGAAGAGGTTAGGAAAAGAGCCTAATTTGTTTTTGGTTTTGAAGCAAAAAATGAGAACAGTTCTTCCAAAGGCACGCCATCAGCAGAAAATAAAACAACCACTGGAAGAAAGAGGAAACAGGTGGACCACTTGGAGGGATAATTCAATAATATCAAACCGTCCACTTTTGATGCAGAATCCAGGACAGGAGAGGAGGCTGAAGCATGGTTATTGGACATAAAGAAATATTTCCATATTTACAATTATTCCAGCAACATGAAGGTCAGAATGGCCATTTGTAACATGAAAGGAAAGGCAAGTCTACGGTGGCAGGACCTAAAGTTGGCCAAGGGATTAAAGGAAAAACAAATGAAGACAAAGTAAAAATCCAGTGGTTGCTAAGCTGCTTACCACGGTCCTATAAGGACAACATTGAATTCAAAAACCCTAAAACCTTGAGTGAAGTTTTTAGAAAGGCCTGGATGTGTTATGACCAATACAAAGAACAGTATGAACTTCCCAAGGCTTGGAAAGATAAGAAGAAGGACATAATGAATCATCGGAAGAAGGGATTCCAACCAACCCCTTTTTGGAATGCGTCAAGGAATTTTCCAAGAAAATATTTTCATTCCAATAATCACAACACCCAAGGGGGTGGGAGATGAGTTAATATGGGAACCAAGAAGTTTGGGGACAACCCTAGGGAACTATTAAAATGTTGGGAGTGTGGAGAACCTCACTTAAGGAGGAACTGTGCATGTTTAACTTCTGCGGTAGGGACCATAGTTCACAACCTACAAGAGGCCTCTTCAGTGGGATATGTGGGAAAAAGCATACATAGGATCAATGCAATTGTGGATGGGCAACAAGCTGATCACCAATCCACTATAGTGGAAGTTGAAGGTAAATTTAATAATAATCGTATTTCTGTTTTAATTGATCTGGGAGCTACTTTGAGTTACGTTGCTCCTGGGGTAGTGGATTCAAACAAGCTTAAGAAAGTAAAGCATACAAAATATTGGCTAGTGCAGCTAGCAACAAGAAAAAAAAGAAAAGTAACAGATTTCATTTTTTATTATGAATTCAATTTAGATGGCCAAAACACAAACTTAAATCTGAATATTCTACTGTTAGGGTCTTATGATATAATTATTGGAATGGACTAGTTAGAGAAGCATAAATAAGTTTTGGATTGTTATGAAAAATCACTTACTTACAGAGATGAAAACAACATTGTTAAGATAGTACAAGGCATACAAAAAAAAGTCCCAGTTTGGCATATTTCAGCAATGCAGTTTAAGAAGTTCATGAGTAAAGGTTTTCAGATTTATTTTATCCAAGTGACAAATCTGTTGGAAAAAGAAAATAAACCTAGCCTAGAATACTTTACCGTCTTACATGAATTTAAAGATTTTTTTGTAGAAAAAATACCTGAACTTCCCCTAAGAAGAGAGATATACTTCTCTATCAATTTGTTGCCTGGATCAACCCCTATATCTAAGCCACCCTACAGAATGAGTTTACCCAAATTAATAGAGTTAAAAATTCAACTACAAGAACTGTTGGACAAGGAATACATTAGACCAAGTGTCTCACCATGGGGAGCACCAGTCCTTTTTGTTAAAAAGAAAGAAAGAACTCGAAGATTATGCATTGATTATAGACAGTTAAACAAAATGACCGTTAAGAACAAATATCCCCTACCCATAATCAATGATCTGTTTGACCAAGTGGGAGGGGAAAATATTTTTTCTAAATTGGATTTAAGATTTGGTTATCACCATGTCAGAATAAAGGATGAAGACATAAGTAAAACAATGTTCAGAACAAGATATGGACATTATGAATTTGTGGTTATACTATTTGGTCTCACTAACGCGCCAACAATGTTTATGTGTTTAATGAATAACATATTTAGTCAGTACCTGGATAAGTTTGTTCTGGTATTTAATGACGGCATTCTAGTGTATTCGAAAACAGAAGAAGAACACAAAGAACATCTAAGGATAATATTGCTGAAATTAAGAAAACACAAGCTGTATGCAAAATTTGACAAATGTGACTTTTACCAAAATAAAATATAGTACCTAGGACATGTAATATTTGAAGAGGGTATTGCAGCCGACCCAGAGAAGATAAGAGCCATCATGGAATGGCCTATCCCTAAGGATGTAGCGGATATCCTCTCATTCATGGGAATCACCGGTTACTACCGCAGATTTACAGAGGGATTCTCTAAGATTGCATACCCTATAAATTCCCTACAGAAAAAGGGAACCAAGTTTATTTGGTCGTAGAAATGTCACGAAAGTTTTAATAAGTTAAAAGAACTGTTAACAACTGCACCCATTTTAAGAGTAGTAGACCTAGATAAAGAATTCATAGTCTGCGTGGATGTGAGAAAAGAAGGTTTGGGAGGTTTCCTAACTAAATAAGGGCACGTTCTTTGTTACGAGTCATGAAAAATAGTCTGCATGGACCTTGGAGTTTGAGTGGGATCCATCACACTCCAAGGTCTAGATTCCTTCAATTTCTTCAATGGCGTCGACATCTAACTTCCGTTCTTGGAAAAACCAATTGTTGAGGTTGTTGTCGATACACAAGAGTTGGTCGCTTGACTCATCAGAGGTTTCAACTAGGGAGCTTACAAGAGGTTCATTGTAGAGGGTGAAGAATCCTCCTTCAGGATGAGGGATAGTTGCCTTGGATTGTTGTCTATTAAAACTTCCATCTAATTGCTCTATAAGGTCTTTGTGAAGGATAATACCCAAGTTGCTCACAACATCTATAATGACCACATCTATCAAGAAGGGAACATTGGGACAAGAATCAAAGGGAATTTATAGGTTTTTAATGATTCCTTTTGCAAAGTCACCTCTGGTATTTGGTTGTGAAAGGATCAGGCCCAATTGATGCATGACCTCCTCCGTCATCATGTTGGCTGTAGCATTTGGGTGCAGGAGACAATTGCGAAGGAGGGATTCCTTGACTTGGAGAGTGACATAGAAAGGTGCGAGCTCACCATTCTTGGAGAAAGGGTGTCCCACTTGGTAGATAAAGAGAGGAGAATATTTCGAAGGATCACGCTTAATGGCTTCAAGCAGGAAAGTCTCAAATTCCTCCCTCTCATCCTGAGGAGGCTCCGTTTCCAAAGGAATTTCTTGAAAAGGGGTATTGTTTTCATGGGAAAGGTTCCATTTCCTTTTGGGGGGAGCGAGTTCGACTTGGAGGACTTCTGGGGGCTTAGGTTTTGAGACAAGGTTATTACTAGGGTCCCAGAGGTCATCATCTCGTGAGAGGTCAATCTGACAAATGTAGTCTTTGAATTCAAGATTTCCCTTGATCTGAAAGGATAAGTCTTCTGCTTCCTCTAAAGTTGCAGGTGACTGGTCTTTGAGAGTGAACTATAAGATTCCTTCTAAGGAGTGTATGTAATGTTTGAGGATATCTTGTTCTGATCTTAGTTTTGATCGGACCTTTTTGAGGAGAAGGTTGAACCTATCACTAAAATCCCTAACACTCTCACAGGACCCTTTGAAAATGCTAAGGTATTGGGAATTAGAATCTTGTGTATGTTCACTGTTGCACCATCTTATTCTAAAGGCCTTTTGCAAGTCTTCAGGGTTTTTATGCTTCCTTTTGGGAAGGCATCAATCCAAACTTTAGCATCCCCTACAAGAGAGTTAGCAAAAAGTCTCATAAATACATCAGGGTGTTCCTGACCAGCCAAATGAAATTCAAAGGTATCATAGAACTAGGCCGAATGTGAGTTACCAGGAATTGCTTTTCTTGAGAAAAGTGGTAACCAGGAACTTGCATCCTTGGGTAAGTCGTGTAACCCACCTTGGATGTTACTCAGGTCGAAAAAACTAAAAATATCTGGGTGAGACCACTTGTGTGGATTAAGTGGGGGTGCAGGGTTCATCAGAGTGACAATCACCATATTAGAGGGGTTTGAGTACTGTCGCTAGCTACGGGTCATCATCGATGGATTCGCCAGATAATTTGTTTGAAATTATCAAATAAAAGTGAAACACCCCAGTGGAGTCACCAGGTAAGCTTGTAAGATAAGGCTCTTGAGGAAAGGATTATCAAAAATATTTGTTGTTTGAGGAGAATTGAATCAGTGTTCCCTGAAAAAGGTGCCAAAAATGTTATTGCAAAGTTTGTATTTAAGGTAGTAGGTCAGAAGATAAAGGGATGAACTGGCGTAACAGGAACCAATCCCACCCAATGTCACCTCAATGGGATGGTTCTTTCTATTCTGGGTGGTAAGGCCCAAGGGAGACATCCCTGGTGACTTGGAGCTTTGAGAAGGTGAAGGATGATAATGCAAAAGTGTAAATCCCCCCTCACAAGTCACCACAAGTCACCACCGAGCAGAAGACCCGGCTAAACAACCAATAATAAGAAGTAACCAAAGAAGAAGAAAAGCACCTAACTGGGACAAAGAAACAAGAAAATTATATGTGCAAATCTTGGTTAGTACTTCATATATCAAAGATCATCTGCTAATATAACATATAAGCAATTATAACAATAAATATTGACGAAGTCAATGTTTGTCAATAAAACGATGAAATAATATTACTCCACTAATAAATACCAAAATGATGTAGCAATCAATATATCTAATCAATCCTTCATTCAATAAATGCTTTAAACACCATTCAATTGATTATAAGGAAAAACGTTGTTGCATAATGATGATAATAGCCAATGATGATGGAAGCAATAGGACTAGGGTTTCAAATAAAAAAAAGTATTTTGAGAGTGTTTAGGATCAAATCACTTCAATGCTCGAGGCTTAGATCAGTGCCTTAGGGTTTGAATGGAGTCAATAAGAAGGATGGAAGAGTTGAAGGAGGGTGACTAAAGACTAGAGGGAAGGGTTATGAAGTGCTACAATAGCGGGGCTTTAGAGACGAAACCCTAGGGGAGAGAGGCTCACTCCGGTGTTGCTAAAGCAAGGCCTCATGCTCTCTCCTTCTTCTTTAGATCAAATTGGCAAAACGGCTAGCTGAAGATAAAGCAAAGACAACTAAAGCATGAGGGTTTGAAGAGGCAAGGTGTTGCTACAGCAAGGCCTTTTTAGCAAACCTTAGAATGGTATGACCCTGGTGTAGAAGAACTAGGCCAAGGACGTCTCACTCTCTTTGGATTCTGGATAGTATGGCTAGCTCAAGGAGAAGAAGAAATGAGAGTGTAGCTATGGCTAGGCTCTCTCTTCCTTCTTCAATGGCTGAAAATTTCTCTATCAGGGGAAATGAGACAAGGACCAATTAAATGTTCTTGTCACCTAGGGTTTTGATTCAACAAATTTGTAAGTAATGTGCAATAAATTTAAACTACAACCATTCAATAAGAAGTTTTGCAGAAAAAAGACTTACAATTCATGAAGAAATAACCATGCAAACCCTAGTTGTAAAACCTTCCTTCAAGAGAAACACCATAAATGCCAAAAAAGTCTTCAACAAATGCGCCTCTCTTGAATCAACCAAAAACCCCAATAGGGCGCTAAAATCAGACAACACTAATGAGTGAGTGATAATTGATGATAAAATGAGAGTCAAAACTCTCAATATATAGTGTATTAATGACCTAGTTTAACTTTTAGGTCATAAAAAGATCGACAAGGCCAAAATACCAAAATAATATTATTTTACATTAAATGTTCATTTTAAAACCCTAATTGAGCAAAAAGTGAGACATCACCCCTTCTAAGGGAGATGTTAGCCCCTTTTTAGGGAAAATACAGCAATAAAGAGCAAAACGTTAGCCCTCTTTGTGCCTCTCCATCATGCCACACATGCCAACTACCTTGTCAAACTGCCACATGCTCAATATGACGTCATGATCCCATAAGTGATGTCCTAGGCCATCCAGGACAAATGTTTCACTGGAAGTGGGTCAATCCCCCTAGGCCGAGCTCTGCCAAAGTGCCTCTGATGGAAAGTCCTCTTCTTCTCTGGTACAAAACCCTGATCAACCACCGTCCTGTCTCTTCCCCTCCTGATGGGGTCTCAACATCCATCTGGTGGGATCTTCAACCCCATGGAGGTCCGAACTGATCATCTCCCTATGTGTACTAGTCCAAATGGTACCTGTCCATCGGGCATGGTCCTGCACATCAAAAGCTACGCCCTCTATGCGCTCATCAGTCACAGGGATCATAGCAATTTCAATCACATTTTATCATCAATATTATTAAAAATATGCACATAATCCCTAATATATCTGTCAGTAGCTCAAAGACATTACAAAAACTTGCAATACAAGATTGGAGACAAAGACAAGGCGTCCTATTGGGCTAGCATCCACAAGAAAAAGGAAAATTTCCAGGAGGATTTTATCCAAGCCATGTAAGTGAGGTGATGTGGTTAGGGGATGTCCAGACATGTGGGTGAAGTGAAAGCCAAGGATGCATAATGTTATCTGTGGGTTCCTTTGTAGAAGGCGAGTTGTACCTATCATGGATGCATATTTTTCCAAGCCCGTTCTTGCCTTTATTTCTTTTTTAGATTTATTCTTTTATTTTCTTTTTCTTCTTCTTTTTCTTTTTACTGAAGAGCTAACTAGAGGACACTGCTTTGGCATGGTGACCAGTGCTGACAGTGTTACCCACAAGTGATTTCACAGAGATGAGAAGGTTGGCTCGTGATGAGACCCACTTTCCCTTGGTCATGCAACCAAAGGTCACTGCCCTGGCGTGGTAACTAGATGGTGGCAATGTCATACTGTTAGGTACCCATGAACCTTATAGGATGACTCGTGATGAGACCCCCTATCCTCTGACTAGGTCTTGTTTTTTATTTTCCGGGTCCCTCTTGTTTCTTGCTGAAAGGCCTTTTATTGCCTTCTCAAGGATCCCTGGGTGAAGCATCTTGAGGTTCCATTTTTAGGTTTTTGTCTTTTACCAGCTGCTTTTACCTTTTGGGCCTTTAGCCCCTTCTTCTCACGAGATAAGGTGCAATCCTACAAATAGGTCAACCCAATGCCTAGACAAGGGGAATGTGATAAATGAGTGGGAGATAAGATGAAATAGTGGTGCTATGATGGGAGCAGATGATGGCTTTTCAGAAATCCTCCTAGTGGCAAACCAAGACCTATGGGCATAGGATTTCTAGGGCACCTTGTCAGTTTCCCCAAGCATGGTCAAATGGGATAATGTAAGATCCAAGCAATTGTTAAAGATAAAAGGAATGAGATGCATATATTTAAAGGTTTCAATGACCAAAAGTGACACATACCATGATACCTGGACCAATTACCTCATGGAGAAAGAACCTCTTCTGATGCAAGACCAAGTTGATGGTGATGGATGTTGTTGTTGCTGACAAGACAAATCTGATGGAAGAAGAAAAGGATAGGCCCTCCAGGGCCATACTCAGGTCAATCCTGCTCTCGGTACTCCATGTCTAGACATGATCTCCTAGTTATCCCTAAAAATTGGTGATAACATCTGGCTCCAACTCGGGGACATGTGCTCACTGTAGAGCACATGAGAACCTCAACATCTCTAGCATAACCTGCAGACCTACTCAATCTTGATAGGGGAATCAGTAAAAAAATGGGGTAGTAATGCCACCTCAACATATATAAGCTGAAAGAAAAACAATCAATAACGCAAATGTGAAAGCAAACTAACATGAAATGCAAATGGTATAATACACGAATACAAAATGCCTACTTACTTGCACTTACCTGTGACATCAGGTCTCTGGTGGGTAGTAATGCTTGATATGCAAAGCGTTTACTAGAAGCTTCAGGACTTCTCCCTCCATGGTCTCTAAGTTGAAAGAGTTTGTACCTGCACAACTCATGATTTTATAAGGACCTCCCCACAAACTATCAAACTTCTTGTGCATACTAGGTTTTTCCTTTCTCTTATCCCATAGCAGCACGAGATATCCTTTGGTGAAGTTTCTTTCCTTGGCTCTATGGTCAAAGGTGTTTTTAATCTTCCCTTGATTTCTTTCCATTTGACCAAGGGTGCTCCTCCTCATCTCATCTAGCTCTATTAGCTGATTGATCCTTCCCTGGATTGCTTCTACATCTGTAGTGTATTGTTGAGCGAAACGAAGGGTAGGAATCTGGAGGTTCACAGGAAGTTTTGCTTCTAGTCCATATACCAACTCAAAAGGATTTTTTCCTGTGGAAGTTTTTGTTGTTATTTGGTCTGCCCATACTGCATACTTTATTTTTCTATCCCAGGATTTTTTTATTTTCCCCCACAACCTTATTAAAAATATTCATGAGGTTCTTATTGGTTGATTATGCTAATCCGTTTCCTTGTGGGTAATAGTTGGAGGAATGGGATAGGAAAATTCCTTATTTGAAAAAAAATTCTACCATAGCATATGAGCTGAAAGCTTTGGCATTGTTTATAGTAATCTTGGAAGGGACACCGAACCTAGTTATGATTCGGTCTTCCAGAAAATTGATGACTACTTCTTCGGTGGCCTTTTTTGTAGGAATAGATTTGACCCATCTAGTAAAATAGTCTGTGGCTGTTAGGATCCATATGTAGCCATTACTTGAATTGTCCTTAAACTCACCAACAAAGTCCAAACCCCACTGCTGAAAAGATGCTTCTATCACTACGGGCTTCAGGTGTTGTGTTGGGGGTTTTGGTTTGCCAGAGAAGTACTGGCAAGATCTGACGTGCTGGTGGGTATCGGAAAAAAGTGTTGGCCAATAATAGCTGACCCTCAGGATCTTGTGGGCAGCAGTATGAGCTACAAAGTGTCCACCACAATATCCAGAGTGTAATTCTTCTAGTAGCTTCTTTGCCTCTTCTTTGTTCACACATCTAAGTATAACTCCATCAGGATTTCTCCACCCAAGTCCATCTTCAGTCAAGCAGTATTTCATAGCTTTCAATCTCAAAGCCCTTCTTTTGTAGTCTACCAGGTGATCGGGGCAATACAATTTATTTAGATAGTAGACGATATTAGAATACCACTCATCATGTTCTAATTCACTGATCATTACATTTATTTTCTCACTCTCACCCATCTGTATGGCTTCTTGGTTGCTCTCGGTCAGCATTTGGGCTAAACCCTGTCCCTTTGTCATTTTGGTGGGTTGTATTTCTAAGTCATACTCCTAGATTTTGGAAACCCATTTTCCTCTAGTACCCATGCAATCTTGTTGTGATAAGACATCCTTTACAGCTGGTTATGGGACATAGGCCTTAATTTTATTGTAGCCGATGTAGTTTCTAAAGTGTTTGAGGGACTTGACCAGGGCATACACTTGTTTCTCTGATGCAGGGGCACTCGCAAGCACGCCTGCTCACAAGATCTTCTCTTCTCTACTGGCCTGAAGAACACTAAGGCTCTTCTATTTCCCTATCGGGAAATCCATACCCACAACAAACTCTCCACGGGATCTCCTCTTTACAATCGGGAGATCGGACTAAATCTCGCGATCTAGCGAGTTCGTGAGTTGAAGCTTCCGACTCTTCCTTCCCAATATTGCGATACCCGAACCAACGATACGAGTATGGATCCTTTCCTTGTCAGCGCCCTCCCCACATATAACCATAGGCTAGGGCTTAAATATCAACGCCTCTCGCAAATCGCACCTTCATGAGTTCGTGAGTTGAACTCTCGTGCCCTCCTGTTGCGATCTCCCGAGATGTGATAGGTCAATGTCGGATTGACTCCTCCCTTGACGCTTTTCGCTATTCACAACCTCGCAAGTTGAAGTGTCGAGCCCTCACTCTCTTATCCCGCGAATCACCGAGATGCGAGAATTCAATGGAGTGTTGACTCCTTTCTCCAGGCAATGTGTGTCCACCAGTGAACCACGCGGGTCTCACCTTATGGATCTGCCACGTGTCCACACGAACCTCGGCTTTCGGCACTTCGTGACTTCTGATGTCGAAAGTGACCCCTCTCAACCTCCGAACCCCCGAATGCGCTATAGGCGATGGGGTTCCCGATCCAACAGTCCTCCTACGACCCAGATCCAATGGCGATCCTTCTCCCTCGCTCCTCGCGTCTTCGTGACTTGGAGTACCTGATGCTTGGGCTCTCACCCTGCGAACTTTCGAGTTTGCGAGATCTCTCGATCTCTGCCACCTGTCCTCCTCAGATGGATGGCTCCTGGTCTTCTCACCACTTCACGGCTCGCAAAGTTGAAGGACTTCCCCTTCTGTCCTCCAATGTCTGAGTCCCCGAGATGGGAAATCTCTTGACACGCGTCCGCTCTCAAACGAACGGCTCAGATCAAAACCTCGTTAATTTGGGGTTTCGGGTGTTGAGTGACTCTCCTCACGTCCTCGATATCCCTGATATCCCGATGCCTTTTGGGACTTTCGCTTCTCTGTTCACGAAGACTTAAACTTCGCGTTCCTCCGATCAGATCCAACGGCTGATGCTGCTCCTCCCGAGATTTTGCGCATTCTCTTCCTCCCTTGGAAGGATTTCAAAATCCAAAGGCCTCAACCTTTGCTCCCTTTCTCTGCGAGCTCCACGAATTCGAGTCCTCACCTTCCGCGTATGAAAACGCTGTCTCTCCTGAGCTTTATAGACTCTGAACTCTTCTAAAGAGTTCTCAGACCTTTGCACCTCTTGCAACTATGATTCTGTGTGCTGAAATCACTATTCTTCCTGAGCTTTCTTGTAACTCGGAGCCTTAGAAAAGACTCTTGTGCACACTCCTTGTGGCAACCTTTAAACACTTCAAGTGCCTGAATCCTTTCAGACCCCACGCACGCCTGCCGTAGTAGTCTTTCAATTCTTTACTCAGGTTCGCAACACTAAGATTTTACTTGGCCTGTGCACTCCTTGCATGGCTTCTGTGCCCAACTGCACTTCTGAACAAACGAGAACAAAGGCTACCCTACCTGAACTCTCTGTCAACACACTCCTTGCGGAGAACTTCGACTGCACTCCTTGTAGGAACTCTTGTTCAGTTAGAGGAATAATTGAACCTCATTCCTTCACCCTTTTAGACTTCAACTCAAAGCATGAAATCATATACATAGCATATACAACAAATGTGTAACAGGAAGCAAACATTCATGAGCATACTGTTCAACATCAATGCACAAAGAACAAACACAAAACCATGAATTTGAATCAAACTCTTCTATCAATCCAAATATTTGTACATGGGTGTTCTTACAAAGCCCCCTGCATGCTCTTGCTCTTCCTTTTTCAGAATAATGTTACGATGCACAATGAGGGTGTCTATATCCAGTTTCCCTCTTGCGTTCTAAAACAGTCTAATCTAGAATTAAATTCTATCTACCTACATTAACTACTTTAAATGCCTTCTATCTACTAAGGATGAGAGCGAGTTGCTCAAGGTCCCATTACATTACATAAGTACGCCTCATCTTAATGGATCCATTTAAGATTGCGCAACAACTTAAAGGAACTTTCAAAATTTGCGCTGGCGCTTTCCAGCTATCCATTGTCTTCCGCGCTGGCTCGCTTGACGTGGGAGATGCTCCTGCATCATACTCCCTCGCTTGAAAATTTTCATGGGCTCCTGTCCATGAGCTCACATACGGTCTATCCATGCTTCTGTATCTCGGCTTGGCTTTCCCAGCTGGCATCTTCAACTGGATGGTTCTTCCATTTGACCATATACTCAAAGTATTCTTTTCTTCTGGTCTTTTTACTGACTCTCTTGTCCAGTATGCACTCCATCTGTGGTTTATTTGCAAACAACATCTTCTTCATCCACTAGATCACTGGCTTCTCATTTCCAGTCTTTATTTTTTCAGCCTTATATGGGTACAAATCCGAGATATTGAATATCGGAGAAATTACGATCCCATTGGGTAATTCAATCTCGTAAGCATTTGCCCCACATTTCTTCAAGACTCTACATGGCCTGATTTTCTTCATCTTTAGTTTATTATATGTTCCTCTCAGGAACCTTTCTTTTCTCAAGTGTGCCAGAATCAAGTCACCAACCTCAAATTGAAGTTGTCTTCTATGCTGATCTACTCTACGCTTGTACTCTTGGCTTGAATTCTGCAATCTCTCCTTCACCTGGCTGTGAAGTTATTTCATCGCCTCTGCGAATTCTTCTGCACTAGCGCTTCTAGTCGCAGTCTGTTCTGAAGCCCTCAAATCAGAAATTCCTCTTGGCTGCATGCCATAGACAACTTGAAATGGACTCTTCCCTATGCTCCTGTTAACAGAGTCATTATAAGAAAACTCTGCTTGTGGTAATATGTGGTCCCATTGGCTGTGGTGTTCTATCACCAAGCTTCTCAACAAGTCTCCTATACTCCTGTTTACCACCTTTGTTTGTCCATCCATTTGAGGATGATAAGCCAAACTATACGCCAAGTTAGTTCCCAGCTTCTTCCATAAGGTCCTCCAAAAATGCCCTATGAACTTAGTGTCTCGATCCAAAATTATGCTTCTTGGCAACCCATGAAGTCGAATGACCTCTTTGAAAAAAAAGTTTGCAACGTGAGTTACATCACTGGTCTTTTGACATGGAATGAAGTGTGCCATCTTAGAAAATCTATCCACCACCACAAATATTGAATCAACACCTCTTTGTGTTCTTGGCAACCCCAATACAAAATCCATGCTAATCACATCCCACGACCTCTCTGGTATGGGCAATGGTTGATAAAACCCTGCATTATGCTTCCTTCCTTTCGAATGCTGGCAAATTCTGCATCTATCTACAAGTCTCTTGACATCCTCTCGCATTCCCGGCCAAAAATATGACTCATTCAATTTTGCGAACGTCTTGTCGTGACCAAAGTGCCCTGCCAATCCTCCACTGTGTTTCTCCTTTAACAGATTCTCCCTCTTGTAGAATTTCGGAATACACAGTTGATTGCCTCTGAACAACAATCCTTCCTGGATCATGTATTCTATCCACGAGCTTCTATCTATGAGAACTAGATTCTCAGTTGCTTCATATGCCTCCTTAAAATCTAGATCATCTCTGTACATATCCCTGAGATCATCAAAACCCAACGTTTTGACTTTGAACTCCTGCAACAACAAACACTTCCTGCTCAAACCATCAACAACTTTGTTAGCAGTACCAGAAATATGTTTAATCACAAAAGTGAAATTTTGCAATTATTCAACCCATTTGACATGTTTCTGATTCAACTTTTCCTGTTGAGTCACAAACTGCAATGCATGATTATCACTGTACAAGACAAATTTTTTGGGTATCAAGTAATGCCTCCATTTCTTCAATCCTTGTATGATAGCATAGAATTCCTTATCATATGTGGAGTACTTCACTTTCGCCTCATTCAGCTTCTCGCTGAAATATGCAATCAGCATGTCTTCTTGACTTAAGACTGCCCCGATTGCAAATCCACTTGCATCGCATTTCACCTGAACTGTCTTTTGAAAATCAGGCAACACCAAAACTGGTTGTTCCGTAATCTTCCTCTTCAACAGATTAAAAATTTTCTCAGCCTCTTCAGTCCAGTGAAAATATTTGTGTCTTTTCTTCATTGTATCCATCATCACTGCACTAATTCCACTGAAATTCCTAATGAACTTTTGGTAGAAACTAGCCAATCCGTGAAAACTTCTCACCTCGAATACATTCCTCGGTGATGGCCAATTCTTGATTACCTCCACCTTATCTGGATCCATCCTCAACTCATTTTCCAAAATAACAAACCCCAAGTAAATGAGTTCTGTCTTCATGAATGAGGATTTCTTCAAATTTATCAACAACTTCTCCTGCTGCAATTTCTGCATCACTATAGCCAAATGCTTCAGATGCTCCGTTGTTGTTTTACTGAAAACCAGTATGTCATCCAAATACACAATGACAAATTTCCCGATGAACTCCTTCAGGACTTCGTTCATCAACCTCATGAAGGTACTCGGTGCATTTGTTAAGCCAAATGACATAACAAGTCATTCATACAACCCCTCGTTTGTTTTGAATGCTGTCTTCCATTCATCACCCTCTCTCATGCAGATCTGGTGGTAACTGCTTTTCAAATCAATCTTTGAAAAATACTTTGCTCCACTCAAGAAATCCATCAGATCATCCATCCTCAGCAATGGAAATCTGTACCTGATGGTTATCTTGTTAATCGCCCTCGAGTCAGTACACATCCTCCAACCTCCATCTTTCTTCGGACTGAATACTGTTGGAATAACACATGGACTCAAGCTTTCCCTGACTAATCCTTTGTCCAACAAATCCTGGACTTGCCTCTTAACTTCTTCATTTTCCTGCGGCGTCAATTTGTACGCATCTTTGTTTGGCAAACTGGCTCCTGGTATGAGATCAATGTGATGACTCACACTCCTGATTGGTGGTAACGAACGAGGTAGTTCGTCTACTACAATGTCAACGAACTCTTCCAGCAGTTCCTAAACCTCTTCTGGTAGATCATCCACTCTTGTGCTAGTCAGAACAATCCTTGGCTTTCTGACCACAATGAACTATGGATCCTCCTTCTTCTTAACCTCGGTAAGGAGTTCCTTCCCACTCATGAGAAGTACAGTCTTGCTTACTTCCGGTTTCACCTCCTTATCCTTAATTGGATGCAACATGTGTGTCCTCCCATTCTTCTCTAGGGTGTATGTGTTCATTCGCCCATCATGAATCACATTTCTGTCATATTTCCATGGCCTACCCAGCAATAGATGACAAACATCCATAGGAATGACATCACATAATATCTTATCATTATATCCTCCTATCTTAAATTCAACTAAACATTGTTTAGTGACATTTGCCTGATGTCCCTTTTGTAGCCACGAAACTTTATATGGACTTGGATGATCAGTCGTCTCCAGCTCCAGCTTCTCTACCATCTCGGTTGAAACGAGATTGTCTGTGCTACCGCTGTCCACAATGACCTTGCATACCCTGTCCTTGGTCTTGCAAGCAGTCCTAAAAAGTCTGGTCCTTTGGACTGAACTTTCCACCTCTTTCTCTGGTGTCAAAAGGAATTTTCACATCATCAGCGATCTTCCACCTTTAGCGTCTTCTGCCTCAACATCCCACCTTTGTGCCTTGACAATGTGAGTTTCTCCAGTTTCTTTCTTTTTATCTAGACACTCATAAGACTTGTGCCCATTCTTTCCACACGTGAATCATGTAATTACTCCACCTCTTCCTCTTCCTCTACCTCTAGTACGAGGAAAAGTGTTGTTGTCAGCATAATCTTCTCTCTGCTCAGTATGCTGTCCTTTCTGTTCAGCATATTTCCCTCTTTGTGAAGTTCCACCTCTCTCAGTTCGAGTTTGAGGTTTCTTCTAGTCCTCCTTGGGCTTCTGATATTTATCCCGGGCAACTGATTTGCCTCTGGGATGACTTATGCCTCGACCTCTTTGACCCTGCTTTCGGCTCAGCTTCTCTTCCGCTTTTAGATCCATCTAATAAGAATCTTCCACCGTTCGGATAGTCAACATACTCATCTCATCCTGAATGTCATATCTCAGGCCATTCATATACCTGGCTACTTTTTCATCATTGCTTTTGCGATGACCTGCCCTGATATTCAACCTGTAGAATTCCTCAGTATATTCCTTCACTGACATCATCTTTTGTCTCAGGTTCTGCATTCTCCTGAACAGAGAAATTTGGTAATCCCTAGGGATGAATTTTTCTTTCATCTTTGCAATCATCCTGTCCCAGCTCTTAATCTTCTGCTTGCCTTGGAAACACCTATCCACTTGTAGTTCATCCCACCACAATGCTGCATGTCATTTTAATCTCGTGATGGCATGCTTGACCTTCTTGTCCTCTTCGACATATTCATAGTCAAAATATGTGTCTAGAGCTCTAATCCAGTCTAGAAGCTCTTCTACATCCAGATTTCCCTCATAAACTGGAATGTCCATCTTCGCCTTTGCACCCATCCTTGCAACAACTTTAAGCAAGCGTTCATTGGCTGCATCTTCTGCTATGACTTCTTCTTCTCCATGTCCAGCATCATCTTGACTTTTAGACTCACTGATATCTCCTACCTCAACTGTGCGTTTTTGTCTTATCTCCATGTCCACAAGTCTGGCGCGTATGTTATGCAGATCTCTTTCTACTTCTGGATTCTGCACCTGTCTACCCCTTCCTCTGGATGTCTCCCTTTCCTCCTCTAGATCGGGTTATTGTATATCTCTTCTTCTCAGCGGCATGGTGAATCTTCCTTTTCCCTGCTACAGAAAGAAAAGAATCTTTTCTAGGCTCTGATACCACTTGATGCAGGCGCGCTCGCAAGCACGTCCGCTCACAGGATCTTCTCTTCTCTACTGGCCCGAAGAACACTAAGACTCTTCTATTTCCCTATCAGGAAATCCATACCCACAACAAACTCTCCACGGGATCGCCTCTTTACAACCGGGAGATCAGACTAAATCTCGCGATCTTGCGAGTTCGTGAGTCGAAGCTTCCAACTCTTCCTTCCCAATCTTGCGATACCTAAACCAGCGATACGAGTATGGCTCCTTTCCTTGTCAGCACCCTCCCCACATATAACCATAGGCTAGGGCTTAAATATCAATGCCTCTCGCAACTCGCACCTTCGTGAGTTGAATTCTCGTGCCCTCCTGTTGCGATCTCCGGAGATGCGATAGGTTAACGCCGAATTAACTCCTCTCTTGACGCTTTTCATTATTCATAACCTCGTAGGTTGAAGCGTCGAGCCTTCAATCTCTTATCCCGTGAATCCCCGAGATGCGAGAATTCAATGGAGTGTTGAATCCTTTCTCTAGGCAATGCGTGTCCACTAGTCAACCATGCAGGTCTCACCTTATGGCTCTGCCACGTGTCCACACAAACCTCGTCTCTCGGCACTTCATGACTTCTGATGTCGAAAGTGACCCCTCTCAACCTCCGAACCCCCGAATGCGCGATAGGCGATGGGGTTCCCGATCCAATGGTCCTCCTACGACCCAGATCCAATGACTATCCTTCTTCCTTGCTCCTCACGTCTTCGCGACTTGGAGTACCTGATGCTTGGGCTCTCACCCTGCAAACTTCCGAGTTCGCGAGATCTCTTGATCTCTGCCACCTGTCCTCCTTAGATCGACGGCTCCTAGTCTTCTCACCACTTCGTGGCTCGCAAATTTGAAGGACTTCCCCTTCTGTACTCCGATGTCCGAGTCCCCGAGATGGGAAATCTCGCGACACGCGTCCGCTCTCAAACGAACGGCTTAGATCAAAACCTCATTAATTCGGGGTTTTGGGTGTCGAGTGACTCTCCTCACATCCTCGATATCCCTAATATCCCGAGTGCCGATATCCCAATGCCTTTCGGGACTTTATCTTCTCTGTTCACAAAGACTTAAACTTCACATTCCTCCGGTCAGATCCAACGGCCGATGCTGCTCCTCCCGAGATTTTGCACGTTCTCTTCTACCCTTGGAAGGATTTCAAAAGCCAAAGGCCTCAACCTTTTCTCCCTTTCTCTGTGAGCTCCACGAATTCGATTCCTCGCCTTCCGCATATGAAAACGCTGTCTCTCCTAAGCTTTATAGACTCTGAACTCTTCTAAAGAGTTCTCAGACCTCTGCACCTCTTGTAGCTATGATTCTGTGTGCTGAAAGCACTATTCTTCCTTGGCTTTCTTGTAACTCGGAGCCTTATAAAATACTCTTGCGCGCACTCCTTGCGGCAACCTTCAAACACTTCAAGTGCATGAATCCTTTTAGACCCCGCACATGCCTGCGGTAGTAGTCTTTCAATGCTTTACTCAGGTTTGCAACCCTGAGACTTTACTTGGCCTGCACACTCCTTACGCGGCTTCTGTGCCCAACTGCACTTCTGAACGAATGAGAACAAAGGCTACCCTACTTGAACTCTCTGCCAACACACTCCTTGCGGACAAATTTGTCTGCACTCCTTGCAGGAACTCTTGTTCAAATAGAGGAACAATTGAACCTCATTCCTTCACCCTTTCAGACTTCAACTCAAAGCATGAAATCATATACACAACATATAAAGCAAATGTATAACAGGAAGAAAACATTCATGAGCATACTGTTCAACATCAATGCACAGAGAACAAACACAAAACCATGAATTTGAATCAAACTCTTCTATTAATCCAAATATCTGTACATGGGTGTTCTTACAAATCCCTCTGCATGCTCTTGCTCTTCCTTTTTCAGAATAATGTTACAATGCACAATGAGGGTGTCTATATCCAGTTTCCCTCTTGTGTTCTAAAACTGTCTAATCTAGAATTAAATTCTATCTACCTGCATTAACTACTTTAAATGCCTTCTATCTACTAAGGATGAGAGCGAGTTTCTCAAGGTCTCATTACATTACACAAGTGCACCTCATCTTAGTGGCTCCATTTAAGATTGTGCAACAACTTCAAGGAACTTTCAAAATTTGTGCTGGCACTTTCCAGCTATCCATTGTCTTCCGCGCTGGCTCGCTTGACGTGGGAGATGCTCCTGCATCATTCTCAGTGATAGAATAATTCAACTCAGAATCACTAAGGACCTTGCTCATAAAATCCATGGGATGCTCATAGTCATCAACATCTTTTTGCATTAAGACACCAACAATAGTATCCTGGGATGCAAATGAGAATATTATGAAATCTCGTGAGAAATAAGGGATGATAAAGATAGGAGCTTGGGAGATAGAATTTTTAATATCTTCAAAGGACTTGTTGGTTTTATTATCCCACCTAAAGGAAACATCCTTATTTAGCAAGGTGCTCAGAGGTTTTATCCTCTCGGTTAAGTTTGGCACAAATATATGAATAAATTTGATCTTTCCAAGAAAGGATTGTAAAGATTTTCTATTGGTAGGTGGGGCGAACATCCTTTATTGATTGGAATCTTTCAGGGTCAATGGAAACTCCTCCCTGTTAAGCCACATGACCTAATAACTTTCCTTCATCAATACTGAAAACAAATTTCTTGGGATTCAACGAGATACCATACTTTCTGCATCACTCGAAAACAATCCTGAGGTGGGAGAGATGGTCTTTCCTATCCTTGGGCACAACGGTAAGGTCATCCTAGTAGATTTGTATAATTTTTTCTATAATGTCCCTGAAGGAAAAATCCATTTCTCTTTGGAAAGTGGCACCGACATTCATAAGACCAAACGAAATCTTTAAGTACATAAAGGTTCCCCATGGTGTGGTAAATGCGATTTTGAGCTGGTCTTCTCTTTTAAGAAAGACTTGGTTGTATCCTGAAAACCCATCCAACATAGACATCATCCCTGCCCCTGTGACTCTTTGAAGAAAATGTTCCATGTTTGGGAGTGGGTAATTGTCTTTTAAAGACAATTGGTGAGGTTATAGAAATCAACACACAAATGTATGTCACCAAATTCGACATCCAAGAGGAATATCTGATAGGGGTTATGATTCCAGCATCAACCATCTTCTGGAATTCCTTTTGTATTTGGCTTGCCAAATTTGGATTGATATGTCTTAGATTTTGTCGGAAAGGTTTGGCTCCTTCTACCAAAGGTATAGCGTGCTGGATAACATCCCCCCTATAAGATTTCAAATCATTGTAGTTCCAAGAAAAGGTGTCCTTGAATTCCCTAACCAGTGCCAAGATCTTGATCCTTTCCTTCTCCGTGGTGCCTTTACCTATTTTGATCATTCTTGGATATATTTCTGTGCCGATATTGAATTCCAGGGCTTCATCAGCTTGTTTGTTGGATCTTCTTCCTTTGAAAACATCATGTTTGTCGAAAAGGTTTACTAGGGGAACACAAACCTTTGGAAATGTATTTCTTTGAAGGTTAAT
>JZKD02S1637313.1:119005-143516 GCA_000966675.3 Picea glauca
ATATATATATATATATATATATATATATATATATATATATATATATATATATATATATATATATATATATATATATATATATATATATATATATATATATATATATATCGTTGCATATTTAGTTACACAGAGCTGTATAAAATATCTAATGTATTCACACATAGAAGGAGTTGTATCGAATTATTGAGTTACAAGAGAATTCAAGTAATTTCCATTAAGCACTCTATATCAAAGACATAGAAAATTACAGTCCTTTTTATATTACAACAAACCCATAATCAAACTTTCAGTATATATAATACACGCTATCATAACTATTTAAATTAGAAATCATTTTCATTTCAGGGTTTTCTTCCCTGTTCAAATCTGTTCATTCCATGGAGGAATTAAAATATAGGTAATCAGATTATATATGGAACCTCAGTCCAAAGGTGAAAACAATAGAGTACCCTAGGGTGGAATCCTGTATCATTAATTAAACAGAACATGAGAAAATTAAATCAAAATGCCGAGATTCTGGAACTCGAATACCTTTCGAGTAAGGTGATCTCATGGCCCCCTTTTCCAGAAATGATTAAGACCTACAAGGGGGTAAATGGGAAATTAGTAAATGAGAAATTAGTAACCATGTGTTACAGTCTGAATTCTCCTTAATGTCCATAATGAGTCTTCCCAGGTCACTATTCTATACCGATCCCTCCACAAAAAGCAATAGTCTTCAATTTCTGGGTGGTTGGGTACGTTAAGATAATTTGAAAAGAAATTGCGCAATCGTTCATCGTACCAGTTTTCCAGGATCTTCAGCCTCGATTTGAAAATCCAATCTACGTCATGAATTACACAAGATTCTGCCGACATCCATTTTTTCTCGTGTGGAATCCAAATTGGTAAAACCCCACTTTCATAAGGCTCCCATTTTGAAGCCTGAAGATACTTATACAGTCTTCTTATGGCTTCAGAATCTGTATGCATTTGAATATGGTGATCAACAATAACATTGCATCCTTCTCCAACCTCAGTGACCACTCCTACCTTTTGAAGAGCATCTTTGACTTTATGAATGGCATCCCCATAGAACACCTCATCAATACAAGGAACATCGTCCTCTTCTAATTGCCGAGCAAGATTGGAATTAAACAAAAAAGATGTAGCTGGAGATTCGAAACCCCTACCCGTTTTCAACCATTTTCATTCTGATACACTCTGCTTAAAAGACAAAGGCAGCTCCTGGCACCTTATCTATTGTAGCAAGACAAATGCTTTCTCCTTGTCCAAATTATAAAAATTAAAATAGGCATTTGGAGGGATTAGCTCTGGAGTATCTAATGCACCAAGTTGTTGTTCAACGAATGAACCAAATATTTCTGCTCCTGTCATCAAACCTCCTGGAAATTCAAATCTCACACACTCTACAGGACTCTAATGATGTTGATTAATGTATGAACTGTTGCATAAGATTCCACGTCCATAAGATTGGGTACATGTACAGTCCCAGGTTCACACACACGGCCAAGATCATTTCGTAAAAGGTCTACAATCAATAAATTTTCTGCTTGGTCCTTCTCACTATGTTGTAGTTGAGATTTGTGAATTTCCACGGGGTATAGTTCCTTTTATAGGTTTGGCTTCCAAAATGCAATTCTGGTCTAAACGTAAAAACCTCTCTGGTGAAGAAGAACAGACGCATATATTACCTTTTCCAAAGTTAAACCATGCTGCATAAGGTGCAGGGTTTTTCTCCCTCAAATTGAGATAAAGGCAAAGGCTGTCTATCACACCAATATGTTTCCATAATTGTGTTGTCAGGCATAACTCATAGCTTTCCCCATCTTCGATGTACTGGAGGTTTTCTTCTTGCCTCTGCTGCCTTACCAACTGTTTCAGTTAACCGTAAAAGGTTCACCTCTACAGCTTCCATTCATGCTTCAGAGTTTTCTCTATTAGACTTTATGCTAGAAGAAATATCCTCATGACTATAAAAAGACTCAATTGCACTATGGTTAGAAAAACATTGATGATTCTCTGGGGATCCATTTAAGCTAATTCTTGTTGAATCATTTTTTCGTTGGATATTTCGCATATCCATTCCGTTCTGCAGTTCATCGCTTGGGATCAATGACAGAATATACACATCATCGGTGAAGTGATCAATTGAAATGAGACGGTCTGCAAGGAAGAAACATGCATCAGGAGCTTGTGACTTATGGCGGTTTGTACTATGTGCCACACTCGATCGTAAGTTCATAGAAACATATCCTCCACGAAATTTGAAAGGTAGCCCTTCATAATCTTCCTTTTGACAAGTAAAAGAATCGAGTTCCTGTGATGATTCTTCCTATAACGCATCAACTCTGACAGATATAGTTCTCAGAGGCAACACGCATTGGTGGCAATGATTAATCCCTTCTGTGGATTCAGAGACGGGGTTTCGTGTAGCAATCTGCTGCAGTCTCTCGGCAGAGGGGACCGAATAATGAAGCAACACGTTTCTAACAGTAGGTATCCTGTGTGCAACAGCAATTACAGTGCAATTATGCAACTTCCTTTCTAATTATTGTCTGGAGAATGGAATTTTTAGTATTGTCTGTCGATACTATTGCTTCATCTAGAACAAAGATTCGCCCTTTCCTTAGCAACGCACGTCCCAAAGTTTTACCGAGATAGACCGACCCAAAACCTCCAATGCTAAGTTCATTCTCCTCATGGAAGAAATTTGTAGTCTGACGAAGTGCTTCGTAAGAGAATATTGGCAAATTGCCCATTTCACGCCCAGGCAGTTGTCTAGGAAGACCGTCGTTCGGAGGAGATTTTCTTTTTCGTGAACATTCTGTTTGCCCAGCCTTGGGTAAGACATGTGCAGGGAAACCCATCGAGGTACTTCCTCGTGTGTTGACAACATTTAAGTCAAAATCCATGCAAGTAATTACTCTTGTGCAGACAACTTTCAGGTCATTTAAGTGCCAGGGAAGGTCAGAATAAAAATTGTTGACTAACTGTTCAATTGAATATTCGGAACCCTCAATTTCTAGAACTCTTAATATTCGAAGAGGGATCGAACGGGGAAAGAGGAAGGAGTTTAGATTGGTAAACGATGCCATACAAGCTCTCCCCGCATGTTCCATGAGACAAATAGAAAACCTTCAACTACAAAAAGACGCAGACCTTCAACCCTAATGTCATTCATATGAGATGGATTCTCATCTTTCGACGACCCGATCGTCGTTTTCCATTTTCCCGAGAATAACATCGCGCTTTCTGGCATTGTTTTCTTGAGCATCTCATTGGTTCTCATTGACACTTGTAAATGAAAATCATGATAGAGAATATATCGCAACTGTTGAATTCATTAGGAGTTTTGGTGGGCACGATATGAGCCAATGTGGCAGTTAACGCAACAAACCCAACACCATAGGTAACAGCCAACGAAAATCACCAATCGCACCTGTGATTTTCTAGGGAATGACAACGAAACTAACACCTGTCGTTCCCACGGAGGATGGACAATGAAAATAACACCTGTAGCACCAGTGATTTTCTGAGGATTGAAAGCGAAAATATGTATACTTGCTCCACTATTTCACGCCTGTATCACGTCTAAATCTAAGCAGACGAAGCTGGAATATTTAGCACACAGTGCAGGACTCAAATATTCAAATGTTTCATTCTGACAACCATGATTGGAGAACATCAGCTCCATGCTCATGTTCTTCTTATATTTCTTTATGAGATTAATAGCTGAAAACTACCTCCATGAAAACCCACTCAACCTTGCTGCACGATAAAACCAAGTTTCCATCCATTTACATCATCCGCATTGAAGGAAATATGTGTTGAAGAAAATGGAATCTTTGCGTGATTTTTGGAATGCTTGGAATGGCCTCACAGTAGTCGATCAATTACTGGGAATGGCGGCCAAGAGGACTAACATACATCATCTACGGCCTCGCCAAACCTGTACGCATGTATACAAATCCACCTTCATAACTGTAGTGTTCCTCATGTCATGTAAGAAACCAAGGATGGAACCACTTCTTGTTACATCTCCTGGCATCAAGGTATTTGTAAGCTTGATCTGACCTGAGATGACAAAATTTTTTGTATATCACTTGAGTAGGGTTTCGAGTAATGAATTCCCCACACTTGTAAGGTTGATCCGGTCCTTGAACCAACCTGCTGTTGAATTTGGGCGAAAGTGCCTAAGTAACATTTGAAATTTTCGATATCTGTTTCAACACATTCCATGTTGGGTTGTTAACACACACCAGAGCTTCCTATGAAGTTTTCTTAGAGGTGAAAATATTAGTTTCGGGGTTTAACGATTGAGACCCAATATCAGAAATAAAATGGAGCAACGAAAAACCCTAAGCATTAAAGGATGCTCAAT
The DNA here is from genome assembly GCA_000966675.3 of Picea glauca. Lineage (NCBI taxonomy): Eukaryota > Viridiplantae > Streptophyta > Pinopsida > Pinales > Pinaceae > Picea > Picea glauca. The sequence continues at coordinate 123,390 of JZKD02S1637313.1, forward strand.
AAACCCTTAAGACTATAATGCATAACCGATAAAGTCAGAACTAGTAAAGCAAGGAGAAATAGATGAGGAGGGGTGCGCATTACAAATCACAGAGAACTCAAAAATAAAATGATAGAGATTGGTTTACCTTGCACAGAGTAGAATCCAACCGATAGTCGCCCCTATTCGTTTCTTCCTACCCAAATTCGAGCCTAACTACAAGATTCAGGCCATGTTCACTGAGTCGAATATCACAGGGGTTAGCACTGGAGAGTTTTTGCAAAAGGCACAGAGCCAAAGGAGAATGAAACGATAACCCTAGAAACCTTTCTCTGAGCTGAGTAATAGAGATAGTTATGAATATTGTACCTTGCCATGTGACAGGAGGGAGGTGGCATGGTTTTCATTGGACACGGTGCCAAGTGAAAGCCCTCGGGAGGCACCCTTACAGGAGCCATTAATAGACTAAACAGAGGTTTTAATTCAGTGTATGAAAAGTCCCTCATTCGACTTCATACCAAGTTATTGCAAGGTGAGGAAAACCCAATTAGGGCACGACTATACCCAGTTGTCACGCCCAATCTCTCGCTTAATTAAGGTATGACCATCTGGTTCGTTAGTGTCAATGAATTTAGGAGGGATAACCATTATCGTTTGGGTTCCTTAATGATGCCTAACCGACAACCATATTCAATACCGTGTTATTAGTGGTCGAATGTTTAACCACAAACCTTTTTCACAAAGTCTGTTACTTATAAAATTAGAACAAAATGTAAAGCCACCATTAAATTAAGGCCTTTGAAATTTTGATAAAGGTGTATGCATTGTTGGAACCTGAATTCATATAGATCCAATATGATATAAGTAACGTTTATGCCTTGGAATGGTTGTATTGCTAGTAGGGTTTAATAAAAATAAATGTTAATGATATGCTTAGAGATGGGTATAATGCTAGTGGGGCGTTAATAGTATAAATGTTAATGCTATGCATGAAGAGGGTCGCAACGCTAGTAGGATTTAACAAATATAACGTTAAGGTTTATGCATGGAGATGATTGTGATGCTAGTGGAGTTTACTAATGTGAATGATAAACATTTATACATATATTAGCAAATAAAAAGGTTAGTAACTGAGAGTCTAGGGTATAGCAAAGCTATCCCTTAACCTTTATATATTTGATTATTGTGCAACATGGAGTAACTCAACAATAAAATCTTTTATAATGGCATTTAGTTGTATCAATGAAGTGGTGCACATAAACCTTGTGAAGGTCAATAGTGACGACAACTACCTACTTACAATAACTTTATGTCTTTCAGAATTTTTGGGGCTTGAAGTGATGAGTCAATCAACCCAAGTTGTATATGATAGTGAAGATTCCCTATCATTCTCCAAACCGTGAATCAAGAAGAAAGGAAGAGACTAGGTCCCCAACCCTTTGTTGCATAATTGTATGTTGGATTTTGGAGCTTCATCCAATGTAATGCCTCTCACTATAATGAAGCAACTGGGATTAAAAATCATAAGTCCTTATAGAAATATTTGTTTTATGGACCCCAAAGAGGTTATTTAGTGTGTAGTTTAATACAAGATCTTCAATGTGTAATATTGGCATTTTACCAGGACATTTCATTGTTAATAGATGTGGGATAATAATATTGGAGGTAGCATCCAAATGGACCTATCTTATGCATACATCCCTACTTGTAAGAATACCTTTGTGACTTTGCACCATGAAAAAATTAGAAGATATCATGTAGAAGATCCTTTAGATCCTATGAATGAGTTGATTTTATATAAGGAACAATTCGAATCTTATACTATTCTAGAAACTGAGGTAGAACCCTAAGAAAATGTCAATATTTCTTGGATGATTAGCTTTGATGCAACCACGTCTAGAATGGGGGTCAGTATAGGGATTGTGTTTACATCCCACTTGGGTGACACTTTATGTTATGAATTTCGGTTAGAATTGGAAGAAACACATAATGTGGTTGAATATGAATTTATTTTACTTGTGTTAAACATGGATAAGGATATGGGAATGATTTTGAAAATCCAAGGTTACACAAATTTGGTAATCCTACAAGTAAAAGGTCAATTTTCTTGTAAAAATGGAATCTTGAATAAGTTTAAAAATGTTGTGTGAGATGTGATGGAATGGGTCTGTAATACACCCAACCCCTAAATAACCTTTCTAGGGATGGGGAATCCATTTGTTTCTTTCCCTGGTTCATTTTCGCTCCCTTACTTAAGAAAAACCCTCTTCAAGAGATCCCCCGAAAGTTACATCTCTCACTGTGTGCTTGAACCAGCTAGAGGAGTCTTCCTCGTGTCCTCGAGATGAAAACTAGGATCTAAGAACCTACGTTAGCAAAGGTTTTGGCACTTCGGAAGGTCCCAGACTTCGGGGATTACAAAAGTGTTGTCAAATTATCATATCATCGAATAGCGGAGGTGATCAACGATTCACATCCTCCACTGAGATATATGGTTAAAATGGGGCTTCAATACTCGGTGTTGAACATACCTTTTTCCTAATCCCCGATGTCTCGAGGTATTTCCACATGGTCTTATCCATTCAGAGATCTCCGTTGAGAATTCATTTTTACCATACTATGCCCAAACTCCCAAACTCCCAAACTCCCAAAATTTCTCCATGTGGCCTTGGCCCTTGGGCATTCAAATCCCGACGTTTTATGTTTGTTGTTCAAATTACAACATGCCCCAAAACCCCTGTTATCATATAAACTTGTTAGAGCCTTAGGATTTTGTGGTTTCTACCTAAGTTTTCAAATTTTTCCTGCCTCTCCTCCTTTTGCAGACCCTATTGTAAGTTTTTCTTCTCGACTTGTATTTTTTTCTTCTATTTGCCTCCATCCATTTGATTGACCTATTTTTCCTTTTCAACTTGCCTAAAATGTATCAACCCTAAAGCCTTATTTTTTTTCTGTAAAGTCGATCACTCCTTCCTTTACTTCTGTCGCTGATCTTTGTTCTCCCGAGCCCTTAGCTAGTCATTTTAGTAAACTACACAGGCCACATTCGTGAGAACTAGATGAAACACTTGAGGCAGTCTCATATCAACTCAAATTGAGCGAGCAAGAAAGATCAACTTTCGGTGGCGGAGATCCATCAGGTAGATTAGATCGACGACCATCAGGTGATTGGGATCATACAGTTGTGCCAAGTTTAGCGTCAAATAGGGGTCCAAAATCTCAAGGTCAATCCTATCCATTGGCACGGGGAGGGACACATGGTGCAAGATTATCATTTTGTGGTTTCGTGAGATGGAGTGGTCAAGGAGCAAGTCATCAGAACTTGGGAAATGAAAAATCGTGAAAAGATCGCAGTCATTGATCAAAGGAGATATCTGGACCGATGGATCAACTTTTCGCTATTTCGTGAGTTGGGAAAGTAGGAGGGTAGAGTCTTGAAGACTCGCGACACGGGAAGTCCCGAAATGATCTTGACCGTCCATTCCAGAAAGACACATGGCGCAGGATCAACATGGAGAAAGTCGTTTCAGGGAACTGAAGTGAGAAATGCCGACGACCCAAGGTCCCAAAATGTTGATGTTCAGTAGGGTCGTCCGATGCAAAGGGGTCTGTGTCAACCGATCCAAAAAATCATGCTTTCACGACTTGAAAATTTCAGTAGGATCACAATGCAAGCTCATGAAACGCGAAATTCCGAAGCGTCCAAGAGCTAGGCACATAGTCATAGTCCAAGGTCAGATGAAAAGGAGTTGTGCAAAGGATCAAAGTGCCCGAGTTGGTCATAGAAAAATATATGTGTGACCTCGAGGTGTCGGAATTGACTCGAAGGAGTTGTGAGCTCACTTGGTACATTCATGGGTGTCAGGTCTCTCCCTAATCCCGATGAAAGTAGTTAATGAAAATGGGGAAGGTGGTTGAAGCTTCGTCTCACCACTTAAATGGAAAGCATTGAAAATTGGTCGTGGAGGGAAGACAGTCAACCAAAAGTTCCCCTGCCATGGATTTTCTTGTGAATTGCATCTGATATTGCGTCTGATAAGCGAATGCAAGTGCAATCTAACAGAGGAAGATGGAGACACAAAGCTTTGAATGTAATAGCCATATCACATTTCTCGTGGGGTGAATTGTTCTGAGTATAAATACTCAGTTTTGATAGTTTGTTATGGTTGATGGTAGAACAAAGCTCTCGATTTGTAAAGTTTTAATGAACACTTTGGTTCTTTGGTCATGCTTTGTAGTCTAAGATTTCTTGTTTAATGACAGTCAGCTTTATTTCTCCCTCTTGTTTTCCTTCGATAGTGAAAGAGTTCATGATTGAACGATTCACTTCAATTATTGTGACTGCATTATGATGAAAGTTTGATTATAGTGATGTTTTAATTCCTTTCAGTTCATTTGAGATTTGAATTCAAGTAGATCTTGTGTTCAAGTTTTCCTCTTGGGCTTCTTGAAGACCTGATGTTTTCAACAAAACTTTACATTTTCTCGCCAAAGTCTTCCTCTTACTCACCCTTACTACAAGGTACTGATTGAAATTAAACCAAGACCTCACCCGCTTGTGCATATCATTCCAGTTTTTCTAATTTCAGATGATATTATCTCGAGATTGCACCTATTTGACCCTCTTATAACCAACCTGTGACATAAAACGGATGGGTACTGGGCTTACCTCTTTCGCAATCCAGAGGTGACTTCTGGTGCTAACAACCCCTGAACTCCAAAAGTTACCCAAACTCCCAGAGTCCCATATACATTACCAGCCACATTGGTTAGGCGGGAACGAACCAGGAACTGATAGGTGGCAAGGGTCAAGGGGTGACATGTGTCCTCGATAGGGGGTGACACATGTCATGCTATAACATGCACAATGGGTATGTGAATTTTCCAAAATTGGGTGACACATGTCACATTGGTTGCGAGTCCATGTCACCCATGATGACATGAGAAAGACATGTCAACCCCCATCCTATGGTTGAGATGTATCCACCTAGATCCATAGATCCATGGTCCTTGTTAATTCACGACTCTGACTTCAGATCTTGCCGAATCCTCTCGGCACGAATCCCTTGAAGAGATAAGTCTCTAGATTTTCAGATCCATATTAACTTTGTGACTCTGACATTTGGGGGCTTCGGAATTAGACCATTCCTATTCTCTCGATGTAGCATTTCACTGAAGCACTTAATGATTCCCTTCCTATGTCTGATCTAACAACTGAGAGTGGTCTATGTTGAATCCCCAGATCGATGGGCCTCATTGATTAGTGACTTTGACCTTCAACTATTTTCGAGGATTGTGGAATCACAAGTCCCGAAGTCATGAAACCGAAAGATCTAGCTCCTTTCAAAATAGCGCATGGTTCCTAGGCCCTGGTCATATGGGTCCTTTGGGAAAACTCAGGGGCTAAGCACAAATCCCTTTTTGCAGCAAAGGGGTTAAGAACACAGGCATGATCCCTTGGTTAGATGGATGGTTAGTCTGAGGGAAAAACACCCTTCTCCCATAGGATCTTGAACTTTGACATTCCTGCTATGGTAAACTTTAAGGGATTGGCAGGACTTAGAAATTTCAGGCGATCCTACCCTAACCCTCCTGCATATTCCCATCCCATGAATCTCTAGCATCTAGTCTGAGAATATTCAAAGATCATGAAAACATAGCAGTTTGCAGAAGTAAAAACGCCTATCTAATATCTATTCAAAATACTGAAATACTTAATCACAAACACATGCATTTCTTCATCACATCAAATATATTACACAGAGTATGAAAATACTTATCAAAACTAGAAAATGTGAAGAAAATGATGAAATGGGTTCCCGTTTCCTCCCAACCATAGGCATAGTCACTCTTAACGGATTAACCACTACCCACCCTCGAGCTATACCATCATGCTTTGAGAGAGAATCTTTCTCTTTGCTCCACAACAGTTAGGGACAAAGTTTATTCTCCTCCTCCTACAGGAACTGGGTGTCTGGTTTTCTCTCCTCCAAGAAAGTAGGTCTGCATGACTACTTCCTCAGTCACTCATCGGCCTTTTTTATCAACTTGTAGCCAAACCCTGTCCATGGATTCTTTCATCCAAAATGAGCTTATTGATCAACTTTTTCTTTCAAATTCAGAATCAAAGTATCTTCAAGGCTATTCTTAGGAGAGTGTTTTAATCTACTCTTTTATCTCGCAGATCTGTCTTTGTCCCTGAATTACCTCATTTCTTTCCTTCCTCAGCAAGGTTGTGTGGGTCTGAATCCCCATTCATGGTCAGGTCTGGAAGCCTTACAGATGGGTACCCTGCCCCATCTCCTCATTAACTCTTGAGGACGTCCTTCCAACTACTAGCCTGAATGGTAATTCATTTATGGGTTAGATGATTGTTGAGCAATTACACCCAATAGGTACTAGTCTGGTGAGGGTCATATAATCCATACTTCCTTTCCCTTCACCATCTCTCTCATAGCATCCATGGTATATCTTGGAAAACTTCCCCCCTTTCAGAAGTTGTGCAACACATATTCAAATTCTATTAATAACATAAATTCATACATTGACCCTTTTATACAAGGGTTCATCAAATCAAACATTCAAAAATATTTAGTCCACCCTAGTCTCTTGTCCGATTATAGTTCTATTTACAAAATGGGGGAAACATGGGTATTAAAATTCCCTCCCCCTTAAAGGAACATCGTCCTCAATGATCTACATGCCAATGTGCTATGTATGTACATAAGCAAACAAAAATGGATATGCCTGTCTCATGTCATCCTCCATTTCCCATGTAGCCTCATCTGGACCAAAGTGTTTCCTTTGCACCTTGACCTGTGCAATGATTTTGTTCCTGATTAGGGTTTCCTTCCTGTATATTATGCATTGGGGTTCTGGAAAGAATTATCCCTTGGGTTCCACCTGAATCTCATAAAAATCAATAATATGATTAGAATCAGGTACATACTTCTTTAATACAGAAACATGGAAAACTTTATGTGCGTTCACTGTGGGAGGAAGTGCTAGTCGATAGACTACTGGTCCCATTCTATCCAAAACTTCAAAGGGTCCACAATACTGAGGTTCCAGCCTGGAAAAAGATCCCATCCCTACAGAGCTTCTCCTGGGTCTAACTCGAAGATACACATGATCCCCTGCTTTGAACTCTCTAGGAGTCCTTTTCAGGTCTGCATAGCTCTTTTGTCTATCCTGGGTTGTCTTCAGATTTTTCTTGATATGAATCACTTTTTGTTTTATTTCCTTTGGCATATCTGGACCGATTATAACTCTGTCTACCGGGTTGTTCTAGCTGATTGGAATGTTGCATTTCCTTCCATAGAGGGCTTCAAAAGGACTCATTTTTAATGACCCTTGATAGCCATTGTTGTAAGAAAATTCTACCATTGGTAGGTAGTCCTCCCACTTCTTGGGTTGATGCATTACATGCATCCTCAAAATTTCTTCTAATCCTTGGTTTACCCTCTGTGTATGACCATCAGTTTGAGGGTGATAGGTTGTACTAAAGAGTAATTTTTTTTGAAAACCAACAAACAAATATTTCCAAAATTTTGAAGTAAACTTTGTAGCTCTGTTGGATATAATATCTTTAGGCATGCCATGTAGTATGGATATCTCTTTCATGAAGATGTTGGAAATATATATTGCCTTGCAAGTTGAATTTAAAGGTATGAAGTGAGCAGATTTTCTCATTTTGTCCATAACTACCATGATGGTATCATTCTGTTTGGTTGATCTTGGTAATCCTGTGATGAAATCCATGGAGATGGTTTCCCATTTCCTTTTGGGAATTGGTGGGGGCTGCAACATCCCTGTTGGGTTTCAGTTCTTTTCCTTGACTTCCTGACATTCCAAACACTTAGATAAGTAATCAACGATGTCCTTTTTCAGTTCGGGACAATAGAATAGTTTCATAGTGGTCGTGATCATTTTTTGATAACCAGGATGACCAGTATATGGTATTTTGTGTAGTTCAACCATTATGAACCTCTTCAAGTCGCCATAATTTGGAATGTATAATATGCCCTTTCAATTTAGCAGGTCATCATTAAGCATCTGATAACCTTCATACTTCATCCACGTGGGCTCTTGCTTTAGGTATGATGTCATGGTCTTAAAAAATGCATATGTTTCTTGTGCACTTTTGACACTCTCTTTGATGTCTGATTCACTGGCGCTTACAACTTCCAAGTGAACTACTTTAATACTTCTACTAATTGCATCAACCACCCTATTTTCCTTTCCTTTGATATGTTTGATTTCAAAATCAAACTCACTAAGGAGATCCATCCACCTAGCTTGTCTCACATTGAGTTTTGGTTGGTCAAATAGATACCTCAATCCACTTTGGTCTGTCATAATTACAAATCTCCTACCTAGGAGTTAATTCCTTTGCATCTTTGAAGCATGCATTATGGCAGCCAATTCCATATCATGGGTCACATAATTGACTTCATTCTCATTTAATTTTCTGGACCCATAGAAAATCACATGTCCTTCTTGCATAAGGACTCCTCCAAGCCCTTCCTTGCAGGCATTTGTACTCACAAGGAAGTCTTTGTTTAGATCTACAATCTTTAGCACACGCACATTGGTTAGACTATATTTCATCTCTTGAAATATTTCTTCACATTCTGATGTCCAAATTAATTTAACCCCCTTTTTTCTGAAGGGAGGTGATTTGGGAACCAATCTTGGAGAATCCTTTTATGAATCACCTATAGTATCCTGTCAGGCCCATAAAGGATCTGATATCAAATACATCCTTTGGGGTAGGCCATTCCATGATGTATTTAATATTGTCAGGGTCAACTGCCACTCCTTCCTCAGAAATAACATGGACTAGGTAGTGGACTTGTTTCTGGAAAAAGTCACACTTACTGAGCTTAGCACAGAGATGATGTTTTCTTAGTACCTAGGGTACTAGCTTGAGATGTTCTTCATGCTCTTCTTTGTTTTTATAATAGACTATGATATCATCAATGAAAACCAATACAAACCTATTTGATAACTTTTTGAATACGTTATTCATTAAGAACATAAAAGTGGTTGGTGCATTGGTAAGCCCAAATGGCACCACCACAAATTCATAGTGACCATACCTTGTCCTAAAGGTTGTATTGTGGATATATTCATCTTTAATTCAGACCTGATGGTATCCAGAACTCAATTCAATCTTGGAGAAGATGGTATCACACCTTAATTGGTCAAACAAGTCATCAATCATTGGCAAGGGATACTTATTCTTGATGGTCATCTTATTGAGTTGTTTATAATCTATGCACAATTTGAGTGTGCTATCTTTCTTTTTCACGAACAAGGTTGGTTCTCCCCATGGAGACACAGTAGGACATATGTAGCCTTTGTCCCACATCTCCTTCAACTGGAGTTTGATCTCAACTAGATCTATTGTACTCATCCTATAGGGTGTTCTAGACATTGGCATTGCCCTTGGTACAAGTTCTATTGAAAAATCAATATCACTTTTTGGAGGTAGACCTAGTACCTCTTCTGGGAATACATATTTATATTCTCTTAATATGGGACGGTTCTATAGGTTGGGTTTGTCATTCTCAACAAAGTTCAATACTTGTATTTCATACAAGGGACATCCTTTTCTGTAATACTTCTTGACTTGGAGGGCTGATATTTGCTTCACCGAGACATGATTTTGAATCCCTTGTAGGGTTACCCTTCTTCCTTCTTCATTTTCACACTCCAAAGTTTTATTGTAACAATACAACTTGGTTTTGTGGGAAACCAACTAGTCCATGCCAATCAACAGGTCATAAGATCCTATAGGAAGTATGTTTAGGTTTTCTTGGGTGGGCAACCCACTCATGACAAATTCGCATGATGGTATGACCTATGTTACTTTTCCTTTGGTACCAGTGGCTAGTTGTACCAGACATGATTTAACATGTTTAAATTGTTGAAATTTACATTTCTCAACAATTTGAGGGGAATAATAACTCAAATTAGAACTAGGGTCAAGTAAAATGGAAACAACATGGTTGGAAATCGTACCTTCCATCTCCACCACTGAAGCTTGGTGGTCAGCTTGTCTATTATCCAAGGTTGCATAAATTTGTGGCAGGCTCCTAGCTACATAATTGATCGTGGCAGCCTCTTGGACATTGTAGACCCTCCCAGGGTTTTGTTGCCTATGCAGATAGTCCCTCAATAGATTTTCCTCTCCACAACCCCAACATTTCAAGGTTTCTCTCTTTGTGTTATTAGTCTTACTTGGAGCTGCTCTCAATGGTTTATTTCCACTCTGGGATGGAAAAAATTGTTGATACACACTTCTAGTAGGAAGGCTCATCCTATAGCTCTTACCAGGGTTCTTACAATTTGAGGGTTTAAACCCCTTCTTCTTGAAATCTAAATTGTTTTTATTCTTCTAGTCTTCATGGGGTTCTGCCTTACTCTTGAATTTCTCATAGAAATACCTTTCTTTTCGAATAGTATCTTCTAAGGTATCCGGCTCATCAAACTCAATTATGTCCTGGTAGGACTAAGTTAAGCCATTAATAAATCATTGCATCTTTACCTTTTAATCTTTTATGTAGGGAACATACCTCATCAGCTCAATAAATTTGTTGATATATCATATATGGTGAGTTGTCCCATATTGAGCTCATAGAACTCCTTGGTCTTCCCATCAAAGTACTTTTCTGACAAGTACTTCTTCTTGAAGTATTTCTCAAATTGTTGTCATGACAAGTCCTTCTCATGGACTCCTTTCAAATTCCTAAGATCTTCCCACGAAATGGAAACTTTCCCATTCAATTTGAAAATTGCTATCTGAGCCTTTAAGTTTTTCAGAGAAGTCATGGACTCTGAAGTACTTCTTCAAGCCGAGTAGCCAAAATTTTTCTTCTTCCCCCTTCTTAATCTCTCCATAGAAGGTGGGTGGTTTGGATTTCTTGAATTCTTCAGGGTCACAACTCTTGGAATGTTTCCTCTTCTTTCCTCTTGTCTAAGAATGGGAACTAGTTTTTCCACCAGAAGATTCCTTGGAGTTGTCAGTGTCCTCACCATAGGAATATTCCATCAAATGTCTCTTGGCTCCATGTTGGGATTTATTTGAGGTGCTCCTCTGGGTGTGGCCACTTTCAGGACCATGCTTTTGTATCTCAGGTGGACTTGGATTTTTCTTAGTATGATTCATGTCCACATGACTGGAAGCTGGAACATGTTGCAGTTGCCTTTGTATATTTGATAGACTTTGTAGTAGGACTGGATTAATTTCTATATTATTTTCCTGCTCCTTGATCAACCTTTCATTGTTATCCTTATAACTCTGTAATTCTGCCGTGAAGCTTCTTACAGTTTCGGCCAAATTTGTAGGGGTTTCCACCAACCTCCTTTCATCATATTCTTCCTCTCTATTGTGGGAGGTCTCCCCCAAATCCGAATGTGTCACCGTTCTTTACATTGTAGTTCTCATGTTGTTCATTGACTACTTGAGTGTTGATAAATTTTCTTTTGTTAGTTACTAATCTACCAATTCATGAACATCACATATCATTGCAAGGTGAAGTCAGTTCTTTATTTGGAAAAATTAGCAACCTGAAATGCAGACTTCCAAAACATCTATCAACAGTATAAGGGTTTGTTCCTCTCTTGAGTAGAGGTTTAGACGTGTTTCTTATAGAGGGGGGGAAAGGTAGGGAGTTACCCCATATGTTCTCTAATAATATTTTTTCTGTGGGACTTGTGCATGAGCCCAAGTAGGCCAAGTGTTGTTTCCATGCTCTGATACCAATTTGTAACACACCCAACCCCTAAATATACTTTCTAGGGATGGGGCATCAAATTTTCTGTTTCTCTGGTTCATTTTTTGGTCCCTTACTTAATAAAAACTCTCTTCAACAACTCCCTTGAAACTTATTTCTCTCACTGTGAGCTTGAACCAACTAGCAAGGTCTTCCCTGTGACCTATGGCTTAAAACTGGGAGCTAAGAACCTGAGTTAGAAAAGGTTTCGTCACTTCAGAAGTTCCTAGACTTGAGGATTTCCAAAAGTGTTCTCAAATTCTCAGATCGCCGAATAGTGGAGGGGATCAATGGTTCACATCCTCCATTGAGATCTACGATTAAAAGGGGGCTTTGGTACTTGGTGCTGAACATACCTTTTTCCTAATCCCCAAAGTCCCAAGGTATTTCCACGTGGCATTATCCATTCAAAGATCAACGATCAATGATCTCCGTTGAGCATTCCTTTTTACCATACTATGCCCAAACCCATAAAATCCTAAAATTTCTCCATGTGGCCTTGGCCCTTCAACATCTGACGCTTTATGTTTGTCATTCCTAAATTATAACATGCCCCAAAAACCCTGAAATCCTAATGTTACCCAAACTCCTGGAGTCCCGTATACGTCACCAACCACATTGGCCAGGAGGGCACGAACCATGAATTGACACGTGGAAATGGTCAAGGGGTGACATGTGTCCTTGATAGAGGGTGACATATGTCATTCTCTAACAGGCACAATGGGTATGTGAATTTTCCAAAACTGGGTGACACGTGTTACCTTGGTTGCGATTCCATGTCACCTGGGATGATGTCAGCAAGCCACATCAACAGTTGAGATGGTATCCATGTGGATCCATTGATGCATGGTCCTCGTTACTTCACATCTTTGGATTTAGATATTATTGAATCCTATCGGCGTGAATCCCCTAAAGAGATAAGTCTCTGGACTCTCGGATCTAGCTCCACGTGTCATGTTCCTATCAATGACTGAGATCTATTTCGACGTTCATGACTTCAACAGTTCTTACACCTTGAAAACCCTTGGCCAATTCCTCTGAAGTACAAAGTCTCTAGACGACGTGATCGCTTACCACATACCAATTCATCCAACGGTCCTCATCACTTCGACAGTTCGACATTCGGGAGTTTGGCATGTATCTCTCGCATTTCCTTCTGGACCACGCTAGATATGTTGCCACGCATACCTAACATATACAACCATGATTTAATCTGGCTTGCAGAGTTCTAGGGAAATGCACATGCCCATATATCGCCAAATACTCGGACTCCCAGATAACTATTAATCTGTCGACACGTGTCCCTCCATTTCAATGGTCCATGTTAGCACTCTATAATTTTCCTAAGGTTGTGGAGGCAGTCATAGAGGAAACATAAAAAGCTCTTCGAGTCTTGGATCTATCCCTCTAAGACTTAGAGAGGGATCTCTCTGTATGATATAACTTTGTTGGAAATAAGATATTAGGCTAGTTATGCAGAACATGGGTTTGTTTATGGGTTTTGAATTGGTTTGGTTGAGACAGAAAATAATCATTGGGAAAAATCGAGTCAAAGGTAAAGACGATGATGAATGAATAACCAAGACAAAATATCACCAGGCAGGATAATCATGCTAGTGGATCCTTTGATCTTATAAAATGGAAAAGAAGAATAAACTGCAAATTATTTCAAATGTAGAGCAGAGTATATCTAAATTCTTCATTTCAAACTTGGAAGAAAACATAGATATTATTTCGAGCCAACACAGGGTGTCAATAACAAATCCTACACATTATCTTCTCATAAACAATGCAGAAAGAAAGCATGTGAAATAAGAAAATAATGAGTTACATCAAAGAAAACTTCACCACTTAAACACAACACATGAATCTGGAAATATATTTCCTTTGTATTCCTTCATAAAGTCATTTACAACCTATGATCATTTTCACATTTTTTATCATCCCAAGTCCAATCCTTGGTTCCTCAAAAGTTTGTGGCTTTATAGCCCTTACATCAGATATCCAGATCCTAAAATACTGGATCACATTTTACTTAAAATAGAAAATGAACAACTGACACAAGAAAATAGGAAAGCATCCTATAAAATAGGTCAACTCCTTATCTTGGATGGTCTTCATATCCTTCAAAGTATTCGACAGGTGTAGTAAGCCTTCGAAGGCTGATTGATATTCATAAGATGTGCGATAAGTCGAAATTTCCACTTTTGGCACAAAAATAGTTGTTTGCCCAAAAATAGGTAACCAATTTAACCTTTCCACCTTTCTAGGCACCTTGAAAACTAAAAAAGAAACCCAAAACTGATGCCCTTATTTATTATCGATCATTACAAACCATCCTCGAGGTTTATGGGTGAGAAAAACTTGGATATGTGCAAAAATAGTGTCTCTCTGTCCTGTCTGTGCTTTCGGTGGCTAAGAGAGGAAAAATTTGAGCCTGCTAGCCACCAAAAGCTTCTCTTTCGGTGGCTAATGAACAGTTGAAATGTTCGCCTAAGCCACCAAAATTTCTGTCGTAGTGAAAATTAACAAAATTGCTAAATACCTTTTGTCTTAGATTTTAGACACCTTAGGTCTGATCTTCTGAAGCCTTTGCATCTTGAGCAGGTTCTGTAATGGCTGTAGGATTGTTATCTGTCTCTAGATCATTCAAATGGATGACTTCATTTTCTAGGGTTTCAATATCAACAGGTGCTTGAGGATGAGGTCTCGAAGGCATGGCTTGCAACCTCAATAACCTGACTTCTTTCTTCAAATGCATAGCTAATCTCCATAGAATATTATAGTCCTTTACGATCTTCTTCTTCTTTTTCTTTTCTTTAACACTTTCAAGTGCCAATATTTCCAAGGCTACACTAGTTTCTGTGAAATTCTTTGACAGAGTCTCATATTGGGTCTTTATCACCTTCTCTAATACTTCCTGTTGTGCTATTTTCTCTTTACGTTTGTTAATATTCCGAGATCTGGATTGCTTTGACTTGCTAGATGAGGCCTTTTCAATTTGTTGGCCTTGATCCTCCTTTGGTGTAGGTGAGGGAAGATCTTCATACCCTGCTATAACTAGATTTTCAGCTAGGGATACTTCTTTCTTTGCTGCAACCTGGTCTTCTTCATCCTCAGAGTTTGTATAGGGGAGATTGAGGATATTCTTGTCCACTGGAGGTTCTTTTGCCTTCTCTGCAACCTTGCTAAAATCTAGTTTATTCTTAGATTTTTTAGGCTTAGAAGATGGAGGGGACTGATCAACTGGGACTGGAGAGATGGCTCTCCTCTTTCTCTTTCCACTTCTGGGAGTGGAAGACTTCCTTGAAGAAGACCCCTTTTTATCCTCTGGCTGTAAATCAGTCTAAAACTCATTCCAAAATAAGAAGTGGACCCAATCCTTGTTCCTTCTCTATAATAACTCACAAATCAAGAACTTAATCAAACCATGATGGGATAATTTGCCTGCAACCTTGCTTGGTTTATCCTTGACCTGATGAGCCATCTTAGTTAAGATTTTGTGGAGGTAATAAGGCAGGTTCAAGGGGCTCCTGCCAGTAAAGTGATTCATCAATTTGAAATGATAAATCATTACCCTATTATATCTACCCTCATAGTTTATGTAAACAAGAATGTACTTCAACAGGTGTTTCCATTTCTCCTCCAAAAAATACATAGGAATGTCTTTCTTCCATATCAAACACTGGTGCTCTAGTTTCAAATAAGACCTAAATTTGACCTCCTTTGTAAAAGTGGTCTTGAACCAGTTTTCTCCAGTCCTTGGCAAATCTGTCACCTCTGATATGAGAGTTTCATCCACCAAGAACTCATATTTTCCAATGATTACCTTTCTTCCATCAAATGTGAGAGCAAAAGCTTCTGCCACCTGCTGATGAGAGCTCTGCACTTTTTTACAAAATTTGCAACAACCTGCGTCCTTGAAAAGTTGACATACCTCTGGGTGTGATTCCAGGTAACTGATATCATCAAGCTCCTTCCTCAATGCTGGTCCTCCTCTCTTCATTTGTTGGAATGCTCATGTACTTGCAATTGGAAATTCGGGCTTGGAGGGAGACCACTCAATGCAAAATTAGGGTGGTTTGTGCTTAGTTATGACAGAGAGGAGAAATGGGGAAATGCAATTAAATCAAGCCTTGATTTTGAGGGATGTGAGAGGGTAGATAGGATTTGAAATGAGAATGATCATTCACCAAACCTTGAAGGATAGGAAGTACAAAGACCACGTGATTTTATGAAACAAAAGTTGAAATGATCAATTCAGGATACGTCGAGATCAGATCCTAATTCCTAGGACATGTGTAAGATCCAGAGGGTTTAGGGTTAGATAGATCAAATCATAATCATAATAACTCGTAAAACACCTCTTACCAAGTCATACTCAACAACTCCTCTATATTTTCGACGATTAACTACAATCATAACATTTCACTAAGATGAGTTGACTGTTTCAAATCTCCCTGCGATTTTAGTGGCTAGGAGAACCCCGAGTTTCGCATTTAAGCTGCCGAAAGATAGGGATTTCGGTGGCTTAGGATCCCGTTTGAAAAGACACTTAGCCACCGAAACCTGTATTTTGAGTTTTTTTGAAATTAAAACTAAATAAAATGTTTTCCAAAGTTTATTACAAGCTTAAAAATCTTTAAAATGATCCTTAAAAATTTAGAAATGTTCTTTCTAATAACAACCTAACACCTAATCAAATGAAATTGACTAATTTATTTGAGGAGAAAATAGGCCAGCAAACCAGGAACTTCATCACGAAACCCACAAATAGATTCTAAATCATCAGATATCCTATCATTATAGGTCACTAACAGTCCATATTAACTTCGCGACTTCGACATTTGTGGGTTTTGGTGCTATACCATTCTTATTCTCTAGAAATATCATTTCACCGAAGTGCTTAATGCTTCCCTTCTTATGTCCGATCTAATGACTAGCAGTGGTCTATGTTCAGTCCCTAGATCGATGACCCTCGTCAATTTGTGACTTCAACCTTCGGTTATTTTCAAGGATTGTGGAATGACAAGTCTCGACGTCCCGAAGCATAAAAAGTTATCTTCTTTTGGACTAGTGCATGGTTCCTAGGTCCTGGTCATATGGGTCCTTTGGGAAAACTCAGGGGCTAAGAAAAAATTATTTTTTGCAGCAAATGGGTTAAGAACACAGGCATGAGCCCTTGGTCAGATGGATGGTTAGTTTGTGGAAAAAACACCCTTCTCATGAAAACATAACAGTTTTCAGAAGTAAAAATGCCTATCTAATATCTATTCAAAATACTGAAAGACCTAATCACAAACACATACATTTCTTCATCAGATCAAATATATTACACGGAGTATGGGAATACTTATAATAAATAGAAAATGTGAAGCAACTGTTGAAAGGAGTGCCCATTTCCTCCCAACCATATTCACAGTCATTCCTAATGGATTTACCATTGGCCACCCTCAAGCTAGACCATGATTCTCTGAGAGAGATTATTTCTCTTTGCTCCACAATCGTCAGGGATGAAGGTTACTCTCCTCCTCCCATAGGAATTGGGTGTCTAGTTTTCTCTACTCCAAGCAAGGAGGTATGCATGAGTACTTCCGTAATCACTCAATTTCCCTGTTTATCAGCTTGTAGACAAACCCTGTCCATGGCTTCTTTCATCCAAAATGAGCTTATTGCTCATCTTTTTCTTTCAACTTCATAATCGAAGTATCTTCACTGCCATTATCGGGAGAGTGTTTTTCTCTACTCTATTATCTCATAGATCTATCTCTGTCCCTGAATTACCTCATTTCTTTCCTTCCTTAGCAAGGTTGCATGGGTCTGAACCCCCATTCGTGGTCAGTCCTGGTAACCTTATATATGGGTACCCTGCCCCTTCTCCTCATTAACTCTTGAGGATGTCCTTCCAACTACCAGTCTGACTGGTAATTCATTTCTGGGTCAGAGGACTGTTGAGAAATTACACCTAGTAGGTATTGGTCTGGTGAGGGTCATCTAAACCATAATTGGTTTCCCTTCACCATCTCTCTCATAACATCCATGGTCTATCTTGGAAAAATTTCTCTCTTTCATCAGTTGTGCAACACATATTCAAATTCTATTAATAACAAAAAATCATACATTGGCCCTTTTATACAAGGGTTCATGAAATCAAACATTCACACGTATTTAGTCTGCCCTAGTCTCTTGGCCAATTATAGTTATATTTGTAAACTGGGGAAAAAAGGGGTATTACAGGGTCTATGCAATGTCCCAAAACCTAGAATGTTTACTGAGAAAGTTGATGCTTTAGCTATAATTGCTTCAAATTTGAAACAATGAAAGGATTTATTGTAATGTGGGAAGTTAGAGGTCATATTTTGACCTTCCATTCCCATCGATGTTAAACATTAGTAGGTTTTTTATAAAAATTCCAAAATTATAATATTCATAAACAACCATCAAGAGTTTATTGAGGATGATATTGATTTCAAAGACGAAGGAGAATATTACCAATAACAATTACTATACAACATGATTCATTTTGGTCTGTTTTTTTTTGGAAAGGATTTTTATAGACACGACATGTACAAAGAAAAGAAAGAGATGGATAATCCTGATGCATACATGGAAATCAATATTGGATCCCCATTAAGTCCTAAGATTGTGAAAATTGGTAAAGGAACTTCAAACGAAGAAAGAAAATAGATTGAGGTTTTGATCAGAGAGTACAAATACGTCTTCATTTGGTATTGTGATGGTTTTATAGATTACAATCATGATATAATATAACACACTATACCCTTGAAGGAGGATTCCAAACCCTTCCAAAAAAAGTAGAAATAGATTAATCCAAATTTGGCTCCCCTTGTTCAAAGAGAGTTACAAATGTTTCTTGAAGTGAATAGTATTGTACCTACAAGGCTTGAACTTGAGCATCCAACCTTGACGTGGTAATGAATAAGACATGTGATATTAGACTCTACATTGATTTCAGGAACCTAAATGTGTTGTATGAGAAGGATAATTACCCATTTCCTAACATGGAACATTTGTTACAAAGAATAACAAGATTGGCAATGTTGTCTTTATTGGATGGATTTTTTGGTTATAACCAATAGTGGGTGAACAAAGATGATCAATAGAAGATTGCTTTCACCACACCTTAGGGCACTTTTGAGTATTTACGGATGTATTTTGGTTTACATAACATGGGTTCCACTTTTTAGAAAGCCATGGACTATTCATTTAGATATCTTATGGGAAAAGTAATCAAGATACATCAAGATGATCTCACCGTGTTTTTGAAAGAAATAAATTCTCATGTTGGGAATATTAGGCAAGTGTTTGAAATATGTCACAAATATGGAATATTTTTTATGCTAAAGAAGTCAATATTTGGGGTTCTTGAAGTGAAGTTTCTTGGCCATATATTTACAAAGGATGGGGTAAAGGTAGAACCCAAAAGGATTGAAGGTATCAAATAATTTTGTTTTCCCTGAAACAAGAAGGATTTGTAGTCATTTTTAGGAAAAGTCGACTTTATTTGAAGATTTATCCCAAAGTTTTTCAAAATAGCTAAGCCCATAACCATTTTTCTTAAGAAAAACGTGCATTTCAAATGGGATGAAGACAAAAATTTATCCTTTATATCCATCAAGGAATCCATTGTGAAGTGTCTTGTGCTAGTGATTCCTGACTACTCGAAAGATTTCCAAGTTTTCTCTTTTTTTTATGAGGATACCATCATAGGTGTTTCACTCTAGAACAATGACCAAGATGATGGAAAACCCATATATTTTATGAGTAAATCCTTCAGAGATGCCAAGTTGAAGTATTCCATCATGGAAAAGAAAGCTCATGCTATTTTAAGCTCATTAAAACATTTAAGGATATATTTCATGAGTTATTCTAAGATAATTTATTATGTTCCCCACTCAGTGGTAAAATACATTTTATCTGAACAAGATTTATTTCGAACTAGAGGAAAGTGGGTGTCTAAAATTCAAGAGTATGATTTGGAATTAAATCCGTAAAGTCAATTAAGGGCCAAGTATTAGCCAAGATAATGGACCAGGGAGATGGATTTTCTCTTGGAATTAAAGAAGATCATTTCCATATGATCTTGGAGGTATTGGAGAAGTTGGAAAATCATGATTAGTATGCGTATATAATTTATTATCTCAAGAACCTTTCAAGTCTAAATCACCTTACAGATAAAAAAGGAACAGATTTAAGACTAAAGGCCTCTAAGTTTTGATTCATCAATCAAGGCCTTGGATGGAGAAATATGGATGGATTGATTCTTATATGTGTATACTCGAAGAATATAAGAAGTTAATGGATGAGTTTCATAAGGGGCTATGTGGTGGACATCATGGAGCAAGAA
>JZKD02S1637313.1:143526-176972 GCA_000966675.3 Picea glauca
GAGTTCATCCATATTTACTTCTTATCAACCATGAAAAAAAAATAATGAGTCATATTTACATCAAACAATATTGGGTCCATTACCCAAACCTTTGTGCTACCGGGCTTTCTTCAAGGGTTGACATCAATGACAACCAACTTTAATCAACACCTTGAACAAGACCAATTAAAGGTCTGGGTATAATGTCGACGGGTGGACTCACCCTTCGAAAAGGATAGATTGAGAAGAGAAGGAGGTGTCACACACAAGGTACACCAACCTTTTTAACATAACAACTCATACGCATCCAACCCTGGTCTCGTTGTATAACCACCGGGTAGGAGCGTGAACTAGTATGAATTTTGGGCATATCGAAACCCTAAACTAAATTACCAGGAGACTAAACTGACAAGTCTATGAACTTTGAGAGTGAGGAGATGGAGTGCTGAAACCCTCGGTATACCAAAATAGAAATACATGATTAATCCAAAACGATTTCAGAACAAGATTGATCTCGAAGGATTTCTAGTATTCATGTTAAGGGAGAAACGTAAACAAACTATGTGAGAGGAACTACATAATAAAAGGACCATCACCAATTTAAAACTCCAAATCTCTACGCCTCTATTTAGGACACGATAGCCTAACAGAAAAATTACCAGGGAGACGGGCCTTGTCGACTGGATTGTTGAGCAATGACCTCCAGCACAATAATTCCCACACCAAAGGAACCACACACAGAGCCAATGTTTTTCTTTCTCAAAGAGTCACAATGAAGAGGAAGGAGCTCGCCTAACCCTAAGTCAAGGGTGAACTACCAGATTAAATGTCGAAGTACATTGGGCCATGTGTTAGGGAAACTTGGCATGACAAGATTAGGAGAAGAACATGTGAGAGGGTCATTGTAACCTGTACATATAGGGCTTACATTTATTGTAGGAGTGAAGCCTTAAATTCTCTGACATGCACATCTTCCGCCCTTAATTCCCTTAATACAAATTTAATGGCCGTCCCTTTCAGAAAGTGACTAATCAAGACTAGTTAAGGTTAACTGTCATCATTTCAGTTAGACTATCGATGATGTCTATTGTAGTTAGGGTAAGTGCAGTTAAGACTCAATTCGATAGAGTTTTTGCATGAGATTTCCATACCAAAAATGTGGTAAGATTAATGTTTAAAAGAATTGTAATCATAAGGAATTCACAAAGAGAATCCTTTTAACGACCTAGGATGTTATCAACTTATTTTACTAGGCCTTGTACATTATATTGTTTGGGTATAAGTGTTATGTAGTTTATATCTTTGGGTACAATGTATCTGTTAAGAAGGAACTAGGAAAATTTTGGAGAGGCCCTTGTATCACGTTCTAAGTCAGTCTCGTGTAATATTGATCTCATATGACGGGAAATACGTAAATCTATAATCATAATGAACATCACTACCTCTTTGTTACGAAGTCTTATAAGTAAAAATGGAAAATTAATGCCTTAGAAAAAAAAAAATTATGCCAAATTTGAGGTTCATTACACATGAAGTATAGTGATATCACCTTTATTAATACCATGCGTCATGATACATCTATTAAATTAATACTTACATTTAATTATAATCATAATGTTAGAAACACCCATAAGTTACAAGAGATTCAAAATTAATACTTAGATTTAATTACAATCATAATGTTAAAAACATCCATGATTTGCAAGAGATTCATCATAGTGACAACATTTGTTTTTATGGGATATATGGGATAGATGTTTGATCATTAATCTTTTAGGTTCTTTGGAATTCTCTAGGTTCACTACCTTTGAGTGAAACCCTAGGGTGTTTTTCATGCCATCAACAAAAAAAATTGACAACGAATAAGTACTTCATCCATGATAAATTGGGTCATGGATAATGTTTAGATGTCTTTAATGACCCATTATTAATCATGGTCATGCTCTTAAAGAAGTTGTAGTTGTTAAAACAGTTGATGGCCCCCTCTAGCACTTGATGCCCACTTTCTATTTATAGATATGCCTTGCTCTTATGGATCTAGCTAACTATCCCTTGGTGGTAGTGACTTCCCATTATGTGATTCATTTATAACCTAGGTAGGTATGTGAGGGTCTTGGGATGGATCTACTAGGATACATTATCTAGGGGAGGTTATAGTTTTTCTCACTTCCTTTTATGGAAAGTAAAAGTGTTGTTAATGGTGTACATGTCATACATATTTATATAACACTTATATTATGCCTAAGCATGGACCCTCATTTTATGTATTTGTTATACTTTGACCATCTAGTCTTAGATATTATTCTGCATATGGCTCACTCAGTTTCACATTTCTTGAGGTAGCTTCACATATATCAAGGAAATACACATATCCCAAGGAATCCGTCACATCAGCCAAGGCACTTTTGGGCTATTTACACTTGCATGGTTCACTTCATTGCATGCAATGTCACAGATTCCAGAACACTCTCCTCATTCACAACTTTTTGAGCTATTTATTACTTGTTTTTATGGTTGACCTCACTCATGTAGATGTCACAATAGTCGTTGGGGATTTTATGACCCATATTTTACTTGGAAGGTCACTTTATATGTTTTGCAGAGACATATTTTCTTGATATATGGACATGTTCATGCCTTGGAGGCATATTTTTAGTATTTATGAGAATAATTAGAGGATTCATCCACCTTTTGAGGCTCTTTTCACCCATTCCGTGTGGTTGTTCCACATTTGAAGGATAGGCATTGGCTTATTATTTTCTTGGGAGGTTTCTACACCATGATTTGAGGTTTGGAATATGATTTTTTGAGGAAACATTGAGCTCCTACACCAAGTCATACTTTCTTCTAGGTTTTATGTACAAGTGGCATGTTTAACTTGTCTCTTGACATAATCTCCTTCATTATGCAGATGTAAAGTCACTTTTGTAGATCTCCTAGGATAACTTTAGGGAGATTATAAAATAATAAAGAGTGAGAAGTTTGTAGCAGCCCCATGTTTAAATAAAGGCTCTCCTCTCATTCCAAATTTGAAAATCCAATTTGTTGAAGATCTACTTATTGGAGTTTTTGGTATTAATTCTTGGAGCCCTCTCTTTCCTGGTTTATTCATAGTGCATCAAAGATTTGTTGTGATAGATCTATTTATTTTTCAATAAGCTAGGTTAAGCATGTAGTTCATTTCAATTTTGTATTTGTCTTAACCATAATCAAGAATGTTACAAAAACCAAGATCACAAGAAGAAACACCATGCACAAGAACACAAGAAGTATCCTGGGAAACCCTTCTCAACAAGGGAAGAAAACCTAGCCAAATCCTTTGCTATATTCTTCAATAGAAACACCTTCACCACCAATAAGACTTAGCATACAAGAGGGTTCTCAAACCCTAGAAGACTAGCGCCTGAGAGAGGTGTGCACTTTTTCCCAAGAAGATGTACTTGCTGAAATTTCCAAACTTGTGTGAAGGATATGATTCCATAATGGGGAATCTTCCTTTACTTATATTAGACTTATCCTATCAACATAAGTGTCTATTGGCACAACAGGGCCAACCTCTCTAAGTCACATTATAATTAATATTAACCAGATTAATTATCTTTTACATTTATTACTCATCACATTAAGGTGGGGCTGACCTGTACCCTTTACATTACAATTAGGGTTACATGCATGTCTGACTCTTGAACAATATATCAAAGGATCTGATACACCCACTAGTTCTCATCCACTAGGGGCACATCCATAGGGATGTCCATATCTCTTTCTCACTACATTACACAGAAGAACTAGATATTCACACGTTCACATGTGCTCGTCCATAGGCACACCCACTCAACAGATCTTCTTTTTTACTGCATCACACAGGAGAGTCATTCGAAGTTCCTTGTTAACTCTGTTGCTTAGAGGAGGCTAATACATCATCTTCATATCTGTTCTCATGTTGATTCACCCAATACTTTGGGTTTTCACACGTTCACCTTGTTCTCAGCCATAGGCACTTCCAACTCAATAGATCACCTTTCCCACAGGATAATCATATGGAGTTCTTCTGAACTCTCTAAATGGAGGATGTCATCTCTACGTTCCATATCTGTCTTAGATAGGAACCAGGTACCCTTATTAGGGTATTTTTCTCAGGTTTGTAAGATGGAGAAAGTCTCACATAGCTGCAATGATCCACATCTCATAGTTTTTAAGCTAGAGAATGTCTCACATAGCTGCAATCATCAACACTCTCTCTTAGCTAGGTAGGCACTTTCCACCATGCCAAGTCTCTCACGGAAATACTTGAACTTGGTGTTGGCAAGTGGTTTGGTGAAGATATCTTCAATTTTTTCATGAGTAGAAAGATACTGCACATGAACTGTCTTCCTATGCACAATTTCTCTGATATAGTGATACTTGATTTCAATGTGTTTTGATTTGTCATGAAACACTGGGTTCTCGGAGAGCTTTATAGAGCTCTGGTTATCACAATGAATAGTAGTAGGATCCATATCATGATCGAATCAGTCAGTCATAAGTTTTCAAAGCCATACTGCTTCATGAACTGCCACACTCAGTGCAATGTACTCTACCTCGGCGGTGCTTAAAGCCAAATATCTTTTTTTTCTGCTACATTAGGAAACCATGGCCAATCCTAAGGTGAAGCAACAATGGGAGGTGCTCTTTCTGTCTACTGCACTTCCTACCCAATCTGCATCGGCATATCCTTATAGGCTCAAGTCCACATTGGATTCATATCTCAGGACATAACCAATTGTGCTTTGTAAGTATCTCAATACATGTTTTGTAGCTATCCAATGTGTATGTTTCGGTTGGCTCATAAAATGGCTAAGCACATTTACTGCATAGAAAATGTTTGGTTTGGTGTTAACCAGATACATCAGAGATCCAATCAACTGTCGATATAAGTGTGGATCTACATCTCCTGAATCAGTATCACTCATTTTCTTTAAATCCATTACCATTGGAGTAGGCATGGATTTGCATTCTGTCATGCTGAAATTTTTCAGTATCTACATAGTATATTTTCCTTAACTTAGGAAAATCTCATCTGTTCTCTGCCATACTTGTAGTCCTAAGAAATAATGCATCAATCCTAAATCCTTCATTTCAAATTTAGCAGTCAATGCTTGTTTTCATTCAACAATGAATCTCTCTGGACTGGTGAGGAGAAGATCATCCACATATAAGACCAAAATCAGACATTCATTGCCATCAATGTGATAATACAATTTTGGATCAGTAGTACTTTTTTTGAATCCCAAACTCATTAGAAATCCATCCATTTTCTCGTACCAAGCACTTGGTTCTTGATTTAGACCATGTAGGGATTTATTTAACCTACATACATGAGATTTTTCATTATGTACAACGAAACCTTCTGGCTGCTCAATATAAAATTCTTCCTCAATTTCACCATTGAGAAAAGTTTTCTTTACATCCATCTGATGTAGCTTCCAACCCATGGAAGCAACTAGTGAAATGATAGATCGGATGGAGGTATATCTGGCTACTAGTGCAAAAGTCTAGTCATAGTCAACTCCCTATATTTTTGAAAACCATCCAGCCAAAAATATTTCTTTGTATTTTTCAATGCTTCCATCAACAACATACTTGATTTTGTAAATCCATTTGGAAGTCACTACAGACTTTCCTTCTGGTCTTGGAACAACATCCCATACATCATTTTTTAATATAGATTGATAATCTTCAGTCATGGAATCTTTCCATACTTGTTCACATGAGGCTTCTCCATGACAAGTTGGCTCTGAATCAATAATGTGGGTCATGGCTGAAAGGTAGCTTGAGAATCTCTTTGGTTTCTTGCTTTCTCTAGTTTTTCCTTGTGGTGCTTTATTCCCTTCTACTTCTTGTAGAGTTTGTTGGGCCCAAGCAGGCCTTTTATGTCCAACTGTGATGTCTCTGGGTATGTTTCTTGGAGCAACTACATATGCTAGAGAAACGAGATCAACTGGAGCTATTGGTTCATCTGGAATAATATTTGTCTCTCTCTGAAATGTTGAAGGGGGAGAAGGTATTGTTTCACTATAAATTTCCATCTGAGCTTCTCTGGATTTCTGGAAGGCTAATTATTCTTCAAAAGTAACATCTCTGCTTACTTCAATTTGTCTCTGACCTGGAATATAGATTCGATATGATTTTGAGGATTCAATGTATGCTACAAATGTACCCTTTCTTCCCGAAGGTTCTAGTTTGGATCTCTTTTCTTTGGGTACATGAAGATATACTGGACATCAAAATATTCGGAAGTGTACGATCTTAGGCTTCACTTTGGTGAATGCTTCTTTTGGAGTAATGTTCTTTAGGATCTAATGAGGACTTCGGTTTTGAACATATATTGTTGTCATACATTCTTCTGTGCATATATTCATAGGTATACTTTGATCGTGTATCATTTCTTTAGTTGCCTCAATGATAGTTCTGTTTTTCCTTTCAACAACCCCATTTTGTTGAGGGTTATAAGGAACTATGAAATCCCTCTTGATTCCTGCTTCAATACAAAAAATCTTGAATTCTTTTGAGATGTATTCTCCTCCATTATCTGATCTTAATATTTTGATTTTTCTTTCATTCTGGTTTTCAATCTAATCTTTGAATTCTTGAAACTTGGCAAGGCTTCCATCGTTGTTCTTCAGAAAGTAAATCCAAGTTTTCCTAGAGTGATCATCTATCAAGAGTAAATAGTATAAGTACCCATTTAGGGATGCAATAGTAATTGGCCCACATACATATGAATGTATCAAGTCCATGATTTCCTTGGATCTATTGTCACTGCTAGGAAAGGATCATTTGCAAACACCTTTATGCTAAATCTGTATCTCCAGTAGACCTATTACCATTTTCCCTAGAGCTAGAAGAGATCTATAAGGAATGTGAGCAAGTCTTCTATGCCATAACTTACTCAATATGATAGTGTCATGTAATAAGGCTTGAACTGGTTTGATGGACAATTTGTACAAGTTATTTTCTCGGACACCAATTACTTTGGAAGAGCTTATATGAGAGTCTTTTTGCCATGCAAGAACTCTTCCTTTTGAGAAAATAATTTTTTAGCCTTTGTCTTTCAAGGCCAAAATAGAGACAAGGTTTCTCTTCATTCCGAGTACATATAGTACTTCTTCTATTTTAAGATTCATATCTGAATCTAGTTGGAAGGTATAAGTTCCAATTCCTCTCACATTGTATCTAGAATCATCTCCAAGATCAACATGTAAATGTGTCTCTTTCTAAATGAAATATGTTAAATGATTTCTAAGACTGATCATGTGCCTGGAGGCACCACTGTCAATTAGCCAAGTATTTTCATTGATAGGAAACATACCTTAGAGTGCTGAGATGTTGATGTCTTCATTTCTTTGAGGTCTTGTCTTCCTAGAACTGAGCTTGCTTGAATCATCAAGCTTGCTTCCCATCATGATTTTGCTCATCTTCACAAACCCTTGTCAACTAGGCTAGAAAACCTAAGGGCTAGGCTAGGATAACACTTTTAGGTTTTGTTGGGGTTATGACTGCCAAAAATAAGCCTTGAAAAATATGATATCCTTGGTAATATGAAGAGCTTCTTCAAGAAGTTGCAAAAATACAATTTTGAATTTTTTTATAGAATTTGACGAAACCCTAGAAACCCTTAGGGACAAAAAATCAAAATGCTAGTAAATGCAATCTGAGACTTGTTGGAGGTGCACTGAAGGAGGTTGTACACTCCTATGTTCTCTTTATCCCCAACGTCCAATTTTTGAGTGTTGAAGAACCTCAGAAGAGCAGGTCGTACAAAATTTCTGGAAACCCTAGGAGGGTCATACGGTTTCTGCAGAAGTGAGAGAGAATGGTTGGAAAGTGTTTGTGTAGTGGGATCTTCAATACCTATGCTCTGATACCATGTTTAGTTTTCAACAAGCTAGTTTAATCATGTAGTTCATTTCAATTTTGCATTTGTCTTAACCATAAGCAATAATGTTGCAACAACCTAGATCACAAGAAGAAACACCATGCACAAGAACACAAGAAGTATCCTATGAAATCCTTCTCAACAAGGGAAGAAAACCCACCCAAATCCTTTGTTATATTCTTCAAGAGAAATACCTTCACCACCAATAAGACTTAGCACACAAGAGGGTTCTCAAAACCTAGAATACTAGTGCCCAAGAGAGGTGCACACTTTTTCCCAAGAAGATGTACATGCTGAAATTTCCAAACTTGTGTGAAGGATATGATTCCAAAATGGGGAATATTCCTTTACTTATATTAGACTTGTCCTATCAACATAAGTTTCTATTGGCACAACAGGTCCGACCTCTCTAAGTCACATTATAATTAATATTAACCAGATTAATTATATTTTACATTTATTACTAATCACATTAAGGTGGGGTCGACCTGTACCCTTTACATTACAATAATTGTTACATGCATGTCTAGATATTGAACAATATAGCAAGGGATCTGATACACCCACTAGTGCTCATCCACTAGGGGCACATCCATAGGGATGTACATATCTCTGGCTCACTGCATTACACATAAGAACAAGATATTCACACGTTCACCTGTGCTCGTCCACTCAACATATCGTCTTTTCCACTGCATCAAACAGGCGAGTCATCCAACATTTCTTGTCAACTCTGCTTCTCATAGGAGGCTAATACATCATCTTCATTTATGTTCTCATGATGATGAACCCAACACTTTGGGGTTTCACACGTTCACCTTGTGCTCAGCCACAGGTGTTGGGTCACATATTTGTCCATATTTTCATCATCTATAGACATCTATTTCATCCCTTCTTCATCTTATTATCGTTCATTTATCATTCCATTTTCCATACATTTGCTACAACTGCTCATAAAATGACATATTATTCCTGTTATGATTTAGTGGTTAATAATGATTATTCTTCCTTCATTTTTAATGAATTAAAAACTATTATCCATGATTTTTTTGATGATGGTTTGACGAGTGATTTATTGTAGCAATAGTTGCAACAGTCAAGTTTCCAACCTCTAAATGGCAGATCTGAGTTCCAACTCGTGGTTAACTGTTTTCAGTGAAAAACGTGGCAGATAAGGAGAGAAGAATTTACGTGGAATATTTTGAACATATGCATATGAATCTAGAATTTCCGAGACATGGGTTTTGTTCTGAATGGGCCAAATTGAGTTCAATGCTGATCGTTTTCCAATTGGAGCTATGGTTTGAGAGAAATCGGTGGTTCTTTAAAAGGGCATTTTTTCAGATTTGCAGTTGCGGCCGGTTCTTTAAACTTAGAAATTTGTTTGAGCAACCTAGGGATTTGGGGATTTGATTTGTATAAATAATACCTCTTCAATTAGGAGAGAGACAGTCATGAGATTATATACAATTTATTTGTAAGAAAGAGCTGAACTTATGTAATTTCTGAGTTTTCTTCAATAATACAAAGGAGCTGATGGATCTGCAATTACGTGCAACTTCTCTTAATCTTGTAAGTCTTTTGGCCATGCATTCTAGGTGAGGTAGGCCCCCCTCAATCTGGTATGTGTTGGTCTTATTCATTTACTTGTATTTTTCTTTTCATTGTCTTAATTTATCTTGGTTTATGATTAGTTGATCATTGCTTATAGTTGTGTGTTGTTTATTAGATTGTTGTTATAGTAAGATTCAATTCATGTTGTTGTTACTCCATTTTGTTAATACTCCTTTGATTTATGTAAGAGTGTGGTAGTGATTTTATTTCAGCTGAGTGTATTTTCAAGCAAGAGAGGATTTGATTGATTTTAAGTTATGTGTTTTATTTTATTAAATAGATAATAGTGTTAGTTGGAATTTGTTGCTTGCATATATTGTGCACGGTAACATTGAAATAAAAGACTTCCTCAGGTTGAGAAATTAAATAGTTGGTAAAATACTACAATGAAATTAATTCAACATTAGTTCAACCCAATGTAACGACTGTTGTTCCTTTGAGTGTAGTTGTTGTTCATATTAACGAAACAACTGTCATTCCCTTCATGCGACGGTTGTTCCTTTGAGTGTAATTGTTGTTCATTTGAAAGGAAGAACTGTCATTCCCTTCACACGACTATTGTTCCTTTGAGTATCATTGTTGTTCATTTGAATAGAACAATTGTCGTTCCCTTTACGATTGTTGTTCCTTTATAAGCGTTGCATCTCTGGAGGCTAGGTATTGAAAATGAAAGGTAAGAACCTACGTAGGCAACAAGTAAAATGCTTGTGCCAATGCCTACCTTTGGCTGATGCATAGAGGTTGTTTTTAGGACATATTTAGAGCCCAACATTTTGGTGTCATTGTCGGGGAAGTTATCAAGGGCACACAAGTCCAACTGACATTAATTTTTTTAGTTAGATGTTCTTGACTCCGAGTTGAAGGGTCAGGGCATGTAGGTTTCTTGATTGTTTCTTTCTTTGCATTTAGTTTTTAGTTTTTGATACTAAATCTTGTCATTTCTCTTAGTGTTGATGTAAGCACCACCCATCCTACTCACAAATTGATAGGAACATTTGAGGAAGGAGCCTTGAGATATCACATGAAGAATCCAACAAAAAGATGACAGGTAAGAAGGAGACAAAAGTTGTTACCTTTGAATTCCCCATCAGAGATCCTGAAGGAGTGGTACAAATGCAAAGTATTCCCCCATCCAATCTACCAATTTTTCACAGTTTGGCAAATGAAGACCCTGATGCATTCTTATTTCAATTTGAAGTACTTTGTAGAGGTTATGGTTATTTTACTAATGATCAAAAGTTGAATGTTTTTCCTCTTACTCTAAAATGAACATCCCTCCGATGGTTCATGAGCCTCGGTGGGAATTCTATACAAACTTGGGAGGACATGAAATATGTATTCTTGCAAAGATACCAAGACTATTGCAGGTTCAATGATGATATATTTGGAATGACACAAGGAGAATAAGAGAGTTTGGAGGAATATGTGGAGCACTTTCAATACAACCTTCGAAGATCCAAACAAAAACAGTTGGGAAAAGAGACCTTGAAAACACTCCTACCCAAAGGAATCCATGATGAATCTTTAGAAATCTTAAATTTGATGGGAACATGTGATGTGTTTCAATTACCATATGATGATATTTGTGAGTTATGTAGAAGGTATTCAAGAGGGAACTTCAAGACAAGTAAGAATTCTAGTGAGCCTTCTTCTCAATATTTTAAATCTGCTGCAAAAACAAGAGTTATAGGAGCTGAAATCAGTAATTCAATTGAAAATTTTAAATATGATATCATTATCTCATTAAATTCACAATTGGATATTTTGAAGGATAAGAAGAAATGGGAGGAACCTGAAGAAACAGTTTGTTCTTGGTGTTAGAAGAAACATCTTGCAATGGATTTCACTTTGGATAGTCTCATAATTTGTGGCATATGTGACTTGAGTCATTCAATGGATCACTGCCCCTCCTTACCCAAGATAAAAGAAATATATGAAAGAGATCGATGAGTTTCAACAATTTCACCACAACAACCATGGCCTACATGTGTGATTCAAAAATCTATCCCTCTATTTCCTTACTCTCACAAGCAATCATTGAATACTCATACACCATGGCAACTATGGAAACCCCAATCTCACTCTTATCTACCTTGTCCACAAGGTTGGAATGACCCATCTTATGATCCCATGGCTACTTTCCATCATGTTGTGGCAACGACCAATTCTCCATACTTTCCACAAGCTCTTCAAAAACATCCTATTTTCCCATTAAGGTCATCCACATAAACCAATCAGCTATACTTTCCATACTTAAATTTTCATCAAGCTCCTCCATGCCCTACACAACTTCCTGTTCAACCCATCTCGCACCCTAACCATAATAAAGTAGTGCAATATACTTACAGTGATGACCTACACAACCTTCCTACATTTGACACTTATCTTGCCTCACCTACACCATTGCAAAAAATCCATATGAGGCATGGGCAAGTTGTAAGTCCAAGACTTGAAAATAAAGTTTCTTATCATCATCAGCAAGCTGAAAAGATCAACAAATCTGATGAAAAAAAGACATTGGAACCGAAAAGTGAAGCATCTTCTACATCATGGTCACTGGATATGAATCTCTTCTGCATTCAGGAAGATCAATTTTCTAAAGAGATTCATGGTGTAATAGCTATAGGAAATCAAGAGAACAAGGATTATATTGAATCTTGGTTTCAATCTGTCACCAATCCACAACTTCATGCTATACTTCAACAATTCTTGGCACCATCACTTCAAGGGGAGTTGGTCTTTCATATCATGGTATTCATAAAGTTATATTTTGCAGTTGTGGGTATGAGCATATTTGAGACTTTTTTACGTAAGTGGCTTCATTGGAAGTATTCTTATACCTGAGTTAATTCATTTTTCAAGTAAAGTAGGGTAGGGTAATGAATGAATGCTCAATAAATGATTAATGGAATTGATTGGTTTAGTTCTAAGCATTACTAGCCTAGTTTAGAAATAAAAATGAGTCACCTTCAAAAGACCATCATTCGATCGCTTGTAGCCTTGATCTCATGGACTCCATCATTTTTTTTAAGTTTTAGCAGTTGTCGCAACACACTGTGTAAGTCAATCTAGGTACTCAATGCTTGAAATTTTTTGTATGGGCGTGTATTCCATTGAATTTGTATCTTTAAAAACATTCACAGCTATTCCGGTCACTTTTTGAGAGCCATATTTCATTTATTGGATTTTTGTGGAATTTTGGCTTGAACCTTTTACTAAAACACAATTGGGACAATCCATTTTTGGGAGACCAAATGGATTTATTTTCAAAACCTGTTTATATCCCAAGTATCCCTTTGAATCTAGTTTCCAAACCAATTTTAATTTTTGATATTGGGCATCAAACTAAAAAGTTATGGTCAAAATACTAACGGGACGTCAAGCAGGCAGTTTAGGAACAGAGATGGGATAGTAAATTTTTGGATGACTTATTAGATAGATATTGAAAACCTGTTTCATTTGTATATTCCCCTATGAATCTAGTTTACAACGCAATTTGAATCACTCAACTCTGATATCATATGAAGAAGTTATGACAAAAACATTGATTGCTTGTCATAAATCTGCACTTTGAAAAATCCGTCTTCTCAACTGTTCATTAGTAACTTTGACTCATCAATTTCTTTTGTCATTAAAACATATTTCTATTGGAGATAACTACAAGAATATAATTTCATCTCCAATTTAAATCACATCAATCCTTCATCAAATGAAAAAGTTATGCCTAAAACCGTGACTATTGGTCTAGCCCGAAATTTGAAAAACACCTTGTCATGCAGGGTGTTACTGAGCATATTTGGCATATCATCACATGGAATTTTAAAAATCTATTTCTAATGGAAATAGAACTCTAAATGTAATTTTATTTGGATTTGGAATCACTCAAATCGGATGAGAAACAAAGAAGTTATGATTGAAATACTGTTGGGTAGTATATGTTGGCCAACACTCCTGAACATGTATAAAATGAATTTTGTTTCATTTATTTTCTTTGGATTTGTTTTATAAGTAACTACATGTTGTTGTTTTTTTGTATACGTCTTGGATGAAAAGAGCCCGCACACCTCTCTTCTCCATGATATCACATTTTATTGCAGGTAAGTGCTTATGTTTTGCAGGTCCTTGGAAAATCGAAGAAGGTTAATACATGCATGAGTGATTCTTGAAGAATTTTTCTCAAATTTTCAAATGGATTGAGCACATAACAAATGGAGATATTGATGTGCAAACCATACAAAGACCAATGTTTTAGAATTCAAGTTCCATTGCTACATTAACCATGCCAAGAATCCTTCTAAGAAGACATTATGTTCATCATGCTCATTCACTAATACCGTGATATGCCTATACATTTTTTTTCCCTCTACCATTCCATCCATTCCATTACCTTGTGATCCATTTCATCACTTCCATACTTTCCACTCCAATCACTGCTAACCCATGAATAAAGTCACTCAGCTCCCTTACCTCTTGCTAATGAAAATATTTTATCTTCAGTTCTTCAAATCCTTTTGTCTATGCTCGCGTTGGATGATGTGGGATTCCTTAAGGCCCTCCTTATAACAAATCTCATCCCATCAAATCCAACACATCATCTGAGATTGAGGTTAGAGTTTCATAGTGCCCTAAGATCTGCATACATCAATGATAGATCTCAGTGTTGTTAATCATGGGGATTCATCATTGCCTCTTGATTGAAAAATCTTGCAGGTAACTCGACTCCAACAAATCCATTCGTACCTATCAAGATTCACTAAGGTACTTTAGAGATCATTGTCATCAAAGATGAGTTTCTTCATGTTGGTTAATGGCATACAGTAATGGCCGATAATCCAATGATTTATTTCCATGCTCGACTTCAACACATTTATTCGCATGGTAAGAATTGTACCTCAGTTTTGTAGCAATTGAAGATTATGTGATCTAATGGTTTCAATAATGACTTGTAGCATCATTTGATTCAGTAGTTCTGTAGTCACTTTCCATTTTCATTTCAGCATTTGATTTTCAGAATAAGGGAAGGAGATTTTTGTTTTTGTAGCAGAATTTGTCATCATCATTTGTTTCAGTAGCAGTAGTCTTACATGCAGCCAACACAACATCATTTCAAATCAGATTAAGCCTCATTATATTTCAACTCTCATATACATTTGTTTCGGCATCAGTTTGGCTTACACCAGCTTCAACAGACATCAGTCCATCCATGCCAATCAAATCTTTCATGGAGGTAAAACTTGAGGTAAAATAGCATGAGCTTTTGATTTATTAAAGATTTAGGAAAATGTCATGAAGAACCACTATGTATTTCTATTCTCCATTTTCATATCATAACTCATCTATTACCTCTCTTATCCATCCATTACAATATCAACCTTCATCTCATGCACTCCCAACACCCAACTCAAGTCTTTCCCTACATCTCCTAACATCCAAGCATGAGTAATTGATTTGTTGCTGCCACATAAGAACCGAAATAGAGAAAGGAAGAAGATCACAATGTCCATTTTCATACAAGCATGTTAAAAGTCAGAGGTATGGTTTATTTGGTTCATTTGCATGATGTATTCATTCATCTCATGGGTTTCCAATTATATTTTCCATCCTTTTGACACATGGTTCTCCTACATATTGCACATCTTAAAAAATTTGTTGTTATGGATTCATGAAAGGATACAATATATGTGTTATATGGATTTGAATCATACATGTTATAAAGATTTGATAGGCTACGAAGTTAATGGATGTCTCGAGAATGATTACGATGCTAACCCTTTCATTAATGCCTAGCCATCCCATATGAACATTGTGTTTGTTTTTTCTCGCTTGCCGATATACATCATTGTTTATAAGAGGGTTATGTGCTCATAAGATTTACCATGGAAGTATGATAATGGTTCTCTTGGGTGGAGGTATGATGATTTTGTTGCAACCTCTGTTCCCATTATGAAAACACATGTGTAGCTGTCTACACAAATGCTAATGGAAGGAAGTTGTTATTAAAAGGCAATTGAAACAATGTCTCCACCCAAAATTTAAAAAGAAATTTCTGTAGTGGCTTGTTTCAGAGGCACCTTTCCCACAGTTATTGCAAGCAACAGAAGAAGCCTATGCTTCCAAACAACAAGGAAAAAAATCACTTTGAGTCATTATCTTTGGCATGCAACACCAATCATTAGTTTTCGCCCATGGTTTCATATTCAACCATCTATTCTCAACATCATAATTTTATTGTTGAAATCTTAGAAAGTGAAGGTATATCCAAGGCAAATTCAGATCTCCATTCTGTACTTAGATTTAAGCATGCTACTACAGTCTAGAATGAAATCTATGGCAGAAAATTGGGTCACCATTGGTACATGTGACAACAAATTTACCTGGGTGTTGGGAAAACTTATTGGAATTTCCATATTTTGTCATTGGTTGGCTACATTTTTTTATGAGTTATCTTCATTACATTGAGAATGGGCCAGCTACTATGCATGCCCAAGAATTTATTTGAAGAAGGAAGTTGATTGTCCAAAAGAACCTACAATAAAATAAACTATTGTAGAAGCCATTTTCTTTTAAACACATGGGTAGAAATACAGAGGTATGTGGTTCATTTTCTTGGTTCATGATACACTGATGCATGTATTGATTCACAAATTCTGAGCACTTCATAATGATGGTAAAAAATTTGGTCCTTACAGTCTTAATGTTATGAATTTTCATGCAAAAGAAGTCTTGTTATCAATGACGAAAACCTGTGAGGTAACCTACAAACAAAGCAAGTTGTTTTGAGATCTGGAATCCCATGATTACAGGGTTGCAATCCCCATAATTGAAACTGATATTATTGGAGGGTATATAATATGGTATGTGGATTGTCAAATACATATGGTTAAGCATTTGATGGTAAAATCATGACATGGCCAACTCAATCACATTCTGAGATAACATTTGATGGATTTCCAAGATTTGAGAATTGGTATTTAAGCATTGATAAGGTATTTACAACCAAGAGTAAAAGATAATCTTGTACTAATCATTTTGCAGCAAGTTCATGACTAGATTCAAGGTTTGCAGATTGTTTTCCCATTAAAAATGTTGCCTTGAAGTACAAGAAAAACCTATTGAGGGAATTTGATGGTGATCGTGTTGTATACATAAGCAACGGGGTACTCAGAGATGATTGTCTTCTTATGCATTAGTTTTCTGCAGAGGATCTCTTTTGAGATTGTGTTTAAGTTTGATTTCATAATGTAGCATGAGGACATGATATACAATCAGTGTGGGGCAGAAGAGGGGTTACTATGCATGATGGTTTGTTCTCTCATTTTCCATTCATATTTATTTTTCTCATACATGCTATTTTTCTACAAAAAAGTGCAGAAATTGATTTGGGCATATCTTCTAAATGATGAACTGGGTTGTCATGATTTTTGGTATGATGAAGCATGGGATTAATATTCCTACAAAACCCACTTTTTACTTTGTAAAAAATATGGTGTTGTCAGAACTGTTTCAGGAGTTTCAATTACAAGGAGTTTCAACAACATGATATCTTGGGATTTGTGTATTGGATTGTTATGATTTTGGGCAATAATCTGCATTAAATTGTGACATATAAAACTATCAAAATATCTTCTTCATATGATTTGTGCTTTGCATGAAAATCCATTGTATCAACTACATTCAAATGAGTCCTTAACAACTTGGTTAATGCAATGTATTGACTTGCATGAGGACATGCAACATTTTCAATGTGGGCCAGATGTTGGATCACATATTTGTCCATATTTTCATCATATATATACATCCATTCCATCCCTTCTTCATCCTATTATCGTTCATTTATCATTCCATTTTCCATACATTTGCTACAACTGCTCATAAAATGACATATTATTCCTGTTATGCTTTAGTGGTTAATAATGATTATTCTTCCTTCATTTTTAATGAATTAAAACCTATTATGCATGATTTTTGTGATGATGGTTTGACAAGTGATTTTATGTAGCAATAGTTGCATAAGTCAAGGTTCCAACCTCCAAATGGCACATGTGAGTTCCATCTCGTGGTTAACCGTTTTCAGTGAAAAACGTGGCAGATAAGGAGAGACGAATTTGCGTGGAATATTGTGAACATATGTAGATGAATCTAGAAAATAAGAGACATGGGTTTTGTTCAAAATGGGCCCAATTGAGTTCATTGCAGGTTGTTTTCCAATTGGATCTATGGTTTGAGAGAAATTAGTGATTCTTTAAAAGGGTATTTTTCCATATTTACAGTTGCGGCCGATTCTTTAAACTTAGCAATTTGTTTGAGCAACCCAAGGATTTAGGGATTTGATTTGTATAAATAAGACCTCTTCAATCAAGAGAGAGGCAGTCATGAGATTATATAAAATTTATTTGTAAGAAAGAGCTGAACTTATGTAATTTATGAGTTTTCTTCAATAATACAAAGGAGCTGATGGATCTGCAATTATGTGCAACTTTCTCTTAATCTTGTAAGTCTTTTGGCCATGCATGCTAGGTGAGGCAGGCCCCCCTCAATCTGGTATGTGTTGGTCTTATTCATTTATTTGTATTTTTCTTTTCATTGTCTTAATTTATCTTGGTTTATGATTAGTTGATCATTGCTTATAGGTGTGTGTTGTTTATTAGATTGTTGTTACAATAAGATTCAATTCATATTGTTGTTACTCCATTTTGTTAATACTCCTTTAATTTATGTAAGAGTGTGGTAGTGATTTTATTTTAGCTTAGTGTATTTTCAAGCAAGAGCGGATTTGATTGATTTTAAGTTATGTGTTTTATTTTATTAAATAGATAATAGTGTTAGTTGGAATTTGTTGCTTGCATATATTGTGCATGGTAACTTTGAAATAAAAGACTTCCTTGGTTTGAAAAATTAAATAGTTGGGAAAATACTATAATGCAATTAATTCAACATTAGTTCATCCCAATGTAACGACTGTTGTTCCTTTGAGTGTAGTTGTTGTTCATTTGAACGGAACAATTATCGTTCCCTTTGCACGACTGTTGTTCCTTTGAGTGTAATTGTTGTTCATTTGAACAGAAAAACTATCATTCCCTTCACGCGACTGTTGTTCCTTTGAGTATCATTGTTGTTCATTTGAATAGAATAACTGTTGTTCCTTTATAAGTGTTGCATCTCTGGAGGCTGGGTATTGAAAATAGAAGGTAAGAACCTATGTAAGCAACAAGTAAAATTCTTGTGCCAATGCCTACCTTTGGCTGATGCATAGAGGTTGTTTTTAGGACATATTTAGAGCCCAACAATAGGCATGTCCAACTCAACAGATCGTCTTTCCCAAAGGATAATCATTTGGAGTTATTATCAACTCTCTGAATGGAGAAGGTCATCTCTATGTTCCATCTCTATCTCATATAGGAACCACATACCCTTCTTAGGGGATTTCTCTCAGGTTTGTAAGCTGGAGAAAGTCTCACATAGCTGCAATGATCCACATCTCACAGGTTTGTAAGCTAGAGAATGTCTCACATAGCGGCAATCATCAACAAGTTCAAGACTTCTAATAACTTTCAAGATCAATCCATTGAAGGGTTAGTACATCACTTTAAGAGAAGACGTTTCAGGGTTTGTTCCCTCCTTCTCTTGTTAACTTGGGTAAGTGTTCAATTGTTTTCTTTGTTTTTCCTCTTAGTTCCTTGGAAAGGGTTTTATGTATTTTTTTCAACTTATGGTTGATCTTATTAGTGAAGGTTTTTTCTTTGTGGACTCCCTTCTTGTAGGTCCTTGGTAGTCATACCTTATCGTGATTAGATAAATGATTATTCTACCCTAGCAGTTATAATATCTTAACCCTAATCCTTAAGATAAGAATGAACAATTCTTAAAGGGGAATACTTCTTGACCTCATAATCCCTAGTGCAAATAAGACACTTGTCTTCTCCCAACAACCAACCAAAAAATCCTAAAATACAAAATATTTTATTTTGTTTTGTTTAGAAAGAAATCTAATGGTGAAAAATCAAAGGAAAATCTTAATTTAATTTTTTCCCAAGTCTAGTGCGAAGTTAACAGTTTCTTCCATTTTCTAGAGTTGTTTTATTGAGGGTTTGTGCTTAAGTAATTATCTATAATCCTAATATGACAAAATAACCCTATAGAATTGTGCTTCAAGGTTTTATCTAAAATTTTGTAGGATGATTTAAGGATTTTTAAAATTTGGAAAATACATAAGAACGATAAAAAAATCATCATGTTTATAGAAACCTTAAGTCTAGGGTTTGGTGCATAAAGGTTCATATTTTCTTACACCTAGCTTACATTTTATTTCTAGATTTTTATTATAAGTTTACCTTAAATATATAATGGTGAAATTGATCTCTAAGTTCTTAGAATTTATTATCTTTTATTTGGAGATTCCACTGGTGAATTCCAAGTGCTAATGTTGGAAACTCTAGGGGGATTCACCATAATTTTATCAAGTTATTTATTATTTCATGGTTATAATATTTAAAACTTGATCCTAACACTTATTGGGATATTATTTCATTTCATATCTCTTTCCCTAGTGAAATTTTCCAAGACGTCTTGCTTACAAGCATATTTTCTTTCCCTTGGATGGTTCTCCCTTCACTTCAAATCTGAAATTTCTACGTTAACTTACCATAAAATAGAGTTAGAAGTTGTGGATATCCATAAGCCTTTCCTTGTTCTATCATATAATCAATTAGTAATCAAATCACACATTGCACCATGGATTTATGCTATTTGATTACACTCTTTGTGCCCTATAGTAGCTTAAAAATGGTTTTTACCTCTTTGAAGTTGTATTTGTTGAATGATAGTCGTTTCATTGCAAATATGAAATCGTTCACATTGTTTATATTTCATATTAGATTTGGTACACACATCCACTAGATCATAACCCTCTTTCTCAAGTGGATATATTGGTGGTTTATGTGATTATCGATGGTGTGTGAGTATTTATGTATGTTCTGTATTTTTTTTCATTTCAACCGTTTCATACATTTTAAGCAGAAAACCTATAATTAAAGAATTTGAGATCTAAAGGAAATTAACCTTCACATAAAAAAAATCAGTATTTTATTAGATCTTTTGCGACTAACTATCCAGTGGAATATCCACGACATCTTATAGATCAATAATCAACTTGTAGGACCAAATTTAGAGGTACCTAAAAGAAATCATTTTGATTTGAAGTTGGATGTAACATGTTGGATGGGTAATTCCAATGTACATGTTCTCATTGTTGAGTTAGAAAGATTCCTTTTATAAAAGATCAAAATAAGGAATTTTTGGGGCTTGAAGTGTTGAGTCAATCAACCCAATTTTTATATGATAATGAATATTCCCTATCATTCTCCAAAGAGTGAATCAAGAATAAAGGAAGAGCCCAAGTCACCAACCCTTTTTTGCATAATTGTATGTTGGATTTTGGAGCTTCAACCAATGTAATGCCTCTCACTATATTGAATCAACTGGGATTAAAAACCATAATACCTTATATAAATATGTGTGATATGGAAACCAAATAGGTTATTTAGTGTGTAGTTTAATCAAATATCTTATTGTAATCTTGGAAGTTTACTAGGGAATTTCATTTTTAATGGATGTGGTTGTCACCAATGTTCTAAATGCTTGGGGGGTCCTTTTATCTCGAAAGTGGGCTAATAAGCTTGGAGGTAGCATCTAAATGGACATAGATTATGCTAATATCCCTACTTATGAGAATTCCTTTGTGACTTTGCACCATGAAAAAATCAAAAGATATCATGTAGAAGACCCTTTAGATCCTATGAATGAGTTGGTTTTATATGAGGAACAGTTAGAATCTTATACTATTCTATAAATGGAGGTAGATCCCTGAGAAAATGTCAATATTTCTTGGAATATTAGCTTTGATGGAGCCTAGTCTAGAATGGGGCACGATGTAGGGATTGTGTTTACATCCCATCATGGTGACACTATGTGTTATGAATTTCACTTAGAATTTGAAAAAAACACATAATGTGGTTGAATATGAAGTTCTTTTTCTTGGATTGAATGTGGCTAAAGATATGGGAATGATTTTGAAAACCCAAGGTGACCCAAATTTAGTAATCCTACAAGTAAAAAGTCAATTTTCTTGTAAAAATGGAAGCTTGAATAAGTATAAGAATGTGGTGTGGGATGCCATGGAATGGTTCTATGCATTGTCCTTAAGAAGTAAAATCTAGAATGTTTACTAACAAAGTTGATGCTTTAGATATAACTACTTCAACTTTCCAACTATGAAACAATTTATTGTAATGTGGGAAGTTAAAGGTTATATTTAGACCTTCAATTCCCAATAATGTTGAACATTGGCAAGTTCTTTATGAAAATGCCCAAATTATAAGATTCATAAACAACCTTCAGGAGTTTGTTGAGGATGAGATTGATTGGAGAGAGGAAGGAGAATATTACCAATAGTAGTTATTAGACAATAGGATTCATGTTGGTATGGTTTCTTTCGAAAGGATTTTTTATAGACACGAAATGTATAAAGAAATAAATATTGGTAAAGGAACTTCAAACGAAGAAATAAAAGAGATTGAGGATTTGAATAGAGAGTACAAATATGTATTCACTTGGTCTTATGATGTTTTTAAAAATTACAATGGTGATATAATATAGCACACTATACCATTGAAGGAGGATTCCAAACCCTTCCAATAAAAGTAGAGACAAATTAATCCAAAGTTGGCTCCTCTTATTCAAAAAGAGTTGCAAAATTTGATTGAAATGAATACAATTGTACCTATAAGAATTCAATTATTGGAACTAAGCTATGTAGTGTTGTTTCTTTAGTACACGCCTGCACCTGCTCTGAACTTCATAACATTGGGGGGTTTAATATCTAGGGTTCGTTTTGAGTGTTTCCAACAAAAATCCCTAAGAACTAGCATATCAATCCTTGGATGAGGTCAAGGAAGGTCTCACCTGATATGCAAAGAGGATCACAAAGACCATAAGGTATTGTGTCGGGGATGGAGGATCAAACATAACTAAAAGAACTATAAATGGAATCCATGTAACTCGTATCTGATAATATAACAAGGAATAATAATTAAAATAATACACATGCATGTGTTACTCATTCATCACAAACAAAAAATAGAAAATAAATACCATATATTTATTACTGAACATTTCCATCATATCAGAGATATACAATGTGCTAAATAACTGAGTTGCACAACATAAGAATTCATCTCATTACTGTAAAAACAATGGGAATACAATAGAATGGGCCTTATGCTAAATTTTAAGACTTAGATAGATACAAAACACAAGAGACTTCTCCATACAACACATGATTCCCATAGACTAACTCAAAGCTATGGTACTCATGCTTTCCCAAATTCATCGGCCTCTTTTTCCAGTTGAGAGCTCTCTTTTATATCTTCTTCTAATGAGGAGTGTTTTCCTTCACTGTTCTGTTCCACTTGCTTTTCTGATCTAACGGCCTTGCACACTTTCGGTACCTGCCAGGGCTCCACATAGGTTCTCTATATCAGGGGAAATCTTAAATACCTTGGAAAGATCATCTTTTGGCTGCCCTATGTCTTCATCTGCTGTTGGAAGTAATAATTCAGAGATATATTATGGTGATTCCTTTCTTACTTCCGATGGGATTCTTCTTGATTTTTGATGCAACTGACAAAACTCGAATCGAGACGCGTTTGACCACCTTTAAACTTGGCTTGTTTCTTAACAAAACCTGGTCTCATGTGGACACTATGGAATTCTTTCGCGCATCTACTTAGGTGCTCACAAAACTACTGGATGAGCATGCACAACTTTCATTTGTGCGTGCACGCAAAAGTGGACCCAAATATTTGAGTGCCAATAGGCCCCCACCACTATTACCTTGCTCGTCCTCAAGCCATATGCTTCATAGTCCTCAGGGAAGAGTGTGAGAAAGATAAGATCATCTTTGTGTAGGACAGTTATGATTGTGTCCCACACTACGAACTAGGACCTTCAGGGGTAGATATTGCCATAATTTGCAATTTTGATGATCTGTCTTTGGCTATTACTGAAAGGATCTCCCTTGTGAAGTTGAAATGCTTGTACTTTCAAAATTAAATTTAAATTTATGTCGACTAAATATATATTAGATATTATTGCAGTGCTCTATAAAGTCTGACAACAAGACTAAATGGTGATTGAACCTTGAGGGTCATAATACATTTTCAACCTACTTCCATTAATGAGACCTTTGAGTGGCTTTCCTTATATATTTTCCATCTTGGTGGCACCTACTTCAGTGATGTAGACTAAGTGAAATGGATCTAACCAACACATACGTAAGTTACCGAGATGCTAGGAATATTTGTTGTCATATAAGAGAACTAGAGATCCTAGATGCAAGATTTTTTGGTGAATGTTGCGGTACTTCCAGGCCTTCTATCTATATTTTTTCACTACTTGGATGAAACCTGCCATTATACAGTATTCGTCAAGTTCCATAAGATTGTATAGCCTCTACTAGAGGGATTGTTCATCAATCATATGAGTCGCGAGTGTGACTAAGAGGCTCGAAACCACAAATTATAATGGTATAACGAATTCCTTCCCATAGACTAATTTGAAAGTTGTTTGCTTAGTCATCCTTTTCAGGTTGTTCGGTAAACCCATAAAATTATGAGGATACATTGATCTCAGTCATCACACTGCACATTACAAACTTTGGTTAAGGCATGTTCTAAAATTTTATTGAAAGCTTCAACAATACCATTAGCTTGAGGATGATATGGGGTGCTCTTTTGGTGATGGATCGTGAACTCCTGAGCTAGATGTTGGATAATATTGTTCATAAAGTGTGAGCCCTGGTCATTCATTAGTATGCGTGGGAATCCAAATATGGTTATAATATTGTAAAAAATGAAGTGCATCGTAGTTTCGGTTGTACAATCCTTGACTGGAGTGAATTCAACCCATGTTGTCAGATATTCTATTGAAATGATCCAAATTATTTTCGGAATGAAATGAAATCATA
Source organism: Picea glauca (assembly GCA_000966675.3). Classification (NCBI taxonomy): domain Eukaryota; kingdom Viridiplantae; phylum Streptophyta; class Pinopsida; order Pinales; family Pinaceae; genus Picea; species Picea glauca. Next base: position 168,060 of record JZKD02S1637313.1, read on the forward strand.
GATATTACAATTAAATACACATAAATATTGCCAGAAACAGAGAAATACATCAATACATGATTTCTATTAATGAAAGAAATGTACAAAGACATAAAAATACAGAGTTCGAGACTCGCTAGAATGGTGGCACCTTTATCTCTGAGAAGAGATGTGATGGCTATGCTCATTCGAAAGAAGATGATTACAATGAGGCTCTGAAGGCCTTTTTATGATAAACATGAATGCAAAAACCCTAGACATCCAAAAACCTAACCCTATCAAATGAAGCACCAAAAGTCATGTGGGCCACGTTGGGGTAAGTTAGTACATTAACTTCCCATGGTCGTAACTTTTTCATACGATATTTGTTTTAGGCGTGTGATAGCCCATTGGAAAGATCTTTTCAAGAAATACACATTATGTCATCAAAGTCTAACTCTATATACAGTTTGACTGTGGAAAGCCAAAAAAACATTGTTTAGATCCCCAAAATGGCCCTAGAAGTACATAAAGATGTACTGACATGAGAACTTCCAAAATGAGACAGTTGGAATAGATGGGAGACCACCAGTATTCACCTGAATGTTGTGTAGGGCTTCAAGATATCCCCGTAAGTGAAGAACTCACAATTACAAATAAATTTCCCCATTACAAAGAAATGTGTTGAACTGAAAATTATCTAGATGAGCCAGTTGGAATTTGGAACAAGTGGGTGGCCACCAATATCCACTTGGATCAATCATCGCCCCTTTGGAGGAAATGGTCTCCATTGCGTTAAGTGCCCAGGGAAGAGGGGAAAGAGTTTTCTGAATATGAATCTTGGTGAGTTGTGTGCCTTGTTGGAGAAGTTGCGTTGGTTGGTTTGTGGAAGGCTGTCACGAACCTTTTGCTAGCAGGGTTGAATATGTTCCACCAACTTGGTGTCTCTGGGATTGACAGGGAATTGTGTAGGAACCATTGTAGGTGAAGAAACAATATCTTCTTTCTCTTCTGCAATCTTCTTCTACTGGATATAAGGTGTTAAGGTTGTAGTGGTTGTAGTGGATTTTTGTGCATCCTTTGAATAGATTGTGAAGATGATGAATTTTGCAGTATGAGAGATTACCTTGTGGCACTATTTTGATGGAACAATAATCAGAACTACCTCTGGTATCCCGTGGAGCTTACCCCCCAGAGTAATAATGGCACTACAAAGTCAAGACTCATAAACAACATGATATTTCCACATATATGGTCAGCCCAAAACAACATCACAGAGATCAATATGGGAAACATCGCACACTACCTCATTCTTGAAGGTTTGGATGCCATAGGACACACGACACTCTTTCCTGACATGAAGATCTCTTCCTAGTTAAGCCACCCGATGTTGTATATTTGCAGGTGTGGTGTTGTAGACAACCCCAACTATTTGACGACCTCAAATTAGATGATCTTATTATGGTTTCCGCTATCAACAATGAAATACAACGGGGTCCCCTTCACCCACATTTGTGAATGGAAGAGGCAGTCCCCCTCTTTAGGATATACTAGTTCTTCTAGTTGAATTGTTATGGTCACGATCGTAGAAGTGGGTATGTGTCAATGATCTCTCTGTTTTCAATATTTTCTATATTAGATTCTGAATAAGGGTTCAACTCCCTGTATTTTACCTAGACCACCAATGAATTTTTTGAGCGACATTCATCGGTATTGTGCCAGGGGATTTTGTGGAAGATGGACCACTTCCCAGTTTCATTCTTTGTCTTTCCTTTACCCTTCTTTTACTGTGTCTTGGACTGGTTGTCGGGAGGTTGTTGGTTAGGGTCATCTTTACCATTCTTTGGTTGTTGTGGATTTGCAGACTTGAACTCCCATTTGTTTTGGTGCCTAAATTTCTGCTCGATTTTGAGAGCATATCGATAGGAATATCCCAACGATGAAATGCTTAGGAAATCCATTTTGGTTTGGATGTACCTATGCAAAGCCCCACGGTATTTCAGAACCAGATGTCACTGAGATTCTTTGATACGCAGCTTGGTGTGCAAGGTATGGACAATATTTGTGAACTCCAACACTATTTGTCTCTTTTCTTTTCGTAGTTTGGTCCATTGCATGTACGATTCTTCATAGTTATCAACATGGTAGTATTGTTCCTTGACCACATCCATAAAACAATATCAAGTGGGCTCAGCCCGATATATTCCAGATTCCTCTATGGAAATTTTATCCCAATAATTTTCCCACCAATGTTTGACATGGGGGAGAGCCTTGAGGAGTGCAAAGGTGATATTTTCCCTGTTGAAAAAATTGTGAATAGAGAAATAACCTTCTAGCATATTCAACCATTTTTATAAGGAATCTGCATCTATTTGACCTTCAAATACGGGAATATCAAAATTAGCTTGTACCTTGAAGGGAGATTTTCCTCCAAAGTGGCCTCTTAATGAAGATGTGTTTGTTGTTATCAGCAGACGTTAAAGGATGTGAGAAAAATTCTCCATCATTTTGTTCCTTTGTCACGCGAGAGTTTGCTCAAGCAACAGGTTAATAAAATATTTTTCTCCGTTGTTTTTCTTTTCTTCCACCATAGAGGGTTTCTTGGGAATGAGAGAGAGATTATCCTCAAGAGAGACAAGCTTGAGACCTAACTTTCGATACTCGGACCTCGTCGAGGACATGCACTAAAAAATGATCAAGAACATCCTGCTCCGATACCAATGATCCATATTATTTTCAGAATGAAATGAAAGAAGAGATATTACAATGAAATACACATAAATATTTCCAGAAACAGAGAAATACAACAATACAAGATTTCTATTAATGAAAGAAATGTACAAAGACTGTAAAAATACAGAGTGCAAGACTCGCTAGAATGGTGGGAGATTGATCTCTGAGAAGAGATGTGAAGGCTATGCTCATTTATAAGAATATGGTTATAATGAGGCTTTAAAGGCCTTTTTATGATAAACATGAATGAAAAAACCATAGACATCCAAAAACCTAACCCTATGAGATGAAGCGCCAGAAGTCATGTGGGCTTTGTTGGGGTAAGCTAGTACATTAACTTCTTGCAGTCATAACTTTTCCATACAATTTCTATTTTAGGTGTGTGATAGCTCGTTGGAAAGATATTTTAGAGAGCTATGCATTATGTCATAAAATATGAATATGCATATATATTGAATATGACAAGCCAAGAAAACATTCTTTAGATCTCCAAAAGAACCCTGGAAGTACAAAAATATGTACTGACATGAAAACTTCCAAAATAATCTAGTTGGAATAGGTGGTAGGCCACCAATATCTACCTATATGTTGTGTAAGGCTTTAGGATAGACATGTAAGTGAAGAACCCATAATTACAAAGAAATGTCCCCATTATAGAGACACGTGTTGAACTGAAAACTGTCTATATGAGCCAGTTGGAATTTGGAACAGGTGGTTGGCCACCAATATCCACCTGGATCATGCATTGATGATGTATGTGCACCAGTGCTCCATGCAGGTGGATTTATAGGTCCAACAAAATCGATGGCCAATTTGTTGAAGGGTTCAAGTGAAATAACGAGGACAAGGGGGAGCTAATCTCATCAACAGGGCTTTCCCATTCGTTGACATGCATCACAACGCTTGTAGTAATCCTTAGCATCGACGAAGAGAGAGGTCCACCAGAGTCATGTGTGCAGTGTCTTTGTCAGTATTATGTCCCCCAAACATTACTTCATGTGCCTCATATAGGATGGAATATCGTTCATGTACCAAAGCACAGTGATGTAGGATTCCATCCACACCCAATTTATACAAGTGCCCCTAAATAAATTGGTATTTAGAATTGTGTCTCACCAATTGGTCATGTTGTGTTAGAGTGTATTCCCTGGGAAATGTTCTAGAAATAAGGAATGTCGTTATTTCATACATTCAATCTAGGATGAATTCAAGTTAGAAGAGTTGTGCATCGAGAAGCTTTCCATTGAGACTATTAGTAGCCTCCCCTATCTTAATGTGGTATAGATGGTTCGGCCCAACATTTCTTTGCCTAGTTTTAATAAAAATCAAATTGAAATTCTTGAAATAAGATAAACCACCGCCATGTGTGGCCACCTGAAAATATTGAATTGTTGACTAGATAATTAAGGGAGGAATTATTAGTGAAGAATTTGAAGATGGACCCCATCAATTAGTGGTGGAATATTTTCATGGCATATACCATGGCCAGGAGTCTTTGCTCCACGGGGATGGTATTTTCCATTTAGACCAGGAACATATCCACTGTTCCAGTACCATCAAACCATGGGGAATTAGAAATGTATGACCATATCCATCACATCACCCTTTTGATTTGGGTGTATCACCTTGTTGAGACTTAATACAGCTTATCCTGCCATCTATTTAGGGCATCTTCTGAATCCGTGTCATATGAATTATTACTCCTCCAAATTAACTCTTTGTCTGTGGTGGGGTTGATTTAGTCCTCCATGTGACCCGTGACCTTGTAGATATTCTCAATGGCTAGGCTCTAGGAATCCTCATCGATAGGCTCATTGTATAGATCACCTTGATACAGATCAAGTGGTGTGATCATGCACATGGTTTTAGTCTCAAACGACATTTGGTGCTTATTCAAATTCAATATTGCATTGTTGTCAAAGGCATAGTCAATTCCTAGCAATGCAGGGTAGGGATCCGAATCATCGATGATTTCAATGACTTCGAAGTCGTCCTTCATTTTTACCCCAACTATATTTACCTCAACTTTCTCCAGCTGACCAATGGGGTAGATCTTATACTGGTTTGATAATTGAAGTTAAATGGGTGACCAAACCAGCTTTGATTTCCTCATCATTTCCCATGACGTTTTGGGTAAAATGTTTACATGGAACCCTAGATCCAATATGACTCCATCCATATCATACCCACCAAGCTCTATGATCATCTTAAACTATTGTCCAGTGCGCTTTTTCTTGTTGACCTAGAAGACGTCTCTTTTTGGTAGAAAAGCTACAATGGTGGTCTCCACTCCTTAGTCTTTCGTGCAAGCAGTTATTATCAGAGTCAACTTGATCGCAGCTTTTGAATCTCTTATTAAACATAAACAACATTGCAAGAAGGTATTGAATTGATCTTTTGCTTCTACCATGCGACCAAGGTCGTGCAAGGATTATGCACCCTTTCCAACTCTTCTTGGTGTTATTCATATGCTTCCTTCTCAGTGCATTGCAACATAGTTTATCTGCATGCTTCTTCTATTGATATTTGGGTGGCACATTGTATTTCTTCATGCATGTGAGCTTCGTCCAAATACCTCTACATCATGTGCACAGGATTCTTCCAATGACCTTTGTGTCACCCGCTACACTTCCTCGTTGATCTGTGCTTCTTCTCACGACCTTTCCCCTTTGAACTTCCTCTTGGACCCATTCCTCTTCAAGGGACCTCTGATTCATATGTTGTAGCTCCTCATGCTCTTGTTCTTCCTCCAAGTCTCATTATGTATTATATAAAAACTACTTTTGTTGATCTGCATCAAACTTAGGAGGGGATACGGGGCCTTCCTAATATTTACTTCTACTTGTTGATCGATACTTTCTCTGGGTTCAAAATATGACCCTATATTTTCCCCTACATGGGTTAGTATCCATTTGTTTCCTTCTCCCTTCTTCTTTGGGTTTTACATGGCTCAACATGTACCGGGTTACAATTACCCTTCTTGTTCTCCCACGTTTTTAGCAATTCTGGACAATCCTTAGTTACATGTTCAAGACTACAACAATATGTGCAAAGCATGCATGACTTAGTGCATAACCACGAGACATGACCAATATCACTGCAATTGAAGCATGTGGGGGCTCTTCCACCTCCTCCACCATATCCTCATCCTAGGTCACTTCCATACCCACCTAGAGGTCCTGCTTGATATCCACCTCTATCATCGGTCTGACACTCACCACCCTTTTGTTCCTCTTGCACCCATAATGCATCTTGGGTGTTATCTTGCATCATTTAGAGGGAGTGAAAATAGTTGATATTGTGGCCGACAGATTTATATAATTCACAGAAGGGGGTGTGATTTGTTTCTTGGTACTTTTGTAAGGTTGGGTAACATAGTGAAACATGGTCCCACTATCGGCATATTTCACACCATTCTGATTGTCCATAAGTAAATGGACTCAACGCATCAGTCGCCACATAATTCAAAAGGATTGGGAACTCGTCTTGTCAAGGCCCTTCTAAACAACATGTAGTGCACCACACATGTTCGCACATGACTTTAGCTATGGACATATCTTAAAATTAGATTTTTAGGTTGGCCACTTGTGATTGAACCTGCCCCAACCCAACCAATGTTTTTGCACCTCCAGGTGTGGCTTCCAAACACATCGTGATTTTGACTGCCTTGACCTGAGTCGTCACCTTTTTCTTGGTTAGAGGGACTTTGATATGGGGTAGCAACCCCGAAATGAACCATTATCTATGTTGTATGTCCTAGCTATGGAAATTCATCCTATCCAAAAATATTTTGAACCATTGGTATCCAACATGAATCATCTCTATGTTCGATCTCTTCATTACCACCTTGTGTAGAGTTGGTTTCTTCACTCAACATATGACTTCTTCATGCACCACTCACTGGGCTTCTCAGTGTACTGCCACTACATAGAGAGCCAAAATCCCATTGAAGTGGATCCCCACCCTACTACATGACAACTTCTCTTCTTGTCAGCGCATGACTATATGATGCTTCCTCTTCCGAGTCCACCGACGCATCAAAAATTTGTTCCCACACACCATACCTATGTTCTCTTCCTCTTCTCAAGGTTGTGGTGTACCGCAATAGCCAAAGGTTACAAGATTCATCACCTAGTCCCTCAGTACCACTACTTTCACTACTGGTGTCTTCGATTCCTAGCTTCTTCGCAGGTCGGGTCTCGCCTATGCTCCACTCTGGCACAACATCCTCTCCCACACCATTTATTGGCATGATCTTCCTCTTCATTCTGGGTTTGACACCTCTCTGCACACCCTCAGATAACTCTCATTGATTCTTCCACTCAAATCTCTCCCTCAACTTATCTCTTCTTGCGTATCTTTTGGATCTTTTTCTCCTCTTCTCTTTTGGTTCGATTCTAGTCCTCACCTCATCTCAACAACTTCTTGGATCCTCCTTAATGGATCCATCCTTTGGCTCTTTTCCCCCCACCTTTTCCAAAAACCTCATGAACGCTAAGGGGTTTACTCAACCATCCTATCAGGCTCCATGTGCATCATTATTTTTTCCATGAACATCATCTTGATCTAGAGGGGGATCTCTTCTAATATCTTCTTTCTGGGACCTTCTTCAAACTTTCTTTCAGCCTCACTGAAAGAATCGCTATATTTTATATCAAAATCAACAATATATCTTTCCTTTATCCAGGAAAACCAAAAATCAAAGGTCCAAATCCACTTGTTATCCAATTCCTTTAAAATATCAAGCTTGGATTGATCCCATACTACCAGCTCTGATGGTAACAAATAATAATTAACTTATTCTTGTCTTTTTAACCATTCATGCAACAAACATGGAAATTCTGCGAAAAAGAGTTCATGTAGATTAGAGTAAAGATAGCTAAATTTCCATTATTTCGCGTTCACCCACAATCCTTTCATCTCTCGTAGGGAAAATTCATCCTCTTTCTCTTCTATCCAGTATTGAATTTCCTCTTTAGATGGATGCCACCACATTTCTCTTTTCCTCCATCAATCTTAACAAGACTACAGGTCCCAACAATGGAACCATTTGTTGGCACTAAGCTATGAAATGTTGTTTCTTTATTACACACATGCATGCACACTGAACTTCATAAAAATGGGGGGTTTAATACATAGGGTTCATCTGGAGTGTGTCCAACAAAACCCCCTAAGAAATGGCATATCAATCCTCGGTCGAGGCTGAGGAAGGTCTCACCTAAGATGCAGTGAGGATTACAGAGACCATAAGGTCTTGTGTTGGGAATCAAGGATCAAACATAACTAACAACACTGTAAATTACATCCATGTAACTCATATATGATAATCAAACAAGGTCTAATAATTAAAACAATAAATGCATAGGTGTTACTCATTCATCACAAACACATAATAGAACATAAATTCCATATATTTATTATTGAACGTATCCCATCATATCAGAGATATAAAATGTGCTAAATAACTGAGTTGCACAACATAAGGCTTCATCTCATTACTATAAAAATAATGGGAATACAACAGAATCCGCCTTGCGCTAAATGTTAAGACTCGGGAAGATACAAGACACATGAGACTTCTTGATACAACACAGGATTCCCATAGGTTAACTCAGAGACTTGGTATTGATTCTTTCCCAAATTCACTAGCCTCTTTTTTGAGATGAGAGCTCTCTTTTATATCTTCTTTTGTTCAGGAGCGATGTCCTTCATTTTTCTTCTCAACTCGCTTGTCTAATATAACAACCTCGCACACTTCTAGTACCTGCTAGGGATCCATGTAGGTTCTCTACATCAGGGGAAATATTAACTTCTCTAGCTAGATCATATTTTAGCTGCCCCACGTCTTCATCTACTACTGGCAGTAATCATTTCGAGAGATATCTTGGTGATTCCTTTCTTTCTTCTAGGGGGATTCTTCTTGATTTCCACCACTACTAATAAAACTCGGAATGAGGCACCCAACTGACAAAATTTGGACTGGTGGTCCTTTCAATGCCTTTAGAATTGGTGCACTGCTCAACAAAACCTGGTCTGATGCATTCACTATGGAATTATTTTATGCATCTACATAGGCACTTGCAAAACTACTAGATGAGCACACATAAATTTTGTTTGTTTGTGTACACAAAAGTGGAACCAAAATGTTTGGTGCCAATAGGATTATATTGAAGATTTGATCAGAGAGTACAAAGATGTCTTCACTAAGACTAACACTTTTTC
>JZKD02S1637313.1:176982-190049 GCA_000966675.3 Picea glauca
GGTTTGTACTAAAGGCATTTTGATAAGAGTGATTTTATCTAAATATTTAAAGGGGAGGACTATAGAAGATTGGTTCAAATTGGAGAGGAAACATATACAAGGGGCTTATATTATGTAAATATATGGAAAAAGGATTTTCATTTAGTAGGTAAATGGGCACTTGCCTAGTTGGGAATGGAAGAAAGGTTTAGATAAGAGAATATCCCTAGATAAGGGCCAAATATTATTTTAATTTGTTTGAGGTTTTGTCGATGAGGATTCATAATGAAATGATTTTCTATTTAAGGGAGGCAACAACTTAGACATGTAATAATTCTTGGTCATAAGGATGGTTGAATACAAAAGATGTAAACTTACAAGGGATTCAATTAGAGGAGTGGAACCACTTTGTTAATATTCTTAACCATAGTGCTATCAAATTGTTAAAATAATATGATCAACTCAAATGGTCCAAGAATAGTGGTACAAGATATTACATTGTCAAACTTGATTATGCTACAAGAATTGAAGAAGACTTGTTGTTGTGGGTGGGAAATCCCTCCTACAGACTAGCACTAAGGGTTTTATCATGCATGAAGAAATGACCTAAAGATTCTTACTTTTTACCATCATCCCATGCCTAGACCCCCATTACTCATATGTAAATAGAAGTCTCAAGAGATTAAGTTGACATACCTTATTTTTCATGTTTGATGTTGATCCATTTTTTCACTTGGTCGTTCTTTGACTGCAACTCTCCTCCCAATGCTGACCTGCATTCACTAAAGACAAAAAAAGAACCCCACATGCATTTGATCTATGAACTAATGGGTTATAGGTTTAATCAATCATACAATCAATATTCCAATAATGAAAATCTCATATGGCAGGACGAGAAAATCAATTATTTTATTAACTTCACAATGATACCTTACAATGATAAAGTCGGCTACTGCTCCTCGATCCTGGTCCTAGTCTCTTCTTCCACTATCTTCCAACTGCTTTTCTCTATACTTCTCTTTGCGTAAGGATGAATAAAGGTTGGGACAAAGGGAATGCTTAATCGGGTATAGTTTATTTACTATGATTCTCCTCCTTTCAAATGGGACCCCTAACCCTTCCTTTATAGGCTAGAAGAAGATAGGTATTTGGTTGAGTGACCGACCATGCATGGCTGAAAGGTTTAGTTAACTTACCCAAAACTGTGTGTTCCATCAACAAATTTCCTTTTTTCGCGCTTTTGTAGGTACACGCAGGCTGTCTTGGGTCAGCTAGCATGTACACATGTGCAGTAATGGAGCAGGGCACGTGGGCCTTTATAAAAGGGGGTTTTAAGAAGAGTTGTTCAACAATGTTTTGGCAAAGAAGGAATTTGAGATGGCCTAATGCCAGGTAAGCATGTCTGGTGCAAATTAGGGTTACAACAGATTCCCCCTAATGTGTGAGGTCAGAAGAGCATCTGATGGCTGAAATACATTAACAATATTCACCGATGTTCTAAACAAGTGAGCCTAGGGACTAGAAATCGGGAGGTGTCGTCTGCAAAATTATAACTGTCTGACCGAGGTGGGCATACCCATGCTTGGGATAAAATAAAATCATGGCTACTAATCAAATACACTATAGATCCATGTCATATAACTATATAAAGTGTATTCATGAGAAATACACAACAGAGCTACATCTCGAAATAAAAAGGATATACATGTAGAGTATCCATCTTCTAGAAGCTGATAAGGCCTGATGGTTGGAGATGAGGTCTTCACATCTCGAGCAACAACTTCAAAATATTCAAAACTCGAGTAGGAGTGTAATATGAGTGTACGAATTCACTACCCAGAGGTCTTCGACGACTCGTTGGTCATGGACTAGAGAATCTTGATGATCAGACTGAAGGCTTCATTGATTTCGAAAAAAGGCTTGATTGGAATTCTGGGATGGTCGGGCATGAGGGAAAGAGAAAAACTGTAGAGGGTCCAACTCAGGCTTGGTAAAAAAATTTCCTTGGACAGTAGCATGAAAAATGATGAGACTCAGGTAGCATGCCATTAACATAAGTTTACGAGGCAGGAGGCAACGCAAACTCTCCATATGTTTGGAAGAATAACCAAACAAAGGAGGACATAGCTCAATGTAGTGGGAACAACTTTCTAAGGTCATATTAAATCCCAGGGTTTGATGAACAAACTGAAAGATGTGCTTTATCCAAGGGTGACTCATTGTGCTGCCAATACAAAGAAAATACTTTTCCCTTCCTCTTTTTGGGGTATATTTGATTTGTTTTTTGTCTTTTTCAATAATTTTGGAAAAAAGAATAAAAGAATGTTACATTGCAAAGGAGGAATGAGTGTCGCAAACATACAAGTTCAAGGCGCAAGGACAAGACTGATGTTCAAAGGAAGGACACTCGAGAAAAATCCCTCCTGGGACCAAATGTGTCAAGATGCAGAGGAAAAGTGCTACAGGGCTTGCGTATAAGGCATGCTTCAGATGGTTCAGTTGAGAGAAACATGGAGCCAGAATTAGGCCAAAGACATGGGTATGCAAATATGATTAATAATACACACAATGGTAATGTCCTTTGTTGTAAGTTTAACGAGCCTAGAGAAGGTAATCTCGACGATTTTTCATATTTAGAGAGTCTGAAAAAACGTAAAAGGAGACTCCAATGGGGTACCTTTTTCGAAGGTAGTCTAGTCAGTTCGAAAAAGGGGTAAACTAGCACCGACAATATGTCTATTCAAAACCATTTTAATGAGTGTGATAAATACAAGAACACCCGGCCATTTTTTCATTTTTAAGGAGTCTAAAAAAAGCTTAACTATGGACTCCGTTAGGAATGTTCTTCTGGACCATTTTAACGAGTGTGAAAGAATAAGGTCACTTGACGATCTTTTCACTTTTAGGGAGTCTGAAAAGAGCTTAACTATGGACTCCGTGGGGGTTCCTTTTTTGTAAATTTAGTCCCTCAGGCCCGAAAAATGGTTAAAATTATACCTGAGGGTACTCTTCTAGAGAACTAAAGTTCCTAAGAGTATACCTCTTCTCGTACAGTTGATCATCCGGACCGAAAAAGGGGTAAAATACTATTGGATAGACACGACTTTAAATTTTAGTTTAACGAGAGTGAAAGGCAAACATATTGCTCGACAATATTTTCATGTTTAGAGGGTATGAAAAGGGATTAAAAGAAGACCTGTGGGGCCTATGACTCATGTATGCAACTGGTTCAGGTAGATCCTGCTGCTAGGCTCAGACCAAGAGTCTCTTTGATAGTCAACTTGGAAAGTCTCCCAAAAGGGAAGAAAACACAAACCACAGTGTAAGTCCTCCCGCGATATAGAAACCATAGTCATGGCTTCAAGGATAACTTCATTTGAAGGAAATTCAAAATCCAAGAAATCACGCAAACGAGGGTCGACAATCCCAAAGGGTGAATTAAACTGACCATACTCCATATGATGATGGAAGTTTTGGCTAGGACTAGCAGAGTCTATTAGCGAAGAATCATGAGCACGAGGGCTTGAGGATCTACAAACAATGAGATCAGAATCAAAAGGATACTCAAGAGCAAGGCCTCCCATTCCCCCATTGGATAAACCAATGGATCAATTGTTGAGACCAAGTATCGAGAGGGAACACATGATTGCACCGGTTCCTGCTCAGAAGCAATTGAACACTGAGGATAAGATGCCACATAATTAACCCGTGGTGGGGTAGAGTCTACACGAACACTAGGAATATATAAAGGGGTAGTTTGAAAAAATGTTGAACTAGGATGGTGATTATCAGATGCCAGCTGGTCGATAGTGACAATGCTTCCATTGTGAGGGAAATGCATCACTCGAAAGAGCCTGGACACTACAACATTCATAGCATATACATAATCACGCCCGAGAAACATATTGAAATCTAACGGGCCTTGCACCACTATAACATCAACAAGGATAGTCTTCCCATCTAATGAGATAGGCAACTGAGGAAGAATCCCCAAATATTCACTAGGACATCTGTCAAAATTGAACAACTCATGCGAAGTAGACACAAGCTTGGGAGATCCCAAGACTTTCCAAATTGAGGAGGATAAAATACTTGCAGAGGCTCCCTCATTCACAATACATCAATAAATGTTTGTTGAATTAACTTCAACCCTTATTTGAAAAGGTGTGGCAGAAGGAAGATGAGGCTCAACAAGGTCATTCCAATCAAAGGAAACCATCCTAGGGCTTGGAGGGGGTGTGCTCAGAATGAGCATAATGCCCCCTTGTTATGAAAGTATTGAACCAGAAATGATAAAAACATAGTCGGTAGACACGTCACTCCCTAAAAGAAGAGTGGTATCATTCGATGACTACATCGGCATGACCGCTTTCGCAACCAATGGTTGAATAGGCTGTGAGACTACATGGTCTAAAGGAACGTCACCCCCCAAAAGAGGAGTGGGATCAACCGACTATTACATCGGCATGACTACTTTCTCAGCCAATGGATGAATAGGCTGAGAGACTACATGGTCTAAAGGAACCTTACCCCTCAAAAGAGGAGTGGGATCAGCCGATGATTGCATCAACATGACCACTTTCTCAACCAATGGATGAATACACTGTGAGGAAACCTCAAAAGACTCAGATTCAGAAGAGCTTGTAGACAGGGACCACAATCTTTGTACCTCTGTAATGCCAGGTCACAAATGAGTAAGGTGATCTCCCTTGCAAAGCTTACAAGGGAACTTAGGCTTACGTCCTATCCATCTAGGTTTCTCAACATAATTAATGCCCCCAACATGACTATCTGTGGTTGGTTGCACATCTCCAACATGACTTGCAGAGGTTAGTGATGGGTCGATAACATGACTTGCAGAGGCTACGGATCTATTACCAGTATGACTAGCAGTGACTGGACATTTTCCCCTAGCATGACTTGCAAAGGGTGGGTGTGTGTCCCTAACATAACTTGTAGAGGCTGGGTTCTGGTCTTCAACATGACTTGCATAGGTTTTCAACCTATCTCCAACATGACTCACAGAGGTTGGTGATTTCTTCTTCCTATTCTTCCTCTTTCTATTTCGTTTAGACTTCCAGTTACTAGTAACTGTAATTTCACTAGAGGCGGGAGAAGGAGGAGGAGAAGACTTTGCTGATGAAGAAACATCAACAAGGTGCCCATGACTTAAGGTGCTTAACTGAGAAGTTTCAAGAGCATTCGGGACATTTTTAATGGTACCCAACCAAACCGGTAGTCCCACATTCAACCCAGGAATGTACAAAGTGGCCATCAAAGGGACACCAACATTTCCAAAGAAGGGAAAATAAAAAAAATCCCCTTGTGAAGGGGATCCTTGGTTGGTATCGCTGGGAACTTTAGACATAAAGATCTTATGCATAGGTTCTCCCTTTTTGGTATCGTTCAAGTCTGTAAAAGTCTCACACACTGACTCTGGCGAACCAGTGTCATCAAAACAATGCTTATAAAGAGGCAGCTCCATGTCTCTAAGCGGAAGACTGAAAAGTCCTCTCAACCGACAGAGTGGGCGGTCTATCACCCTAGGTCAGAGACCCAAATCCACAATTGACTAACTCACTATGGAAAAATAGGGAGTACAGAGCACACACTAAAAGTTCCTAAAGGCAAATCAAGTAAACGACTAACTAGTTGGAAGAACAGTTACACCAACCAACACTAGAGCAACTTACCAGTGCAAGTGCAACTCAAACATGGAAGCACCCTCTGGGTATACTCTGCAAAGCATGGCCCAATGTTTGCCCTAGGTACTATGTTATACACCCGCGGTCACCTGTGTAATTCCCTAAAATAAAGGCAACTAGGTTTCCATCTTGTGAACAATCACCAGGCGGGTACAGTCAACAGTGGAGTGGACCGCAATGAGCAAGGTATCAAGCTCGAAACCTATCAAGGGTATCGAAAGAAAGTGTTTTGGAAGATGACTGAGGACCTAGAATAGATTTGAGACCCACAAAGCTCCGTGGAAAATGTGATCAACGGAATCCTAAGACAAGTCCTCTATATGCATTCCCCACTATGCTTGGTCCAACTTTGAAGGGGTTATCTCTGCTACCTTTCCGCACATGACCTTGTGTTTAGCCCCTGTGTTAGAGGGGGGTCCCAGATAATTTCCACATTACTGGACTTCTACACTCCTTTGCACAGACTCGTATGTTTTTTTTATAGCCTTGAAGAGTTTCCTCTCCAACCTAAATCAAGGCTCTAGCCTAATCTAGTTGATGGACCCTACAAACATAAAGTCTAGTAAATTTTAATTAGCATTCTTTTTACTGGCTTGATTTACTCAAAAGGGTACGGTAGTGCAACTGATGGTGTTAAGAATCTTGTGATAAATGATGAAACTTATATGAACACTGGCAAAGAATGATTATATATTTTTTTATTTTTATTTTGAAATGCTTTTAAGATGGGAAGAAAACACAACACTATGCTAATTTCTTTTCTTTTTCAAATAACAATGGAAAGAAAATGCCAGGAAAGAAAGAGATCTAACAAACTAAGTTTTTTTTTTATATATTTTCTTCCAATCAAAGAAGAAATAACAAAAGATTCTAAAAGAAACTGATGAATGCACGATTCATGCCCCCCCCCGAGCATGAGGGGGAATTTTTTTTTCAAAATGCAACTCATTTTTCTTAAAATTTCAAGCTAAAAACAAGTTAAAAAAGCTAGGAAACACAAAAAATATTTTAAATGAAAAAGCAAGCTATGTTGGAATACAAACTAGGATAAAACTGCTTATGAGAGAGACCCAAAAACCTGAGAGGTATAACTCTTGTCAAAGGAAAGGATGACTGCCTCACCTTAAACAAAAATTTTCTCCATAGGCACGCTGCTGACAGTTCAACAACAAGTGTGTGCACACGAGCTGTGTAAAGTCAGGGCGCATGTACACACATGTTGGCCTTATACATGCCATGTGTATCTATGAAACTCTAAGACAAATGAAAGGCCAAGCAATCCATCCCAGGAAGAGACTACTGGTACTGAGAACTAGGATCTTTTGAAGAATTAGACACTTACTTTAACAGAAAAAAGAAAACAATTCAAGGAAAACTTCATAGAACAAACCAATCTGAGGTGAAACCTAAGCTATAGACTGCAAACAACAAAGACTAGAAAGAGTTCCAGAAAACCCCTGAGAAGGATTATTTTGACAGGGGAGAGGATGACTGTCTCTCTAAAATAAATTTTCTGGAATCATACACGCGACTGATACTTCCTCTGCTAGCATGTACACTCGGGCTGTGGGAAGGTAGGGCACGGTTACATGTGTGCAGACCTTATACAGGTCACGTGTACCTCTATGGGTCTCTAAAAAAAAACTACAGTCAAGAAAAGAAACAAAGATAACTGGTATGGAAGACCATAATCTTTGTTAGCTCATACTTTTGCAGAAACTTTAAAAACAAGAAATGAAACCAGTTCTTAAAAATACCCAAGAAAAAACATTCCCAGAAACCCTAGAGATCCCCAGTGGATTCGCCAATTCTGTTGTGGGTGGAAAATCCCTCCTATGGACTAGCACTAAGGGTTTTATCATGCATGCAAAAATGACCTAAAGATTCTTACTTTTTACCATCATCCCATGCCTAGACCCCCATTACTCATATGTAAATACAAGGATCAAGAGATTAAGTTGACATACCTTATTTTTCATGTTTGATGTTGATCCCTTTTCGTGCTTGGTCGTTCTTTGACTGCAACTCTCCTCCCAATGTTAACCTGCATTCACTAAAGACAAACAAAGAACTTCACATTCATTTGATCTATGAACTATTGGGTTAGATATTTAATCAATCATACAATCAATATTTCGATAATGACAATCTCATATGGCGGGACAGGAAAATAAATTCTTGTATTAACTTCACAATGATACCTTACAATGATAAAGTTGGCTACTACTCCTCGATCCTGGTCCTGGTCTCTTCTTCCACTGTCTTCCAACTTCTTTGCTCTATACTTCTCTTTTCACAAGGATGGCTAAAGGTTGGGACAAAGGGAATGCTTAATCAGGTATAGTTTCTTTACTATGATTCTCCTCTTTTCAAATGGGACCCCTAACCCTTATTTTATAGGCTAGAAGAAGCTAGGTATTTGGTCGAGTGACCGGCCATGCATGGCCGCAAGGTTTAGTTAACTTACCCAAAACTATGTGTTCCGTCAACAACTTTCCTTTTTTTATGCTTTTGTAGGTACACGTGGGTTGTCTTGGGTTAGCTAGCATGTACACGCGTGTTGGACAACTGAGAGGGGGGGTGAATCAGTTGTTACTGAGCTTAAATAATTATGCTTATTTTAAACTCTTTACATAACATTTAATTACAATCACAATAATGCAGGGAAGTTAGCAATAGAACATTCAACATCAGCCACACATATGAGATACATAGAGACAAATATTTCCTGAGGAAACCCATACAGGGTAAAAACCTCTTCTTCTTTATATGATAAGTAATCTTTACATTCTTTACATTATCATACATATGAGCACCAACTCATAATGAGACTACAACCTCTGTTTTGCAAGGTGGTACTTGCTGAGAGCACCAACTCTCTGGCTTCTCTAGCACCAACTAGAAGGATTCACCAACTCCCTCGTTTCTCTAGCACCAACTCCCTGGTTTCTCTAGCACCAACTAGAAGGAAGCACCAACTCCCTGGTTTCTCTAGCTCCAACTAGAAGGATGCTAAAAATCCTTGTGTTCAAGCACCCACTTGAACCTCTGAGGACAACAGTCCTCCCTACCACCCTGAAATATAAATTTTTTCTAATGAAACTTATCGCAGTGATACAATATTTGTCATTGGATTACCAGACTTATCACTGTTCTACTATGTTTCTCTTCTCTCCTGTATCAGTGTCTCTCTGTCTGCATCTTCTTGGGATTTATGATATTCTGTTTTTCTCTACAAGAGCACCTCAGCCTTCCTTTAGTGTCTTACTGTCTTGCTCCACACATTCCTTGCGCTTTCTGTGCTTCTGCCTTTTATGCTCTATGTGCCATGTCCATTCAATGCTCCAGTCCTCTTCTCAGTATTTCAGCTGTTGCTCACTCCTCCTTCTACACTCCTAAATCCCTCTCAACAACAACAACACCCATCTCTTCTCTGTTCTGCATACTTATAGTCTCTATGCACCTTGTGCATGCTGTCCCACCATGCTTCTGCATGCTCTCTCATGTCAAGTACTCTACATGTTCATCATGGAAACTCTTCAGCTTCTATGACAGTTATATCCATCTTTCAATTGCCTCTATGAACAGTCTTCATTCCACTGGCAGATTCCTAGAGACTCTTCAGCTCCTCTGATAATCACACAGAAGTCTCTTCGAGTCCTCTGGCAGAAAGCATCATTGGTTTCTAGCAGTTACACTGTGAACCTCCAAAGACCGCTTCAGCAACTGAATCACCACTGATCAATTAATTGTGAAGAGAAATAGTATCCCTTTGATCATACTCAAATTCACCTTCATCGTTGGATGGAGTTTGTAGGGTCTTGCGTTTAATTCATATGCCCACTAGCTGTGACCAAGCGCTAAATAGATTTTTAATTTCATGATCTCGCATCTCGGCATTCCTATGATAGAAGATCTCGACACTCCAAGTTGCGATTGCTAAGACTCTGAGATGGATCTTAGCACCACTAGCTTCATCCCCTCAAGTGACCACTGGCTGTGACCATAGGCTGCACCAAAAAAGGCACTTCATATTTCGCGAACTTATAAACTTCATCGAGCTTGATCAACGATTGAGATATCTGATGATTCGACGGTCCATATCTCATCGTGATCTTGCATATCGTGATTCCTGTGATTAAGAGTCTTGATGCTCCAAGTTGCGATCGCCGAGACTCTGAGGTGGACCTTAACTCTGCTAGCTTCTTCCCTTCACGTGACCACCGATGGTGACCACAGGCTGCGCCAAAAGGTGCTTCGTGTTTCATGAACTTATGAACTTCATCGAGCCTGATCAACGATCGATATCTCTAATGATCCGACGGTCTAGATCTCATCGTGATCTCACATATCATGATTCCTATGATGAAGGGTCTTGATGCTCCAAGTCGCGAGCGCCAAGACTCCAAGATGGAGCTTAACACCACTAGCTCCTTCCTCTATCTTCCATAGATGTAACCACTGGCTCTGACCACAACCTTATTCAAAAATGCATTTCACACTTTCACATATCAGGTATTCTGTGATGAGTCCTCTCGACTCTCCATGTCACGAACTCTGAAATAGGGATTCGCTTCTCTAACTTCTCGACAATGTGACCACAAGATATGACCACTCGCCACTCAAACGAGCACTTCGCTCCTTTGTATTTCCAGTCAGTGAAATGATGATCTTTCACCATGTGTCCTCTGGATCCAACGGTCCACGACTATCCTCGATGGATGACTAGGATTCCTTCATAGTTTTGGAGAGTTGGATGACTCTTGGTCTTATCCACCTTGTAGCTTCACCATATCTAACGGTTGTTGGTCCTTCGTAATTACTCCAGATATGACAGCCTAGATCTTATCGCGATTTATCAACTTCACGAGCCTTCTTCATGCCTGATCAACAATCCACAATCCTTGGTGATCTGAAGGTCCAGATCTTTTCGTGATCTCGCATATCGCGAGTTTGAACCTCTTTCCTTTGGATTTCCCAATCTGCGAAACTCCGAAACAAAACCTTTTTTGTTTGCCACGTGTCCTTCTTGAATCAACTGTCAAGATTGTTATCGCGATTTTTCATATCACGATTTTGAACCTATTTCCTTTGGATTTCCCGATTTGCGAAACTCCGAAAACCTTTGTTGTGCTTTGACTATTTTCCTCCTTCTGAGCTTACACTGCTGATCTTGCCATTCGATCGTTGTTGTTCTTCCTTGCCTTCATGTCTGTTGATCTTCCTTGCCTGCCTGTTTGTCATCGTTGTTGTTGTTCTTGCCATCAATGACAAGCATGCCCTTCTTGTAAACATGCCAACAATCTCCCCCTTTGGCATTGATGGAAACCCTGAACGGCTACGCTAATTTGTTTGGACCTCCAATAGTAGCATCCAGTCCGGACCACTCCTTTCTCCCCCTTTGACATCAATGTCAAAGAAAACACGCTCCCCCTGAGCTGTTGCAGTATGTTTAGGAGGTATCAGATGTTCAACCAATACAAGGACTTGCTTAGATGTGAGATGGGATGACACCCAACTTCTATCGGAGATATTCAAATGGTGTCTTGGCTAGGGGTTTGGTAAAGATGTTTGCAATTTCTTCTATGGTTGGAATGTAATGGACCTTAACAACCTGATTGGTGACCTTCTCTCTCAGAAAATGGAATTTTATGGGAATATGCTTGGTCTTGGAGTGGAGTACAGGATTCTTAGACACACTGATGGCACTAGTGTTATCACAATGAATTGGGATAAGTGTTGCATATTCTACCTCCAAGTCTACAAGTGTCTGAATCATCCATAATACCTGAGTGAAATAGGTAGCAGCAGCAATGTACTCTGCCTATGTAGTCGATAAAGATATGGAACTTTGCTTTTTACTAAGCCATGCTACTAACGAGTCACCCAGGAAGAATGCTCCTCCACTGGTGCTTTTTCTCTCATCAACACAGTTTGCCCAATCTACATTTGAATAAGTAGTTAACTGAAAATTCTGATTTCTGGGATACCACATACATAAGTCATTGTTTCTTTCAAATACCTGAATATCCTTTTGACAACTAGCAATGACTCTATTTAGGTGTAGATTGATATCTTCCTACCATTCCAACAACATGCATTATGTCTGGGTGAGATGTTGTGATGTACAACAGGTTGCCTATCATTGACCTATATGAACTTTGATCAACATCAAGTGAGTCATCATCCTTGCTTAATTTGCATCCAGTAACCATAGGTGTGCCCAGAGGTTTAGAATCTTCCATTTGAAATCTTTTCAACATTTCTCTTACATATTTTTCTTGAGAAATGAACATCCCTTCAGACCTCTGAGTAATTTGCAGACCAAGAAAAAATGACAGTTCACCTATCATAGACATTTCAAACTCAGACTCCATGGCAGAAGCAAACCATTTTACCAATGAATCCTTATTACATCCGAAGATGATGTCATCTACATAGACCAACATAATGAGAAAATCATCACCCTCTATTTTGATATATAGATTGTTTTCAACTATTCCTCTCTTGAACCCTTTGTCTCTGAGATACATATCTAGTCTGTGATACTAGGCACAAGGAGCTTGTTTTAACCCATATAAATATTTCTTCAGCTTGCATACTAAGCCAGGGTTATCAGACAGTTCGAAACCCTTTGGTTGTTCCATATAGACTTCTTCATTTAAATCTCCATTTAGAAAAGTTGATTTGACATCCATTTGATAAAATTTAAACCTTTTATGACAAGCATAGGCAAGAAATATTCTGATAGCTTCTAACCTTGCTACGGGCGCAAATGTTTCATCAAAATCCAGTCCTCCTATTTGAGCATAGCCTTTATAGACCAATCTTTCTTTGTTCCTAATAACTTGTCCCTCCTCATTCAACTTATTCTTAAAGATCCATTTGGAACCAATGATATTTTTACCTTCCGATCTATGAACCATCTCCCACGTATTGTTTTTCTCAATCTGATCAAGTTCATCATTCATTGCTTTAACCCAAAGGTCATCTTTGCTAGATTCATTAAAGTTCTTGGGTTCCATCACGGATATGAAAGCTATATGTGATTGCTCGGTATTTTTGATTATATTTCTCCTGGTTTGTACACCTTTGTCTTTTTCACCAATTATCTGACTTGCAGGATGATTCTTTTGAGTAATTATGGAGGAGGAATTTGAAGGAGCATGCTGATTTGAGTCTATCTGAGTATCTGAGTCTTCATCTGATTTAGAGTCTTTGTTTTCTGATTCTTGGACCTGTTCATCTTCAACTTTAGCTATGTCCTCTGTAGAAGACTCATTATTGTACACCTCTCTTGTTGGGATTCCTTCATCAACTTTTACGTCAATATAGTCAACCATTTTATGCAGCCTCTTATTATAGCATCTGTATCCTTTACTA
>JZKD02S1637313.1:216136-226803 GCA_000966675.3 Picea glauca
TCCACCATTTACCGAGTTATTCACCTTAAGATCATTTGTTGATGAAATTTTATGTGTCATGAATGGAATTGATTTTTATGATTTTTTTGTTTAAATTTCATGCTTCGATCCTTGCAATGGCTTCAGGGTGGCATCATTGAGAGATTGGGGTCGTGCAAGAGGGTAACACCCTCATGATTGTCAGTATCATCTGTGGTGAGTTATCTTAGCTTGAATTACAAATTATCATTTTCTAAGTATGTTAATTCATTGTGGAAAAAAATTATAATAATTTCGTTTCTTTGTCTAGTCTCCAAAGCAATGAACCATGTCTAGGCACAAAACAACTCGAGGTGCTTCTTTGAGTAAGAGAAGAAATATTGAGGTTCAATATTCCCATCATAGTAGCAAGGATGGTAGTGATTAGTGAGTGACCAATGAGCGTCATTTTGTATCCAAGGCACAATATGGCACTTTTCCATGTTTGGGCACTTGTCATTATTTTTTATACTGGGCATGATGTGATAGTTTGTAAAGAATGTACAATTGAAACCATGTTGAATATAAATATATCATGACACATTTTTTATGAATTGCAATGTTTGTTTATTTTCATCAAAGTTTCATCAAAATTTTGTCAATATAATTGAGAAGGCTTATACATCAAAATGATTTGTGCATTTAAGGAACAAAGTGATTAGATATATTCTTTTAAGGCATTATATAGTTTTACAGTGGTTCCAATCAAGCTAAATACCAATTTAAAGAAACAATAAACTAAATTCACATAGCATGAGGCTAGGAAGAAAATATAAATAATGCATATATGTATGGCTAGAAGGCTAAAATTTGTAACTAACTATACCTACATACTGGTGGAAAAATTGAAGGTTGTCCTTAAAGGTTATGCATTGTAGTCCATATAGTGAGTGAAAAACAAAAGAAATAATAAAAAAATATTTGCATCTAGTAGAAAGTGTATTGGTGTAGGTTATAGACTTATTAACTCAGTAATGGTGAATAACACCAATGAATCTATGAGATAAACCATTGTTTCCTTTGATTCTTGATTTGGAACATGAAATTTTGTGATGCCCCATGTGGAACTAGTGGAATCATGACTATTACAAGGTTCTTTTAGAGTTACTTCAATCTAAGATAAGAGTGCATATAGAATCTAAAAAAGGATTGGAGAAACAACCCTTGATGTTGAGTATTGGGTCGGACTCAAAAATGGAATTAGACGAAGATGGAGCTATTTTTTAGCACTGAGCTTCAACACTTTCGAGGATTTTTCCATTCATCCCAATTTGTAGTTGGTAATTTTGGAAAGAGATTGAACGTTGTGGCATAAGGATCAGTTGGAACACAAGTATTTGTCCTTTCTAATTCCTATTGTCAATGAATGGCAAAGTTTTTTTTTTTTTTCATTACATCATATAAATAATTTCTCTTTAAAGTGCGGGAGGTTGTCATTCGTTAAGTTCATGTTGTTTACCTATTTTTATCATCATCAAAAGTTGACTCACTTTTTCAACCTATCCTTGGATGTTGTTTTCTGTGAATCATTATAGATACTAAATATAACCACCCAAGAAAAATCATTCAGGATGCTTTTTCCTCTCATTACCTTGGCTAGCCAACTAGTCCACCACTATTTTTTCTATTGTGTGATAAGATTACATTCATTCCCTTGGATTTCATAACATCCATTCCATTATTCCTTTAATAATAATCCAATAATTAGTATTACCCTTTTTCTCAAGGTATGGATAATTGAGTCATCTTCCACTTCTATGTATTATAAAGATGTATATGTCTTCAAATCCCTCATATTTGTGTAGGATTAGTATTTGTCTATTTCATTGGGTTACAATGTTCTACTTTTGTAGTAGACCACATACATAATTTACATATAGCCCAAATAATGGGTGTATAGATTTGAAAAAACAATCTTGGCATGTACTAGTACAATTATAACATGTAATGGCATTGTTGAGATTTATCAATGTTTTCCATCAACCACTTCACCACAAGATTCATTTCAATCATTTCACAAAACATCTAATAAAAATAGTAATTCAATATATATTTTTAATTCCAATTGTTTTTTCATTTACCCAAATAAAAAAATGGTGAGGACTAAGTAGTTACTTTATTACTAGGTATATACCTCTTTGTACCATGTATGTGTTTGAATTAAATATATTTTAAAAACAATATTATCACAAAACCATACCATTGTTGGATTACTGAGAGGGGGGTGAATCAATAATAGAGAATTTAATCCCTTTTCACCAAAAATGCAAGTGTTATATCAATGTAGCATTATCATCCAATAGTTACAGAGAAAATAAACAATGAGAAAATGAACAATCACACACATACATAGAACACCAGTGTTATTACGTGGAAACCCAAAGCAAGAGAAAACCATGGAATGCTTTTTCTTATATGTCTTGAAGAATTATATTCATTGGAAGCACCAACTTTCTTTGTTTTCCAGCTGCAACTGGAAGGAGGTTCCAACCCTTTAGTTTTTCAGGCTACTACTTGATCGAAGCTCCAACTCCCCAATTCTCTGGCT
The DNA here is from genome assembly GCA_000966675.3 of Picea glauca. Lineage (NCBI taxonomy): Eukaryota > Viridiplantae > Streptophyta > Pinopsida > Pinales > Pinaceae > Picea > Picea glauca. Next base: position 218,703 of record JZKD02S1637313.1, read on the forward strand.
ACAACTATAAGGAGGCTACAACCCTCTATGTTTTTCTTCTACAACCGGAAGGTGGATACAACCACCTATCCTTTCCTTGTCAAATCGCCCTAAAATATACATTCCAAATGTATACAACCTATCATTGTCACTGAATCAACCACTACCACTGTCAACCTGTCACTATCAACCTGTACCAATAACCTGTAACAAGCTGTACCAATCAACCTGCACCAAAAAACTTGTACCAATAACCTGAACCAACATGTACCATGCATCAACTTCACATCAACTATGACTCATAAATATGTACCAACAACATCAACTATACACCTCTTGTATGTGCCAACTCATCAACTACTTGTCTCAGCCATGTACCCAACATGTACCTCAACCATATGCCAAAGACATACACCAATATAACCATAAAATATTCATAACTCTATCCATAAACCAAATACCATAAACCCTTAAATCAAACCATGTGCCACAACCTCATTGTTATGTAGCCTCAAGATAAACCAACAACTTCGGCAACACATCACAACTGAAAGACCAATACCCATATTCCAAATACCAACAACAAAATACCAACTGTATCCCTCAACAAATCTGATATATGCAGCGATACTAAACATCCAATACCATCTCAAGAGATAAACCCTATCTAAAAAAACATACCTCAAACAAGATGTTCCATATCTCTCATAAATAGACCCCAACCATGTTGCTTACGCAATTTTTCTGCCGTGTTTTTCTGTCACGATTTTTCTGCAGTGATTTTTCTCCTGAACTTTTTTTGTCGCGATTTTTCTGTCGTATTTTTTCTGCCGCATGTTTCCTGCAACACTTTTTCTGCTGCACATTTCCTGCCACACTTTTTCTGCTGCAATTTTCTCTATCAATAATAGCTTCCCAAATAACCTTTCACAAAAATAGATATTCAATGATATTCGAGTGTGATTAAAATGAGAGAGCCTTGCCTCTTATTTATACTTTCATGTAGCATCCCACATTCCTTATTTTAGGGATTTATCCATTAACTTTATTATTTAAACAATTTGACTTTTTTGGGCTTCTAGATGACTCATGAGGGTCTTCCAACTTCACATGGCCATAACTCTCTAACCGCGAGGAGTTATGTGGCATTCCACATACAACCATAAATGGCATGAAAAGCATTATCCATCTTGGATAGTTTCACTGAAAAATTCACTATCCTTCATCTCATTATTCCACAATTAAGCATAGGTTCTCTAACCATACTTCTAGGATAACTCAATCCGCAAAGCATCTTCCCGTGAGGGATTTCACCATAAGGGGACCACTTTGGAGTTCATCCATTTATACTTCTTATCAACCATGTCAATACAATAATGAGTCATCTTTACATAATAAAAAATTGGTTCCATTACCCAAACCTTTGTGCTATCAAAATTTTCTACTGGACTTTCTTCAAGGGTTGGCATACATGACAACCAACCTTAATAAACAATATCCCCCTTTGGCATTGATGGAAACACTCTAATGCAATACTGAAATCATGTCATGCAATATTGAAGTCATATCACTCATGCTCTCCCTGGAACTATGCCTCTGTCCTCTGCATCTTTGCGGCCTTTTCTCCCCCTGGAATCATGCCTCTATCCTCTACATCTAATAAATCTCCCCACCTTTGTCATCAATGGAAAAAGTATATTCCCATCCAGAGTTTCTCCCCCTATCTGAACTGTCCTCTTTATGGTGCTTCCTTGTGTACATCTAATACATATAAGATAAGCATTCAAAATCATTCATTTTGGAGTAGAAATAACTCCAAGTCTCTGGTGAAGATACTCAAAGGCTTCCCATGGAAGTGGTTTTATAAATATGCATGACACTTTTTATTTTGTTCCCACATACTCAACTATGATGTTCTTTTCTGAAACCTGTTCCCGTAGAAAATGATACTTGATTGGAATGTTCTTCGTCTTGGAGTGAATCATCGGGTTCTTTGAGATACTGATGGCCCTTGTATTATCACAATAGATTGGAATGGGATCATCATACTCAACTTGTATATCTGTCATATTTTGTTTCATCCAAAGAACCTGTGTACAACATGTAGTTGTTGCATAATAATCTACCTCGATTGTACATAAAGATACTGATTATTTTTTCTTTCTTATCCATGATACTAAACACTCACCCAAGTAGAACACTTCTCCACTGGTGCTTCATCGATCATCAATACAACCTGCCCAATCTGCATCTGTATAGGCAATAAGTGATAGCTCCTTTCCTTTTGGATACCATAATCCAAACTCTTTTGTTCCTTTGAGATATATGAAAATCCTCTTCAATGCTAATACATGTGATTCATTTGGTGCTACTTGAAATTGTGCCACCTATCCAACTGCATGCATTACATCTTGTCTAGATGTTGTCACATGTAGTAGGATACCAATCATTGACCTGTATTGCCTCTAATATGTAGAATTTGAATCATCATCTTTGCTCAACTTGTAACTAGTTTGCATGGGAGTGATAATTGGTTTGCAATCTTTCATTCCAAACCTCTTTATCATTTCTATGATATACTTGGTTTGAGAAATAAAAATTCTTTGTTTTATTTGACGTATCTGAAGTCCCAGAAAGAAGGATAGCTCTCCAAGTAATGACATTTCAAATTCATTCTGCATATCCTTTGCACATTTTTGGCTTAACCTGTCATCATCACTACCAAAAATAATATCATCAACATAAACTTCAATTAAAATACTGTCTTGATGTAAAGGTTGTTGTCTGCACTTTCTTTTCTGAACCCTACCTGCTGTAGATATTTATTCAGTCTAGAGTACCATTCTCTAGGAGTTTGTTTTAGACCATACAAGGCCTTCTTTAATTTACACACATAATATGTGTTCTTTGACAACTGAAATCCTTCTGGTTATTCAATGTAGATTTCTTCTTCAAGTTCCTCATTCAAAAAAGTTGATTTTACATCCATCTGATACGCTTTAATATTTTTGGAGCATGCATAAGCTAAAATCAATCGGATTGCTTCCATTCTGGAAACTGGAGAAAATGTCTCTTCAAATTCGATTCCTTCAACCTGTGCATATCCTTTACATACCAATCTAGATTTGTTCCTTGTAACCTATCCATCTTCATTCAATTTATTCCTGTATACCCACTTTGTGCCGATCACATTCTTATCATTTGGTGTTGGAACCAATTCCCAAGTGTCATTTTTCTCTATTTGATACAATTATTCATCCATGGCCTTATTCCAAAATTCATCATTGCTGGCCTCTTCAAAAAAGGTTGGTTCAATCGTAGATGAGAGTGCTAGGTGCATTTGTTCTAGTGAACGCATTCTTCTTCTATTCTCAACTCATGTATCTTTGTTTATGATAATCTTATCGAAAGGATGATTCTTTTGTACTCGTCTGCTAGGTGTCTTTGGAGGCACTTGTTTAACTTTCTCTTCTACTTCTGTCAGATCCTCTTCATCTTCCCCTTATTTTTCATCTTTTGTTTCTTCTTCGTAAAGTTGTTCCATTGATTCATTTTCTTATTCCTTTAATTCTTTTCTACTTGTTTCATCAATTGTTACATTGATGCTTTCCACAACTTTTTTCAATCTCAGTTTGTATCACTTGTATGCTTTCCTTGTACTTGAGTAACCAACAAATACTCCTGTGTCCACACGAGAGTCAAACTTTTCCATTCTTCCATCTTCTCTTTTGATGTAGCATTTCCTTCCAAAAACTTTGAAGTGCTTGACATTTGTTGGTCTTCCTTTCCATAGCTCTTAGGGAGTTTTGTTAGTGTTGTTTATGAGTATTACTCTATTTTGAATGTGAATTTTTGTATGCACTGCCTATGTCTAAAAAACATCTTTCAATTTAGAATCCATTAGAATTGTTCAATCCATTTCCTGTATTGTCATGTTCTTTCTTTCAACAACTCCATTCTGTGAGGTGTCCTAGCAATGGAGAATTGTCTTTTTATTCCATGACTGTTGCAGTAGTCCATAAATTCCTTTGAAGTGAACTCTCCTCCATTATCAGATCTCAAGCATTTGATTTTTGAATCCATTTCAGTTTCAACAATTTCCTTGTAGATCTTGAAGTTTTTAAAAGCTTCTGACTTATTCTGGAGAAAGAAAAATGTAGTCATTCTTGTATAATCATCAACTAATAACATACAATATTTCTCACCTTTTAAACCCTTTGTTGTAGTTGGTCCAACTAGATCAGTATGCACAATTTCCAGTGGTCTTGTCATTGAATAGTCCTTTGATTTGAACCTGGTCTTTGTTTTCTTTCCTTGTTGACAATGCTTGCATAAAGTATTGGTTGGTTTTGTGATCTGGGGCAGTTCTATGATTGCTTCTCTTTTTCTGACTTGACAAGGTTATCAAAATGTATGTGACCCATTCTTCTGTGCCATAGACAACTTTCATCTTCCTTTCCTAGACATCACTTTTCATTTCCAATTTCACTTAACACATATATGTTGCTTAAAGTTCTCGTAGTTGTAGCAATAAATTTTCCTGAACCTTCTTTTTTTATCTCTCACTTTTGTGAATCGAAAGTAACTTTATGACCTTGGTCACACATTTGACTCACACTTAGAAGATTATGTTTCATATCTTCTACTAGTAGAATTTTTTTTCCTTGGTATTCTTGTTCCCAATTTTGACTGTGCCTTTTACAATGATTTTAGTTGAACCATAATTTTCGATGTAGACTAATCTAGATCTTTCCTTTCTTAATGTAAGAAACCTATCTCTATCACCTTTCATGTGTTTTGAACATCCACTGCCAACATACCAACCACATTTATTTTGCTTATCTTGTAGAGTGAGTGTGCATTCTTCATTGATATATTGATTCTTTTTTCTTATCCATGTCCTTTTCGAGGGTTTCTATCTGTGACTGTTGTTATTCTGTTGCATTTCTCTAGGAGGGATTATCATTCTGTAATATTCGGACATGTGTCCAAAGTTGTTACATTTGTAACATTCCACTTTAGTGCTCAAAGATTTAAACTTGTTGTAACTTCTTCTCTGTGTTTCACTAGGCCTTCTTGGATAACCCTTTTGTGTATGACTTTCAAAGTTGTTTATGTTCCTATTGTTATCTCTACAATTCACAGCTTTATGTCCAAAATTATTACATGCATAACATAAACAAAAAAAGATAGTTTGATACCTGGGAGTTGAAGATCTTCTGAAATGAGGTACTCTTATGAATTAATCTTCTTCCTTAGGCCTATCTGTCGGTTGTTGACTCTGAAATATGAATCTTCTCGGTGAAGGAGTGTCCCTGTAATATTCCTTGTAGATCTTTCTATCCCCTTTGATTGTTTCTGCATAGATTTTTGGATATGTTTCTTTCTCTTTTGTTTTGTAGCTTGATCCCTTTTCTGTCTGATTTTATCCAACTACGGACTTGTCATGATGAGTTTTTTGACTGTTGATAATGTCATCCAAAAATTTTGAGTTGTTCTGCATATCTTTGTTTTGAAGATCCTTTCTTAATGTGACAATCTCTGCTTCCAAATTTCCAATGATCCTGTCTATTTCTTCTAGCCATTATTTGAGCGCTTCTTCAATTCTTTTATATTATTCTATTTGAACCTTAAATCTTGTGATCATTTTTTCGAGTGAGTGTCTTATTTCTTATCTAGTTCCACTTGTAGTTTCTTGTTTTTATTCTTTTATCTTCTGATAACTTCTATGGAACACATCAATTCTTCTCGGTAGTCAGCTTCTATCTCTTCATATTCTTCTTTGGCTTCTTCATATTCTTCTTCAACCTCTTCATATTCTTCTTCGAAGTCTTCTTTATTAGAGTCTTCTACTTCCATGAATAGAACTCTTTCCGTGTCATTGTCACTGGCTTCATCTTCATCTGATGATGAGATGTCTTATTTGGTGCATAAGATTTTCTTGAAATCTTTATTTGTGGTTCTTTTTCCTTATATGTTTGTTTGCTCTTTGAGTAACCTTCATCATTTCTCTTTTTCTTATGAGGACATTTGTTAGAAAAATGACCAATACCATCACAATTAAAACAAATCAAAGGAAGCTTACCTCTATACCTTCCATTGGTTCCCTTGTTCAATCTTTTGACAAAGTTGGCCACTTCTTCATCATCTTCTAAGACGTCACTGTTACTGCTATGTTCTTTTTATTTTTTATTTCCATTTTACTTTAACTTTTTGGATGCTTTGAAGGCTACTTCTTTTATATTTGGATTTTCCTGTTAATTTCTCATTTCATATGCTATGCTCTTTCTTCTAGTGTTGATATTTTAGGGTCAAATATCATAGGAAGAGATCTTAATACCTCTTGAACAATTATAGATTCTTTGATTTCTTCTCCCAATCCCATGATTGCATTTATTGTTTCATCGACTCGTAAAAAGTAAGCTGCTATATTCTCATCTTCCTTCATCTTTAGTTATTCGAACTGACCTCTGTAAGTTTGAATCTTTGCTTCTTTGACTTTTGAATCTCCTTCATAAATATTTTGAAGTTTGTCCCAAATATCTTTAGCGGATTTACAATGTGCAACTTTGGTGAATAACGATTCTGCAAGACCATTCAAAAGTGAATTAGTGGCTTTGGAGTTATTCTGACTGAGTTTTATTGCTTTGCCATTTGTTGGTGGAACTGTTGGTGTTGTGTATCCATCTACAATTGATTGCCAAATTTCAAATCCGTGTGCTTGTATATATGTTTTCATCCTTATGCTTCAAAATGCATACTTTTGTCCATAAAATTGTGGCATTCCATTTTTATACATGTTTTTTCTCTCCATGATCTACCTTTTAGTGGTTAAACTGATTTCTGAAGGAACCTTCTCTGATACCAATTGTTGGATTACTGGGGGGTGAATCAGTAATAGAGAAATTTAATCTTTTTTCACCAAAAATGAAAGTGTTATATCAATGTAGCATTATCATCCAATGTTTACAGAGTAAATAAATAATGAACAAAGGATAAATCACACACATACACAGTACACTAGTGCTTTTACGTGGAAACCCAAAGCGAGATAAAACCATAGAATGATTTTTCTTATACGTCTAGAAGAATTACATTAATTGGAAGCACCAAATTCCTTTGTTTTCCAGCTACAACTGGAAGGAGGCTCCAACTCCTAGTTTTTCAGGCTACTACCTGAGGGAAGCTCAAACTCTCCAATTCTCTGGCTACAACCAGAAGGAGGATACAACCTCCTATGTTCTCTGGCTACAATTGGAAGGTGGCTACAACCACCTTTCCTTGCCGCATCCAACCACCCTGAAATATAAATGGAAAATGTAAACAACCTGCCATTGTCACTGAATCAACCACTACCACTGTCAACCTGTCATTGTCAACCTATACCAATAACCTGTAACAACTTGTACCAATCAACCTACACCAAACAACTTGTACCAATAACCTGAACCAACATGTACCATGCATCAACTGCACATCAACTATGACTCATCAATATGTACCAACTCATCATCAACTATACAACTCATGTATGTGCCAACTCATCAACTACTTGTCTCAACCATGTACCCAACATGTACCTCAACCATATACCAAAGACATACACCAATATAACCATAAAATATTCATCACTTTATTCATAAACCCTTACATCAAATCATGTGCCACAACCTCATTGTTATGTAGCCTCAAGTTAAACCAACAACTTTAGCAACACATCACAACAGAAAGACCAATACCCATATGCCAAATACCAACAACAAAATACCAACTGTATCCCTCAACAAATATAATATATGCAACAATACTGAACATCCAATACCATCTCAAGTGATAAACCCTAGCTCACAAACCATACCTCAAACAACATGTGCCATATCTCTCATAAATAGACCCCAACCATGTTGCTACCGCGATTTTTCTGTCGCACTTTTTTTGTTGCGATTTTTCTGCCGCACTTTTTTTGCCTCGATTTTTTTGCTGCAATTTTTCTGTCGCACTTTTTCTGCTGCACCTTTTCTGCCACACTTTTCCTGCCGCACTTTTTCTACTGCAGTTTTTCTCTATCAATAATGCCTACCCAAATAACCTTTCACAAAAATAGATATTCAATGATATTCGA
>JZKD02S1637313.1:235568-248544 GCA_000966675.3 Picea glauca
TGAAGAGTCAAAATGTAAAAAGGAAATTCACGATGCAGCGAACAGCGAGAAAATTATTTACGTTGCTAAGATTTGAAAATTTAAAATAATGCGAAATATGTCCCGCGCATCGAGGGTTGCACATTTCCCAAGGTAATTTTTTACTCTCCATACTCTGACTGACCATCAGAGCACCAAACATTGATGACATTAATGGAAGATTAGATTGAATCTACGAAAAATGAGATCGGATTTTATGAAATAAATTTGTTTCTAATTGCGATTTGACAGACCTATGTCGAAGAGTACAGAATTTTCAAATATATACAGGAGTTTCATTTTATTTTAAACATTTTTCATAAGCACACAGAGCTCACCTTTCTCCGAGTGAACTAATTTCTGCATGTATACACAGGTCTATCGCAGAAGAGAGAAAACACAAGTTTCATCCATGGCTCCAAGGAGAGTAGCGAAGGCGAATATCGAGGTTGTAGGGCAAGGCCTGGATAATGTCTCTGACACTTCACCCCGGAGTGGCGGCTCTGTCCCTAGCTGGTCGTTTGTTTCAGATATTCTGCAATCTGAGTTGGTGAATTATTCAGACTCCGACGACAATGATAACGAAAAGGACGACCTGAACACTAAATACAAGATAGTTGTTCAATTGGGAATGAACCGGGTTGCAACCAGACCACGGTTGCTCCCATATTATGACATGATCCGATGGGCGTTGGATCACATAGACCTACCCACCAGAACTATCATAAGCGACCAACGTACCACTGTCAGGATTTTTAGACCAGAGCATATCCAAACCATGTATAAGCTCCCAACAACATCTGAATACACATATGATGCTGAATTCCTGGAGGGATTCAAGGAGAAGGAATGCACTCAATATGACAAAACCATGCCCGGTTTGATAAAGGATTGGGTTTCACGCTCCGCAAAATTCAGAGCAAATGACCAGGGCATTTATTCAATTGCTTCGCTGGAGCCACAGTATATGTATGTGGCAATGATGACATGCCGACTATTTGGAAAGGAGGATACATCGCATTTCTACATTGCGTGGGTACCTCTCATATTTTGGGTAGCAGAAGGTTGCTCGTTTAATTGGGCAAAGATACTCTCGGACAGTTTGTTCAACCGGGTCACCGAGTACCGAGAGCAGAAGGAAAGTGGAAGACCATCCTCTTTTTTCATGTCTGCGTATATCATGGACGCAATATGTTCCATGACACCATTCCCTTTGATAAATTGGGCTTGGAATCTAGCCCTAGAAAAACTTGTACATGAGTATCACGACAAACTGTGGGAGAATAAAGCGGGCAAATTTATCTACGAAATCTTCAACTAGGTGATGGTGCCCTTGCACATCGCTATTTTTGTTCGTTCACCACCTCGTATCTCAGACAACATTGCTGTAAATCTGAGTGGTATAGCAGACTGGTACATAGAAACGGAGTTTTCCTATTTCAAAGTGTTCGGGGCTACTGTTCCCCCGCTTGCGCTACCACTGTTCATCCTCGACAAGCTGTCCTGTCGCGAGATCACCCGACAAACAGTGATTGGTGGGGTGAGTAAAGAGCTCAAAGCATCTTCGAAGAAAGTATGGCCGTTTTTCCCTGTTCGACTAAATTCTTATTCTTTATTGGATTTTGGGCATGCTAAAGCCAAGGCTGCAGCCTTGGAAGACCTGAGTTTGGTCTCCATTGAATATAAAAAACATGATCCTCAGAAAATTGTAAGCAACCATTTGGAAAATTGTGGGCTGAAGAAGTTTGAACACGAGTGTTCACCCTCGGATGACATTTTCCGAGGGGCGAGATCTTATAGGGAAGTGCTAGTCAGGATCCGATCCTTAGCACCTGAAGACATGACATCCGTATTAAAATTCCAAGAACATAGACGAAGAAGCCTTCCCACTGTGTTGGGAGGTTTGGGTATTTTCGAGAATAAAAAGAAGGGTGATGAAGGTTCTGAGGATCAAATTTCTAACCCCGAAAAACACCAGGAAGTGGAGCATACGAAGAATTCCGAAGCAGAAGAAGAGACTACGGACCCACCCAAGGAACATAGTTCATAGGTGGAAGTAAAAAACACAGACCCGCTAGAAATCCAGAATCCAAAAACTAAGACGAAGACCCATGATCCTCCGAAGAAGCAGGACTCAGTCGTCACACCAGGGAAGGCAGCGAAGCAGATTGGGGAACCCATCACTTCTGTCACCCCCTTGCAGTCAATGCAAGGAAATATAGAAGAAGGATGGATTTTCGGTGAGGAGCTAATGCCTATTAGAGCAGAAGAACTTCCTCCAAATGAGTTCTTCTTTGACAAAAAGAGAAAAGCAGTTGTGAAGAGGGAGGTTTACTAGGAAGAAGGATCAACTGCTAAAAATTTCAAAGTGATGACCGATGGAAAGAACAAAAAGAATGAGGAATTCACCACAGAGATCGCAGGAACGCTAGGAGCGTATGCGTCGATGAATCAATTCTCGGTCAGGATGTTAAAAAGTCATCTCAAAAGAAAGAATCTCCTGATCAAGACTCTCAAAGCCAGAGTAGCTTCAGCCGCAGAAAGCGCTAAGAGTCAGGTGAGTGGGGAAATAGAACTGGCCTGACTGGTTGATAAAAAGGAAATTGAAGTCCTCAAAACCAAGTTGGAACAAGTGCATTCAGTGATCCGAGATGGTCAGATATAGGTGGGTCAGCAGAGGAATATGATCACAGAGCTGTAGGCTCAGTTTCAGGTCGCTGAAAGCAGGGTGATCGACGTAGAGGGGTTTAATTCCCGAGCGATCGATATTCGGAGAAGGATCTCTTCTGTACAACAAAGTCTGCTAGACAAAGTGGGAGTGATTCGAGAAGATTTCCTGTTGATGCATCGGATTTCCGAGAATCTGACTGTCAGAGAAAGGAATGTAGAGGCTTCTCGGGTCGCCTTTCAAGAGGCGGTGATAGCTACTAACAATAGATTTTCGGCAGTATCTCTCAGACTCACCATCGCTAAACAAACTAGAGGTAATATTCTGTTAAAGGATTGGGAACATAATATTACCTTAAGCAAGGAACAGGCCCAAAAAGTAACCAATTCATTAGAAGAAGCCTTCAATGCTATAGATGGCGAGCTGTTAGGGATGGAGAGTGGAGGTGGCTCAGAGACGTTAAGGAAAATGAATGTAGATCAGATTTCCCTCGATCTGAAGGAGAAGAATGAGAGAGATTTGAGGGATATCTCTAAGACGGATAGGGTGGACATGGCTCAAGTTGACAAACGCTTAATTCAACCTAGCACACAACTAAGTTCCCTTGACATCATTGATGTACAAATGGGTGATAAGCTGTCACAGTTAGCCCGAGAATGCTATTTCGCCGAGGCCAGCTGTCAAGCGAAACCTTCGCATCTTGTATCCTAGTTTGTGGACAAATGTATCATATGCACCGAATCCACGCAAATACAAGCACCTGGCACCTTTTGAAAATAGAGTAGGAAAAATGGAGTGATTTCGCTCCTCTCGGTTGTAACTGAATTTACGAAATCATTGAGTTTCTAAACTGATCTACAAATTTGTATAAATATATCACAAAAAGAAGAACAAAAGGCTGAACCTTTTTGGTATTGATGTAATAGAGTTTTTTGCATTCGAGAGGTTAATATAAGAAAAATCTGAAGATTCTCGATTCCGTCACGACTGTGTTACAAGTTTGTTTCTTTATGTTTCATGTTTCATTTCATTTCACTTTTCATAATTGATGTGTATCGCTATACTTTAGTACGACCACTACTATAGAGAAGGGATTTTATCTTTCTGTAATTGGTTATTGTCTTTCCTCTGCACCAGCTATCAGCGGGTGTAAGACCAATTTGCATTTACAGAATTATATATTTATTTACACTATGTCAATTATTTCTATACTAATTTCCTCTTCTGTTTATGTGTGAGTTTTCTTTTTAACAGGAACCTTGCGTTATCTACAGTTAAATGTTTTTCTCTCACTCCACATATTTTTATTAAAAATAATACAGTTACGGGAAAGAGCCTTCAAGTTTGCATTTTTATTTAGTTTTTAAAGTAAAAATTTCTCTTTATTTCGACCAAATTGAAACAGCATTTAAATATATCTTTAAATTATTTCCTACAATTACTGTTCCTCAATGACTGTACCTGCAGCTACACAACCTAATATTGAACCCGGACTATCTAATCAAACACATATTTCTTTAAATCTTTTCGACACAATCCTTAAAACTGCTAACACCCAGGAAGAACTTGAACGTTCATGGGCAACCATTGAACAAGATATTACTACTCAGAAACAGTTGGAAGCTAGACAATGAGAACATAGAAATCCTCATTAGTTTCCTATACCGAAGGTTATCGAAATCCTTTTATCAATCTTTAAAATAATTTCAGATGCCTTGACACTATACTTTAAGCCTTAAGTACAGACTCAGGAACAACAGAGGACATGCACTGAAAAACGATCAAGAGCAGCCTGCTCTAATATCACTGATCCAGATTATTTTCGGCACGAAATGAGACCGGAGATATAATAAATAAATGCACAGAGATATCACGGATATCCAATAATATAACATAAATATATCATAGATAAAACCATAAACACAGAGGTATAGTAATACACGATTTTTATTGATGAAAGAAATGTATAGAGACTGTAAAAATACAGAGTGAAAGACTCGCTAGAATGGTGGCAACTTATCTCTGAGAAGAGATGTGACAGCTACTCGCATTAGCAAGAAGATGATTACAATGAGGCTCTGAAGGCCTTTTAATAATAAACAAGAATTCCAAAAACCCTAGACATCCAAAAACCTAACCCTAGGAGATGAAGCGCCAGAAGTCATGTGGGCCCCGTTTGGGTAAGTTAGTACATCAACTTCCAGGGGTCGTAACTTTTGCATACGATATCCGTTTTAGGCGTATGATAGCCCATTGGAAAGGAATCATCGAGGAGATTAATTTTTTAGGATCAATTATTCCTTTATCTATCATTAAGAAGCTCAATCCCAAAAAACCTTCATTTAGGCCCTCAAAATGGCCCCGAAAGTTAATACTGCTAAAAATAGTAAATTGACAAAATTGTCAGAAAACTATTTTGAGCCAGTTAGAAAAGGTGGGTGGCCACCGATATCCACTTGGCTCAATCCTCCCTCCTTAGGAAGAAATGGTCTCCATTGCGTTGAGTGCCCGGGGGAGAGGAAAATGCATTTGCTAAATCTGAATCTTGGTGAGTTGCTTGCCTTTGTAGAGACATTGCGTTGCTCGATTTGTGGAAGGCTATCACGAGCATGTGGCTGGAAGGGTTGGACATTTTTAACCATCCTAGATACATGATATTATTTTATGCAGAAGGAATCCTTAAACTTTCCTACAATATTTTCGCCCTGCTTCTTTTGGATAGAAGGTGCTTGGGCCGAGGTTGTAGTGGTTGTAGTATCCTTTTGTTCACCTTTTGAACAGATTGTGAAGAATATGAATTTTGTAGTATGATGTACTACCTTGCGACATGTTTTAGGTGGGACAGTAGTCAAGGTACGTATGGTATTCTGTATACATGACCCCCCAGAGAAACAATGACACTGCAGGGTCGAGACTCAGAAACAACATGGCGCTTCCACATATATGGTTGGCCCAAGAGAGCATCACATAAATCAAGTGGGGAAACATCACATAATATCTCATCCTTGAAGGGTTGGATGGCGTATGAAAATAAACACTACTGGTTGACACGAATCTCCAGTCCCTGGCGAAGCCACCTGTTGTTGTATGGTTTCGAGTGTGGTGTTGTCGACAATCCCAACTGTTTGATGACCTCTGCTGAGATGAGGTTCTTCTGGCTTCTTCTATCAACAATAAAATGCAATGGGTTCCCCTTCACCCACATCTGTGAATGAAAAAGGTGCTCCCCTTCTTTAGGATCTGTTGGTTCTTCTGGTTGAATTGTTGTGGTCGCGACAATAGCAATGGGGTCTGCGTCGATGATCTGTATTTTACCAGTATTTTCATAATCAGATTCTGAATCAGGGTTCAGCTCCTTGTATTTGATATTGGCCACCAATTACTGTTTTGAGCGACATTCATCGATGTTGTGCCAGGAACTTCTCTGGAAATCACACCATTTTTTGGTGTCCTTCTCTCTCTTCTTGTGACCCTTCTTTTCCTGTGGCTTGGACTGGTTTTTGGGAGACTGTTTGTTAGGGTCGTCTTTGTCATACTTTGGTTGTTGCGTATTTAAAGACCCGAACTCCTATTTGTTCTAGTGCTTAAATTTCTTCTCGATCTTAACAACATATCGATAAGCAACATCGAGTGATGAGATGTCCAGAAAATCCATTTTAGTTTGGATGTATCTATGTAGAGCCCCAGGGTATTTTAGAACCAAATGTCGTTCAGAGTCTTTGATACCCATCTTGGTGTGTAAGGTATGGAAGGTATTGGTGAAATCTGGAACTACTTGGCCCCTCTCTTACCACAGTGTGGTCCATCTCATGTACTAGTCCTCATAGTTTCCAACAGGGTAATATTGTTCCTTTACCACATCCACAACACAATCCCAAGTGGGATCGTCCCCATATATTCTAGACTCCTTTGTGAACTTTGCTCCTAGTAAGTTTCCCACCAATTTTTGACATGGGGGAGAGCCTTAAGGAGCACGAAGATGATCTTTTCTCTGTCGAAAAAATTGTTAACTAAGAAATAACCTTCTAACAGATTTAACCATTTATCTATGGCATCCACATCTATCTGTCCTTCAAATATAGGAATATCAAAATTGACTTGTACCTTAAAAGGAGAGGTGCCTCCAAAGTGGCCACTTGATGAAGATGCACCTGATGCTATCAGGAGGCGTTGAAGGGTGTGGGAAAAATTCTCCATCATTTCGTCCCTCTGTCATGTGAGAGCTTGTTCAAGCAACAAATTGATAGGATCGCCTGCTCCATAGTTTTTATTTTCTTCCACCATTGATGGTTTCTTGGGTGTGAAAGACTGATTTTCCTCAAGAAAGACAAGCTCGAGACCCACCTTGATATACTCAGACCTCATTAGGGACATGCACTAAAAATGATCAAGAGCGGCCTGCTCTGATACCACTAATCAGGATTATTTTTGGCACGAAATGAGAATGGAGATATAATAAAGAAATGCATAGAGATATCATGGATATCCAATAATATAAAAAAAATATATCACAGATGAAACCATAAACACAGAGATACCTTAACACACAATTTCTATTCATGAAATAAATGTACAGAGACTGTAAAAATACAGAGTGAAAGACTCGCTAGAATGGTCGCATCTTATCTCTGAGAAAAGATGTGACGGCTACTCGCATTCGCGAGAAGATGATCAAAATGAGGCTTTGAAGGCATTTTTACAATAAAAAGGAATGCCATAAACCCTGGACATCCAATAACCTAACCCTAGGAGATGAAGCACCAAAAGTCATGTGGGCCCTGTTTGGGTAAGTTAGTACATCAACATCTTGGGGTCGTAACATTTGCATACGATCTCTGTTTTAGGTGTCTTATAGCCATTGGAAAGGTATCGTTGAGGAGATTCATATTGGGGGCTCAATCATGCCTTTCTCTATCATTGAGAAGCTCGATCCTGAAAACCATTCATTTAGGCCCTCAAAATGGCCCCGAAAGTTAATACTGCTAAAAATAGTAAATTGCCAAAATTGCGAGAAAACTATTTTGAGACAGTTGGAAAAGGTGGGTGGCCACCGATATCCATCTGCATCAATTGACGGTTGATCCATCGAAGACCCAGTTAGAGTTTTATGGTGAGTTGCAACTTGCCTTCTTAAGTCCTTCAGGGACATATTGAAAATTTGGTACGAGGGAATAAAATCCAAACCGAGTGGAATAAATGATTTTTGTAAGATATCTCAATTTTTTTTGTCTAAGTCCCACATGACCATGATACCCACAATATACCAACATAATGTTCTTCAAAATCGACCCCTAGTTCAAAAATTACATTGTGCCTCACTTAACAAAACCCTAGTTCTGGAGATCTTCCGACAAAATGTTTTTTGGACAAAAAACTCATAGCGGAGGGGTAAACTTATCTTTAATATGGTTTCAAGAGTACAATGCAACTAATGGTTCATCTATCGGAGGCCCGGTTAGATTTTTATGGTGAGTTGTAACTGGCCTCGTCAAGCCATTGAAGGACATATTGACAATTTGGTCCAAGGGAATAAAATCCAAACCGAGTGGCATAACTAAGTTCCATAATATCCCATGGGTGTGTGTTTTCAAATCCCATCTGAACATGCTACCCACAACCTCCTGACACAACTTTCTTCAATATCAAACCCTAGTTCAGAAATTGCATTGTGCTCACTGATAAAAACCCTAGTTTTAGAGATCCTCCAACAGACCATTTTTCAGAAAATGAAATAATAGGAAAGGGGTACCCCTAGCTACAATATAGTGTCAAGATTCCAATGGAATTGAAGGTTCATCCATCATAGGCCCTATTATATTTTTATGGTGAGTTTCAACTCGCTACCTCAATCCATTTAGGGACATATTGACAATTTGGTCTGGGGGCATAAAATATGAACCAAGCAGCATAATTGAGTTCCATAATCTCCCGCAGGTGTGTTTGGTGAAGTCCCATGTGACGACACTACCCATAATCCCCCAACACATTGTTCTTCAAAATCAACCCCTGGTTCAGAAATTGCATTGTGCCTCATTGAGAAAAACCCTATTTCTATAGATCCCCCAACACACTATTTTACGGGAAATAGAATCACAGGGGAGGGTTACCCTTGTTGGCACAAAATTGGAGATTGAAGCTCTTGGAGCTTACCAAAAATAGTATTTTTTTAGTCTATTCATGAAATCATATTCAACCTTCTGCAGAGGAAGGAGGTCTCACTCTAATAAATACCAAGACTTGTGTGAATAAGGAAAGTTAAAGAGGATACACCATCAAGCCCAGCGCATTATAGTAAAATTCCATACTCGAATGTAAAGATATCATATAATTAGACATCTCAAACTAGTAAAATCATTGAACAGTCTGTGTTGTGCAACATTAGGGTAAACATATGCATCAAAGAAGCTTGTTTAAACAATAATACAACTAGAAATTAAGAAGAACATGACATATTGTGAAGGAAAGAAACCATACATTCATCCACTTAATGAAAATTTTTGGATGCCCAAATAATCGAGCATATATTATCTTATCACAAGATTATCATACATGGATTTCTTCCCTTCGGATCAAAACTTATACAGTTAAGTCGGTAATGAGATATCTAACCTGGAATATCAAAATTATGTGTAGTTGCAGTTTATGCTCAACTCTCCTTTATAGTGTCTTATCACAATAAATAGGTAGCAAAACCAAAATGATTAAACAGGAGAACAACCCAATAATTCTTAACAAAAAAAAAAAAACCAACCAACAACAACAGAACCCCCAACCTGTTACATAGCTCCATGATTTATAGATATTTCATGAAACTTTCTTTGCTTCTTGATTATGTCGCTGTGATTTCTTGATTCAGTTTCCTTATGGCATGTGCTTGAAGGTTTCATCTCTTTCTAGTGATTTTTCTAGCTGACTCGTAACTATTTTACCTAATTGAACGCTAGCGCATATATTTTCACCACTTGGATCCACTGTTGGTGTGTTATATTGTTTCGCAAAACTTATCATCTTGAAAATGAAGGGCCCAACAGACCAAGACCCCACAATCCTTGACTCATCCTGAGTCAACCTTATGTTGGTTTGTTGTGGTTGTCTTCCAACGAAGGGCCCAACTATGGGACAATGGCAAGGGATTTCTCATGGAAATTGTCATAGTGTGCTACCAAATTCATTCTTGATGTTGACATCAGGTACCTCGGGTTTGGTATCTAACAAATAATTCTACTCAAGGTCAAAAAGTGAGTCCAATTGATGCAATGGAATGTACTCAACCTGGACAGTAGGCCTGAACTACCAGAGTGTGGTCTTCGTAGCTCTATTAACCTCATCCATAATATCCAACCTTTCATCTTCATCTTGGATCTATAAAAACTTAGTTGATTTATCTATAGGGTCAAAAATGGCTCGATCTTATGCATGCATTTTCTTAAGCCTGGTGCACAACTCTTCAACAAGCTTACTGTCTTGGTCCAACAACCCAACCTAGTCCATCACCATATCAAAGATTCGTTGGCACTCCTCATTCCTATTATGAAGTGAGGAACTGACATTGATGCCCTCTTCAACTGCTTGTTCAATATTTTGGAGGAACTCTTCAAGTTTCCCATTTTCCTTAAGTCGGATTGAATCCAACTGGTGATGGAGATCTTCACATTTTCCTTCTAGTTGCGTCCATGTGTCTACTACAAGGCTGACCCTATCCACTAGTACCACTGGGATAATGTCCTCTAGGAGATCAAGTGCCATTTTTAAAAGATTATTTCATACCTATATGAATTTTTTTAACACATCCTCAATAGTAGACTCAACTTGTACCCGCAATCTCTACTCAAATGCCACAACAGAAGTTGCGGAATATCCAGCTGCTTGCACCTGGTATGAATGTTGTGTGAGATATTGATTATTTCACTCAACTATGGTGATTCTCTACTCTAGATCATCGGTGGAAGCCCTAATTAACTGCAAAATATAAGGTGTAGGCAGGGTGCATAGTTCTTTATTGGTAGAAGAGGAAGAGAAATGTGGTCGTGAAGAAAGAAACTAACCACTTGCAATAGACTGCCTAGAAAACTTGGGGGTACCAGCACCCTCTAGGGTAGGAAAGTGAACTCTGAAGCTGCACACAACCTGGTCCTGTACTTCCAGTGGAAGCATGGAAAGCACCCTTGTATGTTCCAAGCATAGCTCCACAATGGACCTACACTAATGTGGGTCCTGCAGCATGGCTGCAACTTTCTCTTTGATGGAGGTTGTATTGTGCGTTGACTATGTGTCATCCTGGGTATCCATAAGATCTTTATCTAGTTGATCCTAGTATTTTAGAGGGTCCTCATCCATTGGAACATGGGTTTCATGCCTTGAACCTGGATGTAGATGGGAGGTAGTTTCCAGAGTTGTGTGCATATGGACGTGGACCTCTGTGATATGAGGGGAAGTGGGTGGGGATGGAGATAGGGTGCCGATAGTGGTGGCAGGATTGGCATAAGAGTCAGGAAATATGGTCTTGGCCTGGTTATGGGATGGGGAATATGGAGGTGTGGTCAAGTCATTGGTGGTCCCACCATTTTTTGGGTTGGTGGCCTCTTCGATGATCGTAGTAGATTGGGTTTGGATTGGAGGGTTGTCAATACTATGTATGATCACTGGTGTGGATGGTGAAGTGAAGGATGTGGGAGTTTTAGTGCACAGCCAGGGTGGAGTGGTGTGTAATTTTGGTGGAATGGAGGAAAGGGGGATGGCCTCAGTAATGAGAGAGTCAACAGTTGGTTGGGAGGGGGACTTGGTACCCAACTTCTTCCATAGAAAGAAAGAAGTCGAGACCTCTAGGAATTTCTCACTTGAGGTCTGGGCATCATCAAGAAATGATGAAAAGTGGATGTGAATTGTGATGCTCAATGATGATTACTATTCATCGTACTTTGGTTCCTCCTCTGAGGTGGGGGCACCCGAGTTCTTTTTCTTGCGCCAGGGCTTGTACTTGATGTCTCTACTAGAGCGAACCTTTGTGAAATGGTTAGAATGGTGTAGGAAATACCTATCAACATCTCTTCCCTTAGGACCCCTAGCCATCCCTTGACCTCCTTTTCAAACACCACTACATACAAATAAAATGACAGAGGATTCATATGAAACAAGGTTGGTGTAGCACCTAACGGACACAAAAGTGTGGTCATGCTTGATACTAAACCAAATATGGTGGGTATGCGTTTTAAGGATCTTCTGCATAATTTTGAGCCTCTGAGTTGCGGTGACCACCTCAAAATGCCACTGTGCAAAAACAAAATTGTTTTCAGCAGCATTGTTGACTAAGTTATAAGCATGCCAAGAATTGAATAGCTTGGCAATGCAAGGGTCAAAACCATGGGAAATTCATTGGCCTTGGGGAGGCTACCATTTCCACATCGCAAAAGAGACAAGAAGATAGTTGTAAATGAAGTAAGTGGTCCACTCATGGATATCTACAAAGGCCTGCAACATCTCTTGTAGAAGGTATTAGCACCAGTTCATTAGTGTTTCCTTCTTGGTGAATTCAACCACCACTATGGCATCAAGCGTACACTTGTTCCTCATAAACATTTCATCACCTTTCTGGTGATGAGGTAGTAGGCACAATGGACCCATGGATCATTAATGGACTATATCAGAGCACCACAACCTCCCCAACAAGTGCCATATAGTTCATATAGGCCGAGCATACCATTTTTTTGGCCATGCTTTCCAGACCCCTGGAATTTGTCTGATACATTTTGATCTGTCATGGACAAGAATCGCAATTAGAGGATGTCTTCAACATGTATGGGGTATCCCTTTTCCATCCATTGTTTTCCATTATGGACTTGATTGATCAGGAATTTAGTGCATTTGGAGATTGCATCAGTGGTTCCAAACACCAGTAAGTCTCGCAGATTCATGAGCATGTTGTCGTGCAGGGGTAGGAACAAATTCTTCCACTACCAATGGAATGCACCATCCGGTAAAGTGGTGTAGTATTGGAATGTATGAATAGTCATAGATGGGAGCTACAAGGCATCAATGAATTCAGTGTCCACAAGTTGAGTGTGTTCCACCTTTCCATGGAGATCATCTAAAACCTCCACCTAGGGGTCGAAAAATTTAGTTGAGACAACAACTGTAATTAGAGTAGGATCTTTGGGGACATGTAATGATCCCAAGCAAAATTCTTTCTCGGAATCACTAACTACTACTAATTTATTGAGTTATTAAGTGCATACAAGATTCATCAACACATGGAGATCACAATATATTCAAGATGTAGAAGCACAAGCAAAG
>JZKD02S1637313.1:254897-271064 GCA_000966675.3 Picea glauca
TTGAGTTATTAAGTGCATACAAGATTCATCAACACATGGATATCACAATATATTCAAGATGTAGAAGCACAAGCAAAGATCTAACCTTTTTATTATGAGCAATGTAAGATCAATAAAATAGATGGTCGATCTGGCATAAACCTTAGATGGTCGTACAAGAAATAGATATGAGCTGCTACAAAATGCTCCCGACAATACAAAATAAGCCTCCAAAGGCTAGATATACAATGAAGATTGAATCAAGCAGATTTGAATCGTACTAATGCTCAACCTCCAAGCTGGAAAGTGCCATGTCCTGCTAGAATGCTAAAGCCCTCAATAATTCTTCCCTGCTACCAAAAGTGTCCAATCATCCCGAGAAATATTCCAAATGATAGATCGGGCAACTGTAAGGACAACCCAGATGTCCAAATTCCCAAATCCACTCTCAAACCCCATAGATATGAATTTCCCACTGAATGGGGTGCCCCACTGGATGATTGAAACCCTAGTTGGTTCGACCCTGATGAAGGAGGCCTCCAAATGCTCTTAAAATCTCCAAGAATATAGATCGGGCTATGAGAATCCCGTGGGAGAAGTTTCGGACTTAGATCTCAAGCAGATCTCCCTAGATCTGAGTTTTACTGAATTACATAACGTCCCCTATGGCTCCAAGACGTCCCAATCTGTAGACAAATGTAGAATGATGATAAACCTCTAGAAAATACCTCAAACTAATGTTCCTGCCCCTACAAACAAAACCCAACTCTTGGAATGGCCCCAGGCCCTCAGGATAAGCTAGATCGAACCTCCCTCCAGATGATGGTGCGCCCTTGATGGAAACAAAAGAACAATACGACTTGCTACCTTCTGAAGTGCTAGATGGAGATGGGCTGAGACTAGAATGGTGTGGAGGAGTCTTTCATCCCTAAGACGAAGCTGCGGAACAAGGTGAGTGGATATTTCACCACTGAGTTGCTCACAAGGGTTTTTACAGCAAAACCCCCAAACTAAATGCTCAAGAGCAATAGAAAATGCTAATCCAAAACCAGAATGAGTAATAGGTGCACCCTAGACTCTTACTTATACTTTTCCTTCTAATTCTTTGTTGAGTTAGGTTAACTCCCAAGGTTAATCTTCTATTCTTCTGTTGAGTTATCTTTTACTCCTTTATCCTTTTCCTTTCTTAATTTAACTTAAAAATATAACTTTTAACTTCTTGACTCTCCCCCCTTCAGTGTGAGACTATGACCTAGTGGGGGTGCCCAGGTCACTGAGTCTCCTCATCACCTCTCTAAGAGGTGGGGGACATTACAGGACAGATCCCCGATCAGAGGTGTGAACCATGCTAACAAACTTTCGTTAGTAGACAAAGGAAACATGGGGATGGGGCCATGGAAAAAAATTCATAGATAGCACATTGGGCACCAGGACTGAGTATACAGTAAGCGTGATGAAAATACAAGAATATAGATATGTTGGCCAACAATGTGCTTATAAGAAAAAATTGAAGGGTGATGTGACGACCATGCATTCAATATTACAAGATGACAAGAGTGGCATTAACGTCAACTTAATCCCTCAAACATGAAAAAATCCATGACATGATTTGGAAAACTAAATGCATAACCAAAATTTTCATAATGGGAGGGTAAATCAACTCGGGAAAGTAATGAGCAGGAGAACGAGAAACTAGAAAAATGATGGAAAATTGTTAATATTTAAGTGACTATAATATGCAGATATGTAATGATGGGTAAAAAGGTACTAATGGATTTTAACGACCCATGTGATGACACAAGGGAATATAATTCACATTTTAACATCATTAAATATGAACCTCCCCGGTCATAAAGTGAATATCCGAGTTGGTTGACTTGGATAGGAAAATAAATCACTAACACACATAAACACAAAACATGTCCCCACTTATTGACAGAAAATAAAACAAAGAAAAAAATGGAAATCCTACTTACTAAATCACTCCTAGAACCAGGAGTGTAATGAAATTGTGATGATCCAACAGACAAGTAGGGATTCAGGCATGCACCATTCACCCAGCCAAGTCAAAGAATTCCATAAATTTGTGCTAGTTTGACAGCTCTATATTCACATATTTCTGCAACTATAAAATGACCAAGCCAGTGCATTTGGAGATTTTCTGTATGTTTCTGATACTTGTTGTCATATAAGAGCACGAAGTCACCTTGTGAAAATTATTTACGCTTTATATGTCGATCATGCCATTCCTTTTTCCGGGATTTTCCCATAGTCTAATGAAAATACATTCTCTGACATACATTGCAGGCATGAGCATATTCCTTATCGTATTTAAAAATTGTAGGCCACCATAGTCCGGCCTATAATATATTTCTAGCAGTTTTCTTTTTGCCAACTTTTCCTCCCGCAACTCCATTATGACATTCCCATAGAATATCGGGTCTTTCATGGTCAAGCACACAGTTCCGCAAGATATTATCCAATCCCATTTTATAGAGTTGGCCCACAATCAATTGATATTCCACTGCATGAACCATGAGGTGCCTCTTCTGGGTTGCAAAATATAACTCTGGCATAGTTCCAGTAGTTAGGAATAGAGAAATTTCTAACAAATAATAAGGAATATCCTCATTACGAAACAAAACTACATCTAGTAGTTGTTCATCTACAGGTCTTCCACTTTCTCTAGACTCTAGACGAGACAAGTGATCTGGCCTGACATTTAACTTGCTAGGATTAACAACGAACTCAAAAGAGAACTCCTGAAATAATAACAACCACCTACAAATGTGACCTTCTAAAACATGTTTTTTCGCCAAATACTTTAAAGTAGAATGGTCAGTAAAAAACTTAAAATGAATACCAAGTAAATAATGCCTAAACTTTTGTAAAGAATACACCGTAGCCAAACATTCCCTTTTGGTTGTGGGGTAGTTGCGTTCATATTGGGAAAGTTGTGACTAGAAAATTATATAGGATGGTCCAAGTTTCCTCCCCCCAGTTGTGCAAGAACAATGCCTAGCACAATTGCATAGGCATCAATATGCACATGAAATTCAATTTGCCAATTAGGGTAGGTCAGAATAGGTGCAATACTCATATTTTCTTTGAGGATATCAAATGCCTTATCTCAATCCTTAGTCCAATGAAAGCCTTCAAATTTCTTGAGAAGTTGTTCCAAAGGTGTTTTTATGCTCGCGTAACCCCTAGTAAATCGATGGTAATATCCAATATGTCTCAGGGTCATTCCCAATTGTTTGACAGAGACAGGGGGAGGCATATTAAGAATAAATGCAATTTTCGCAGAATCTACTGGCACTCCTTCCTAACAAACAATATGACCTAGCAGATTCCCAAATGGTACACAAAAAATACATTTTTTCATATTAAGGGAAATATGTAGTTGTATGCAGCAGTCCAACATCAAGCATAATAGCCCAATGTGTTCTTTAAGTAAGTTTTATACAATCCAATCATCTAGGTATACCTCAAGGAACTTATGAATGAAATTGTGTAATGTTACAATCAGGATCTGAGAAAACACTGTTGAGGCATTCTTGAGCATATATGATTTTAGGGGATAAATTTCGCTCATGGGCTAATTTTCCATAGTTTTTCCAAAAGAGAGATTCGTTATTTTAAAAATGATTCGCCCAAATTCTATAGGATAAAATTATTTTTCCTTAAAAATCGCCAAAATTTTATAAAAACTATATAAAATCCTTAGAAATTTCAATATTTTTACAAATATATCGCCAAACATTTATAGTTGGCATATGAAGGATTATTAAGATTCGCCAAGGTTTCTACATTTTAAAATAAATTTTCATCCTTAAAATCATCCCTGTCCTTGAGCCCGAAAGGCATAACATTGTAGGCAAAGGATCTCCACTCAATAGTGAAGGTAGTATTCTTCTTGTCTTCTTTGATGATTTGAACCTAGTGACATCTGGAAAAACCATCTATAAAGGAATATGCCTTGCTTCCCACTACTTTAAGTTTTAAACTTGTGAAGTAAAGCAATGCATATAGATTCTTAAGCAAAACAAAAATAAATCAATGGCTCATTCACATAGTACATAGAGATTTATACCGGAAACCCTCAACTGAGAAAACCTTTCTTATGTTCATTATCGAATTTTACCATTCACCATACAATATAAACAATGATTTTAGTTATTCCTTAGACACCAAAACCCTAATCCATTAATCTAGGATTAATTTAGTAAATCGCTAAAAATAACAAAATCCGCTAAAAATAACAAAAACCGCCCAAAAATAAATTTCGGGGCACTGCCCCAAACGCCGCGTATAACCAAGTGGGGGGAGGGGGGGAATACCTGCCCCCCCTGGGACCCCCCTAGGAAAGCGCCTAGCGCACACGACACGCAGAGAACTACTAGAGGGATCGTCAGACACAGTTGTCAAACCTGACGCGCCCACACACACACATGCAAAGAATATAACACATACCCAACATTCTCCCACTTGTTGTTTTCTTTGCATCCAAGGGTACAGGGGATTATATAGTCAACAATCCAAGGCAGCAATGCCCATTGTTACTCTACACTGGGAGAACTTTTATGTGCTCATAGACTTTGTCAGTGAATCTGCAACATTCTTCAAAGTGTCAACCTTTTCCAGCAACACCTTCTTTTCCTCAACCATGTCTCTCACAAAGTGATACTGAACATCAATATGATTTGTCTTTGAATGATAAGCTGGGATATTTTCCAGGAATATTGCACTCTGACTATCACAATCTAATCTCACTGCTTGTTGTACCAACCCAATACCTGAACATAATCTTTGTAACCATAATGCTTCATTGCTTGCATGAGTGGCTACCATGTATTCAGCTTCTGTAGTTGAGAGTGCGACTACAACCTGTCGTTTTCTCATCCAACTGATTTCTCCTCCAAATAGGTTAAACACATACCCACTTGTAGATCTTTTGTGATCCATATCTCCAGCCTAGTCTGCATCAACAAATCCATGTATGTCCACCACTCTATCCAATCCTGGTCTTACTTGGTATCACAATCCATAATTGGTAGTGCCACGAAGAACCTGAAAACCATTATTTACTGTTGTCCAATGTTCCTTCCCTGGTTTTGACATATACCTACTCAAAACTCCCATTTCATGTGCAATGTTCGGTCTAGTATAGACCATTGCATACATCAAACTGCCAACTGCACTGGCATACGTAACATGAGACATTTCCTCTTCTTCTTCTTATGTCTTGGGACACTGATCTGTAGATAACTTTACACCTATAGAAATAGGAACCTTGATTGGTTTACTTCCATGCATATTAAACCTCTGCAATATCGTCTCAACATATTTTCTCTACTTCAACTAGAGTTTCTTGTTTGCACGATCTCTTTTAATCTCAATTCCCAGCACAAAGTTAGCAGCACCGAGATCCTTCATGTCAAATTTTGGAGGATAGCTGTGATTTCACCTCCTTGATAACATCCATGTTATTTCCTACCAAAAACATGTCATCAACATACAACACTACATAAATGAAGTGATTACCAACCTCCTTGGAATATACACAGTGATCATCCTTTCTTCTTACAAATCCCAATCCAAGGATGTATGTGTCAAAATTTTGGTACCACATCCTAGGTGATTTCTTCAAACCATATAGTGACTTCTTTAGCTTGCATACTAGCTCTTTCTTTCCCTTCACTACAAAGCCTTCTGGCTGCTTCATGTAGATTTCTTCTTCCAGATCCCCATGTAGGAATGTTGTCTTCACATCCATCTGTTCCACTTCAAGATCAAAAGAAGCAGCAATA
This sequence comes from Picea glauca, assembly GCA_000966675.3. Classification (NCBI taxonomy): domain Eukaryota; kingdom Viridiplantae; phylum Streptophyta; class Pinopsida; order Pinales; family Pinaceae; genus Picea; species Picea glauca. The sequence goes on from JZKD02S1637313.1 coordinate 260,687, forward strand.
GATAAAATAAATCTAATAGAAGTTAACTTAGCAACAGGAGAAAAAATCTCACCAAAGACAATTCCCTCTACCCGGGAATAACATTTTGCTACTAACCGAGCTTGTATTTCTCCACTTTACCTTGTGCATTAAACTTATTCTTAAACAACCATTTGCTACCAACAGATTTTCTTCCAACTGGAAACTAAACTATATCCCATGCCACATTCTTATCCAAGGAATCCATTTCTTCAACCATGGCCTTCTTCCATAGTTTACTATCCTCTGAATTCACTTCTTCCCTAACAGTTCTGCGATCATCATCAGTAATAGATAAAGAAAAATTGGAATAGAAATCAGGTGGACTATACCTTTCTGGTTTCCTTTTATCTCTCACTGATCTCCTCAATATTGGAGTATGAGGTTCTTCTTCTTTTTCTTCTTCTTCTTATGCTTCCTCTTCTTCAGATGATTCATATTTTGCATTATCCAACTCAAGATCTATTTTATCAGGTTCATCTTGCGTTGGTAGGAATTCTTGTTTGGACACATCTTTTACCTCTCTAAAAACAACATCTCGACTATAAACAATCTTCTTGGTTTCTGGGTTCCAAATCTTATAAGCTTTCACACCATCTTTATAACCAATAAAGATAAACTTTTCATCCTTTTTATCCAGCTTACTCCTATTTTCCTTTCGAACATGTACATAAGCATCACAACCAAACACTCTAATATGTTGAAGAGAGGGTTTCTTTGCAGACCATACCTCATGTGGAGTTTTATCATCCAACGCTAATGAAGGTGATCGATTGACCAGGTAACATGTTGTACCCATTGCCTCTGCCCAGAATTCTTGTCCTAACCCGGCACCACTGAGCATGCTCCTTTCTTTTTCCATCAGTGTCATGTTCATCCTTTCTGTAACTCCATTCTGCTAAGGAATGTATGAAGTAGTCTTCTACCTTTCTATACCACACTTCTTACATAATTCTTCGAATTCATTTCCGCAGAATTCTCCAACATTATCTGTTCTCAATGCCTTTATTTCCTTCTCTGTATGATTTTCTACCAGAGCCTTAAACTCTTTAAATTTATCAAATACCTCAGATTTCTTTCTAAGAAAATAAATCCATGTGTTCCTTGAAAAATCATCTATGAATGAAACATAATACACAGATTTACCTAGGGATGTAATAGGAACAGGTCCAAACACATCACTGTGTATCAACTCTAAGATCCCCTTTGCGCTTGTAGCACCAGATGGGAATCTTACTCGATTCTATTTACCATATATGCAATGTTCATAGAAATAAAAATCCAGAGTGCAATTAGACATGCCTTTACCATGTAGTTTTCGAAGGCCATTTTCTCCAATATGCCCTAGTCTTTGATGCCACAACATGGTCTTCTTTTTAGGGACAATATTGGTCTTGTCTTCTNTCTTTATTTGTCTGCTCAAGGAAAACATAATTGTTACATAGTCTCCACTGGTAGGAGACTACATCCAATATATGACAGACCACACTCTCATTGGAAAATTCATGGGGATCTGGCCCATGGAGAAAGTGTTACTGGTATGGATCAAATCAAAATGTAAATTTAAAGGAGAAATTATCCTAAATCTCAGATCCAAAGGTTTCTTCATAAAAAATTTCACCTGCTTGGAGGACATGAACCGAATCTTCGACGAGGGACCGTACTTCTTTAACTTAGCGGAACTCCATCTCAGGTATTGGTCTGAGTGTTCCTCCCTAGAAAAGGAGGACTTCATTGAAGATCTTATCTGGAACCTTAAAACTTTGGTAGGAATCGACGACACATTAGGTTCCTTTGTTAAAATCTCAGAAATAACAAAAGCGGCTAAATACACCTCATATGCGAGAATATGTGTCTACATGAATGTGACAACTGCCCTCCTAGAATAAATAACTATTTCATTCCAGGATAATGAATGGGTTCAACCCATAGACTATGAGCAGATCCCATTCCGTTGTAGGAAATGTCACGAACACAGACATTTATTCTAGGACTACCCCCGGAATCAAGCTCTGATAAAAAAAAAAAAAAAGGAGGAGAAGGACACAGACGGATTTGTAAAAGCTCCCAACAAAAGAAAGGTGGGGAGAAAAGGGAATAGAACCCCTGGGGAAGGAACTAGACAATATGCAAACAACTTCCAAATCTTAGTAGAACAACAAGAGAAGGAAGCCAACCAGGAAGGTGTGCAACCAGGCATAGAGAAGACACTCCCAAACCAAGAGAATATGGAGACAAAACAAGAAGAAATTCAGAAACATCATAAAATGGAGGAGAGCACGGAAAACTTACCATTGGAGAGGAAGGAATTCCAAATGCAAGAGGAGGGGGAATCAAAATATTCATAGCACAAACCAATGAAGGAAGACCATAACCAAGCCTCTGACTAGGAAGATATGGAGGTAGACCTACATGCTCTAATAGAGGTTCATGGAGAAAAAGAATTCAATAATATGCAAGTAGGACAACTGCGTCGCCTCCATAGAGATTTTCTCAGGAGGGAAACCAAAGAACCAACTACAGATAATCCAACCTCCTTGTCTGAAAACTCGAGAATAAAACCAAACCCCCTAAAGAATTCCAAGAAACTGAGAGGCGAAGAGAAAAAAAATGGTCAAAAGCCACATAAGAAAGTCTTAGAAGAAACATGGGCTCTCCTCATAGACTTGGGCTAGGTAGTAGGACTACCAGATAAGTATTTCCTCCCTCAAACTAAAAGTTAATTATGAAGATCCTTTAATGGGATATTAGGGGTCTAAATGGTTCTTCAAAACATAGAATTATGAGAAACAGGCCGAAACAAGAAAATTGGACATAGTAATGTTACAATAAACTAAATGTAATAAAAAAAGTATGGAATCCATAACAAGGAGAATATGGAAATCATGCGAATTCATCTTTTCTGAAGCAGAGGGGGCCTCTGGGGGTCTAACATTCCTGTTGAACCCAAATAGAATCATAGTGGAACTGATAAACCAATCAAACTAGACAATAACCATATCATATAAGATAACAGGGTCGTCGGATCAAGGAAAAATCTCGCAAGTCTACGGTCCCCAAACTTTGGGGGACAAGAGAGAGTCCATAAGGGAGCTTCAGGCAATAGGTTTGAACTTGAATGATCAACCTTGCATTTTAGGGGGGGATTTCAATATGATATCCTCCCTAGAAGACATGAAAGGTGGCATCAAGCGTCTTAGCCTAGAGGACCAATATTTCAAGGAACTCATAGACCAACTCCGACTAATAGATATAATCCCCTCAGATGGCAGATACACTTGGAGTAATATGAGAGGAGGGATAAATCACATAGCTGAAAGGCTAGACATATTTCTGGTCTCAAAATCCTTGTTATGAAATAAGAAAGAGATAGGTGGGGAGATCGGACCTATATATGGTTCATATCATTGGCCAATCTCACTAAGATGGTTGGATGGGCTATATTCTCACCCAAATCCCTTCAGATTTGAAAATTTCTGGCCCAGGCACCACGATTTTTGTATTTTACATTGTATTTTTTTTGTTCTTTTATTGAAAATCTATTTGCATAAAAATATTGTACAAGGTTAAAATCTACAAAAGGCCCTGGATCCAGATGGCTTCATAGTTGATTTCTTTCAAATTTGTTGGAGCATTATCGAAAAAGACTTGTGGGAAGCAATGGAGGAAGCTAGAACCTCCTGATAAATTCTTGAAGCTTTCAATGCCACTTTCATAGCCCTGATCCCCAAGGAAAAGGAAGCCAACACTGCAAATAAGTATCGTCCCATTTCTTTATGCAATGTTGTTTATCAAATTATAACCAAGATCATAGAAAAAAGATTGAAACCCATCCTTCAGGAAATCATATCACTTGAACAATGGGGTTTCATTGAAGGGAGACAAATCTTGGATGGTATTGTAGTCGCACACAAAACCATACACTCCTTGCAGTTTATAAAAAAACAGAGGATTCTCCTTAATCTAGACTTATTCAAATCCTATGAAAAAATCAATTGGAAATTCCTAAAAGCCATGTTGGAGGCCTTTGGCTTCGACCCCTCTTAGATAAATTGGATCCTTTCCTTTTATTCCATGACCTTATTTTCTATTATGGGAAATGATTCCCCCTCTCCAAACTTTAATTCCTCTCTGGGTCTAAGACAAGGAGATCCTCTTTCTCCTTACCTCTTCATTATCCTCGCGGAAGGCTTAAAAAGATTCTTGAAGAATTCTCAAAGAGAAGGATCTCTAAAAGGGTTGGAAATTTCCCCTCGGATAGAGTTGTTAAGGTACCTACAATTTGTCAATGACACCCTTCTCGTTGGGAAGCCTACGGTTCAGGAAGCTAGAGCCATTACTAAATCCCTAGATACTTTCCTGATGGCTTCAGGAATGCAACTCAACTTGGAAAAATCCCACATCTTTTTCTTTAACACCACAACTTTCTTATAGAGGAAAATCTTCAGAATTTTAGGGGTCCAAAGATCCTCCTTGCCTTCGTGCTACTTAAGGGCACCGCTTCTAGAAAAAGAGACAAAAAATACGGGGTGGAAAGACCTCTTAACCAAACTAGAGAATCAACTAAACTGTTGGACCCATATATTCCTCACTTTGCCTGGAAGAATTCTTCTTATCAAGTCATTCCTAATGGAGATGTTGGTTTATCTGTTCTCTGTGCTAGTAGTGCCCGAGTACATATATAAGAAAATTGGAGCTTTACAAAGAAACTTCCTATTGGGAGGTCCAAAAAGAGAAATAAAATGGGCTCTTGTGGCTTGGGAAAAAATATGTATTCCAAAGGCTCAAGGGGGTTTAGGGTTGAAAGATCCCCAAAAGTTGAGCTAGGCCTTAGCTACAAAATTATTTTGGAGATGGATCAAAAACCCAACAATCCTATGGCCCAAGGTTTGGAAGGGAAAATATGCCAACAACATCCCCCCTCAATGTTGGATTTGGATGGAAGGAGAAAGAGTGGGATTGCTAATATGGAACTACGCCTAGAAAAATAGAGAACTAGTTCGAAAGGAGAGCTTCTGGGAACTGCGTGATGTCCAATCGACCCTTTTTTGGGAATATGCTTGGGAGAAAAGTTCGGATCTAATTTCAGATGAATGGCTCCAGACCATGAAAGAAAATATGCTAAGGGATGGAAAAACAAAAGTCGCTCAATACTAGGAATATCACCCACAACAGGGCCTTGGGAGTTCAAAATCTTGGATCCCACCAACAAATTGGCCAATAGAATAGAATGATTCACCTATGCAAATCATGAGGGGGGTGCTAAAAGATTACCCCCCCCCCCCACAACAGGAAGGGCTCATATATCTATATATGGGGGGAAAAGGGGGATGGAAACTTCCACACCAAGGAAGCCTACCAAAAAGCCATGGGTCTGGGAATCAGATCTGAAATCCCATTATGGTGTAAGGTTTGGAACCCTCATATATGGCCGAAAGTGGCCACCTTTCTTTGGATAGTGGTGAACAAAAGATATCTAACATAGCACATGGTGGTAAAGAGAGGGATAACAGGCCTATCGATCTACCTTCTTTGAAATCAAGCAGAAGAAACCCTTAACCATATTCTGAACTCATGCCCACTGGATTAATAGATATGGGACAGAGGTGAAATTATACTCAGAAGATCAGACATGAATAGACAAGACATATCAATGAAAATTTCAGACTTGAAAAAAGACCCATACCAGAATCCAATTCTGAACCATGCTTGGACGCTTTTTCCAAGCCTCATTCTCTAGAACGTCTGAAAGAGTAGGAACAAAATAATCTTCAGGAACCAAGCCCCGTCTGTGGACCTGATATGAAAAGATATTTTAACCAACATCTGAGATACCATCACCCAAATCCCCTGGAAACCAAAAGTCTTCTCAGCTACATGACAAGAGGAATCTTTGTTATCCATATGGAGCACGAGAGAAGAAAAACTGCAAGCTCCCTTATCAAACAACCAAAACCATAAAAAAATTGGGGGAAATACTTGGGTGACCCCCCCTCAAGGATTCTTGAAACTGAATTTTGATGGGGCGTCCAGGGGGAATCCAAGCCTGGGAGGGGCTGGAGGAATCTTTAGGGATGCCCATGGAGAGATAATAAGCATGTATATAGTCTGGTTGGGACATAAAACCAACAATGGGGTGGAATTGGAAGGACTATTGGTAGGATTTCAATGGGAAAAGCTTCAGGGATACACAACGATAATAGCGAAAGGCGATTCCAAACTGCTATTTTTGGTTATAGGAAAACTCATTAATGGAACCCCGTATGAAAAATTCTCAAAACATTAGAGATTGGCAGCAGGCCTTACAGAGGTATAAGAGACAATTAGAGGTGCATCAAAGATTATTCCAAGCCATGTCAGGCGGCGAGCCAATGTGGCTATAGACTACCTTGCAAACGTGGTGGTGGAGCAGGACCAGCGGGAATCCCAATGGAATTGGAGAGACGTGGGTTTGGGATAATTTAGGGACAACCTGACACGCCTTAACCATCTCGAAACCCAAATTCATGATAGGACAAATGGTTATGGGCATGCCTCGAGTGGGCTGTTAGAAACCTAGGTGTAACCATGACCCACTCAGATTTTTGGACTTGAGTATTTTCAAAAATAGGTGGTAAGGACTGACACCCCACCTGTCATCATGGGAATTCAAAGGAGACAATTATGAAATGGTGGCATAATAACCCAATATGGAGCATGAGGATGATCTATGGGGGAAGATCGATTGAGTCGTACCCAACCACTCTAGAAGACATTATAGGAAGAAGAGATTGCCCCAGACCTTGTAGGATCTGGAGCAACAAGGGAAATAATGGAAGGAGAGGGATAAAGGACAAGGACAAATCAAGAAAGGATAAGGACCCAAGTAATAATAAGAGGCAACCATTCGATCCCCAGGAAGAGGTAATTCCTTACCAGAAACATTTCAAGTGGAAATGTTGGATTCACCATTGCGGTCAAAATCAGTACACGAAGAGGTATAAGGTGTGTGGGGGGAGCTATATCTCTGAAATTGGTCTCATCCAGTCGTCCAGGGCACACAATTATCCCAACACCCACAAGGATTATTTGGGCCAGATGGCCCCGAGGGAAGCCCGAGCAAACTCATGAAATATGGATATTGGGCATCGCAGATCCACAATGGGACAAAAGTCGACTCCTCTGACACCCAGAACATTGAAATAGACGAGAGATGGAGGGTAGTCAAGTACCCCTCCAATTATCAATTGTTGAGAAGCCAAGGCTTCCAGAGGGGCTAGGGAAAGATACCACAACCTATACTCAGTGGAGGAGAAGGATTTAATGGGAAGAGTTCAAGAAAAATTATGGAAGAAAAGGAAGAGCACAATGGATGACACGATTCTGGAGGTAACAAGGGATTGGGTCCCTAACCCGGGGCAATACCGCACCGGGGAAACCAAATTATTATGTTTGGATGAGGTGTACTGGATGATGAAGGCTATGGTGGCCCAAGCCCTGGTTCATCATCAAGTGGAGTTGTGCACCACTCATAAGGAAATTTGGGTATTGGAGGTGAAATTTGAACTCTTTTGCAAAGAGAAATTTGGCATTAGATTCCAGGAAAGGATAAAGACCACCACAAAATTGCAAAGGGAGGAAATTGAGGTGAAAAAGGAGATGACATGCACCAAAAAAAACCCGATAGAAGTGGATGAGGATGAGGAGAGGCCAAAATCTAGCAGAAACACAGGGTGTCATCTGGCAAGCGAGCGAGAATCCCAACACAATCAAGAAATAATGTCGACCCTAGGTAGGATCCTTAGCTAGGGGATCTTGGGAGGAATCAAGTTAGGCTAATGTTGGGGCCCAATTTTTCCTTTTTCCTTTGAAGTCTTATGAAATACTCAGTTCTATGGACATTATCGTCGTCTTTATAATGCACTTCTTTACATATTTTGGGGGTTGGTTTCCACTGAGTGAAAACCCCTAGTATATGAAAAAGTGTATGTTTTATCTTTTATGCTAGACTGATGGGTCAAGGTTCAGAGACAGTGGTCTGGTTTTCAATTTTTGTGGCAGCCTCCCGAGGTCTCAATTTGTAAATTTTGTATATTCTAAATAGTAATATCAGAGTTTTTTTTTGCTTAAAAAAATAAAACCAAAATATATATATAATATCGACCAAAATAAAACCCAACCCTGGGAAAAAAAATGCCTGACCCATGTGAATTGAGCTCATCAAGCCCGACCCCTCTTAGTGGAGTTGCACGAGTGACAGAGACAGTGACCCAAGCCCATTGGGCGATGACAGAGGAGACTATGACCCGAGCCCACTGTGGGACAAATTGACAGAGCCAAGGGGATTTTCTTAGAGGTCAACCAACAATGTCACCCAAATCAATATGAATTAATCAAACTCGAACTTCAATGAATGAATGCCAACTAGGATTCAAACTCAAACTTGTCTAGGTTATCTATCAATAGCTTCTGAGGGTTTTGATTGTCACCGACATGAATGCAAATGATATCATTTTCCCCATCATTTTCTTGAAAACCTATCGTGGAAGGGTGGAAATAATTGGGGCTTGATTCCAAACCCCCAAAACCATTAGATTTTAAAATTTTAAGAGATCCACTATGTTGGTTGTGGAGCCTGATTATCTTCTTGTTTATGGGTCTTTGTTTTCAGTCTTGTTTATACCCCATGAAGACTTTACACCCTAGAAGAATGTACACTCCTCCACATGGGGGTTTGGGGGTGAAGCCCCCGAAATAAAAATTGCCTTGTAAATGTATATTGTAATTTCACAGTAAATCTGGACCGTTCATTATAAGGTTGCAGATCTAACAGTAGAAGTTATGTTAGGGTTTTTTTCCCTAAAAGGAAACCCTCTTTTGTGAGGGAAATGTATTTTAGCTATGTATCATTGTGAATATTGTATTTTGAGAGAGGAGACTGTGAGAGAAAGAAGAGGAAGTTACAACGGGTGTGTTATAGGTTGTATCCCTTCATTTGCTAGATAATAATAAAGGAAGGACCTGGAAATTTCTCTAGTGGACGTAGCCCACACTGGGTGAACCACGTATATCTATGTCTCTATTGTATTGTGTATCTTATGTGTTTTACTTCCTCTTTTGTTTTATTTTATTGATCTGCGATATTGTTTTTCTAACAACTGGTATCAGAGCGAAAGGTAACTCGCAAGAAAAGAGGGTTCCTGGTTCAAGTGGGAGAAATGGAGGAAGATGGAAAGTTTAAGGTCGAGAAATTTAATGGCCAAAAATACCAGTTATGGAAGATGCATATGGAAGATTATTTATATCAGAAGGATCCATTCCTACCATTAGGTGGAATAACAAAGAATTCGATGGCCATGAAGGACAAAGAATGGGAGGTTCTAGATAGAAAGGCACTAGGAACGATACGACTAAGTCTGGCAGGGTCAGTGGCTTTCAATACAAAATAGTGTTGTGGAATTTGTTGTGTTGAGGAAGGGTCATGGTTGGACTAGAGCCATGTTGTAGTTGTTGAAAGCACATGAGACATTTATGCGTAGATCACTAATATTGTATAGTGAAATAAGGAGAATCATAGGAATTGGGACTCAGTTTGTTTAGTGTGTGGATGAGGTTATTGCTTGGTCTATTTGAAAGGACTATGTGAGTCTCATTCTCATGATATTGAATAGAAATCTTTCATTGGCTATTGATTAAATATGGGGCCTATTTAAATACTTAAAGATATTTTCAATGACATTCAAAATTACATGCTAAATAAAAAGTTTTCTTTGGGAAATATGTTAGTAAGGCACATAGTGTCTAGGCTATATTTGATGTTCGAAAGGATAAGGATCCAAAAGGCATATTTAGCTACTATTTCGTCATAGTTGCACATGGAATACTTACATAATAAATTACAATAAACATTTTTCTTGTTTTGCACTATATTCCTTTGTTCTCTCCATCACATGCTTGCATTAGTTCTCTTAGATTTTATCTTATGAATGCGAGTTTATAAAATCTCATTAATTTTAAAATTGATTTATGATAAATATTTATACGAACCAATCTAGGATGGTTAATAGTTTTGAAAAAAATAATCTAGATCATTGCATACATTTTATCTTTTTCAAGAAAAAGATGTGGCCATCCTTTACAAATTATTCACCATTGTACATTAGTAGTGATCCAAATTGATATGTTATAAATAGACACAATCTCATTTGCATGTATTAAGTCTTACATATTTTCTATTGGAAGAACGTTGAATCCAAAGACTGATATAAAATCTGCCATTTTAGGATTTAACAATATTTAGTTTCCATATGCTCTTGAATGTCTTATTGTAATGTTTAGGATTCATGTTATCTTGATGTCTTCTTGTAATGTTACCAAACAT
>JZKD02S1637313.1:271114-291959 GCA_000966675.3 Picea glauca
TTTATAAAAACTATATAAAATCCTTATAAATTTGAATATTTTTACAAAAATATCACCAAACATTTATAGTTGGCATATGAAGGATTAGTAAAATTCGCATAGGTTTCTACATTTGAAAACAAATTTCCATCCTTAAAATCATCCCTACATATCTGTTACCACTCAAATGGAACAGTACAATGCCTAGGAAAATTCAGCTCGGGTTGTGAAAAAATTGCTATCCTTTATGAAGCAGAAAGGCTTAATATAAAATAGTTTAACTAGTAGATTATTCATGATTTATTCCCTTCTTATTTTGTTTCGAGAAGAAAGATGAAATTATCAGTTATTTAAAAATCAGAGACGATCCAAATAATGAAATTTTCTCATAGAATTTTTTTTAAACTAGTATAAATCCACCCACGTGTTATGACCCATGAGAATAACACACCACCAAAAAGTGCAAATTGAAATGGTGGATAATTATAACAGTTTAGAAGCCACACAAAATTCTTGTGAACAAAAATGAATCAACTAACCAGCTTACACTAAAAAATATAGAAATGATTGGCCTACAATAATTCTCATATTTGGAAACATGCTTCACATACACATCATGATCAATCCATCGGGATCTCGTTGCCTACAAAGGTATGTTAAGTTATTTAGTACAAATAAATATTTGGAGAAAAAGACTTCACATCCACGTTAATCTAGTCCTTCTGGAGTTGCTAGCGTACAAAAAGGCCCATTGTGCTCTTTAATATAAATCTTCAAATCATATAATATGCATATGCATGTATTTGCAACCATTTATGTCTAGATAGGATTAATTTTGAAGTGAAGACCAATGAGAGGTAACACAAAGAACTTGAGGTCTTGCAAAGAATAAAAATCAATGGTAAGATGATAGCAGTTAATAAAGAAAAACTCTGATAAGAAATGTATATTTGTGAAAGACTAAAAAAATCACATGGTCCAAATTCTAGATTGAGGTGTTAAGGAAATCTACCTATAAATTGATTGCAATATCTATAATGGTATAAAAATAGTAAATCTAGAACATTAACATGGAGATATTGCATGCCAAAAAAATGCAAACAGAGTAGACCCAAGCCCTTGTTAAATAGATGTATCCACTCCACCATTATATGAACAAGTACTTGCAAAATTTCCCATGACCTAGAATCAAAGGCCATTTTGGCTTGTGAAAATGCTTTGGATATGGATCATTTTGGAGTGTGAGGGTTTATTTTGTGTTTCTATAGAGATAGGAATGATTGAGCTATTTTCCATGATAATGAAGGATAAATGTAGATGAGAACATTTGAGAAAAGATAAAAGCTAAGCCAATGAGATGAAATGTCAACTTCGAATGAATCGTTAGGTCAATTAAGCAAGTTGTTTTACCAAATATGTCATTGATTTGTTAGGTGTGTGTGTTTAGATTATTTTATATGCCAAATGATGCTTAGACCAACGAATTATGTCCAAGTCATTGGGAAATTTTTTCCAATGTCTGAAATAGAGCAAATCATTTTCAAACCCTTACATCACATGTGTATTTTACAACATAAACTTAGATGAAATAAACTCAAGGAAGATTAGGATTTATCACTGTTAGTGTTTCATGGAAACCTACACAAGAGACCTAGCTAAAGCATACACAAACAAAGCTTATCAAGAAAAGGAAGAGGGATACACAATGAATAATGAGAATCAATGCATATTATGATCTACTCAATGAGTGAGTGATCTTTACTCATATAGGAAAGGACATCCTATAATTAGGAATTCATGCATAATAGTGATGGTCTAAGATTAGAAAGTCTAAAATTGAACTAGTCAGTTAACTCCCACTGAACTAGTGTGCCGAAAATAGAAATTTCTCCAACACCCCCCATGAACATCACTATGGAGTAAAAAATGAGTTCTGGCTACTAGGCCATTTTAGGTACTCATGTACAGTGCAACTAATGAACACTGAATAAAAACGAGGAAAGAGGGAAAACATGTGGGAACAACCCCCCCCCCTCAAAAGACGATGTATCAAAAGAAGAAAATGGTAATTGCTAGGCAACTATGTTCTTCACTACAAGATGATCCCACAAAGTTTGAAATTTCTGCTCACTAAAAGTCTTCATGAAGATGTAGAAATATTGATGGATCTGATGAATTCCTTTGGCAACCTGTCGGGCCTTGTACCTCTTGATCTTGTGGACCCATCTGCACCTGAAAATATTCCTTTCTGGTGGAAGCGGAACCAGATTCCAAGTCTGGTTTTGTAGGAGTGAGTCATATTCCTTTTGCATGGCTACTTTCCATAATGGATTCCCACAACCCTATTATAGTTCTGTGGATCAGTAGATTGAACCATATAAAAATGCATGGGCATCATAGGTTCTGAAGCTGAAAATACATGAGAAGGATCCTCATGCTGATATCGAGTCCTCCTCGAATCCAATGGATTCCCTACAAGGTTTCCTACTGCCTGAAGTGTGAACTGTGCCTTCTTGGGCATCTGCTGAAGCTTCAAGGTTGGCTTCTTATCTGGCTGTACTACCTTCTTGTTTCCATGTACATAATATGAGTGTATGGAATCATCTCTAATGTCTGAAACTGATGGAAGCATAAGAGAATATGCATGTTTCACTGGAGGTGCATGCAAATTACTCTCCTTTTGTGTAACTAGAAAAGATGAGTCATTGTCAGAAAAATTAGTGAATTTATACAACCTTGACTTGTGATCCACCTCACCAATTGCAATAATGGAATTGTCATGCATGTCAATTATTGAAACTGAATCTGATGTAAATTCAACCCTTTTACCTTTCGGAGTGATCTGATAAAATGAGAGAAGATTCATAGAAAGCTTTGGAACATGTAGAACATTCTCAAAACCACCATTGTGGAGTTCCACTCCCCCTTCTCCTACTACTGCTACTGGAGTATCATCCCCCATGAGAATAGGGGGTCTTGAGAATGGACTCAAGGAAGAGAAATCTTCCTCTTTCATTGCCATATGATGGGATTCACCAGAATCTATAATCCATTAATCAAATGATGAATTAATTGCAACCAGAGCATGATGATTACCTTTCTTAGAAGCATGATTTTGTTCCTTCTACTTCTTGACTCCCTTTGGAATGAAGTTTCCAAGGTTGTTCTACTGAAGTGCTTGTGCCATAAGATCGACCTATTTCTTCATACATGTGGATTCTTGATGATTCAATTTATTGTAGTAAGTGCATTGCTTTCCCTTCTTATTCTTCTTAGAATCTGAAGAGTCTTTGGAACCTGAAGAATAATTAAAGGGTTTTGAATATCCCTCCTTCCCGTTCTGTTTGGATGACCCTTTTCCATCATGCATGGTGAGTTCATGTCCTTTGGGATCTTTCATGAGGCCCATATGTATGAGTTTTGTCTGCTCTTGTGTAAGAGACTCAATGAACTGAGCCAACATAGGCATTTTCCAATTTGTTCCAAAAAAACATCTTCCATAATGGAAATTGGAGACATATACAATGTATTTTGGTCCTAGCTTGTCCAAGATTGTTAGAATAAGTTGTTTCTCTTGTGTAGACTTGTTAATACCACATTCACCCAAGCTCAAAATCAAAGATTTAAATTTAGTAAAGAAATCATGTATATTATCAAAACTTTTAGGGTCTAAGGTATTCAACTCTACCTCAAGCATATGACCTCGCATCTCATCCTGCTTTCCAAAGAGTCCTTCTAGGGTGCTCCAAATCTCGTTTGGAGTCTTGCATGCAACAACATGAAACCATAAATCAGTGGAGATTAACTCAAGAAGTAGTTATGTGGCCTCATCCTTATGGTTCACCCATCTCATCTTCTCAATCGTTGATGTAGGTTTTGTTTATGTCACCATCGTCAAATTATACAGTCCTTTCCTTCTGAGTTGGAATTATGCCTTGGGATTCCAATCAAAATAATTGTATGGTGTGAGGATTACCACCAAGTTTGACTATATAATAGTTTTCCTATCCATCTCTCCCACTGTTTCTAAGAACCCCTAAAAATTTACTCTCAATCTGCAAGTGAAAAATTAAGAAATCATGACAAAAGGGCACTTTAAGTGAAAATTCGTATCAGTTTCAGGAGATGATATTCCGACTTAATTTCTGAGAAACCGATGAGGAATCTCGCCAAACTATTGAAAACCCACTTGCAAAATGGGTCAATTTACTTCTCATGCGAGCCGTTTCCTCAAAAACTTAATATTTTGGGAGCAATCATTGTAGAAAGGTATGACCACAGATTCATTTCAGTTTCAGGAGGCTATATTCCATCTTACTTTTTGAGCAAACGGTAAGGAATCTTGCCAAACGGTTGAAAACCCACTTGTAGAATGGGTCGATTTAATTTCCACATGAGTTGTTTCCTCAAAATGTCAATATTTTTGGATAAATCACTGCTGAAAGCTACGCCCATGGATTTAGCTCGCCGAAACTTCGATTTTCCTTATTTTTTGTCTTATCTGGCTTGCTCCAAGCAGCGTAGCTCTGATACCATGTCAGTGTTTCATGGAAACCTACACATGAGACCTAGATAAAGCATACACAAACAAATCTTATCAAGAAAAGGAAGAGGGATACACAATGAATAATGAGAATCAATGCATATTATGATCTAATCAATGAGTGAGTGATCTTCACTCATATAGCCAATGCCATCCTATAATTAGGAATGCATGCATAATAGTGATGGTCTAAGATTAGAAAGTCTATAATAGAACTGGTCAGTTAACTCCCACTGAACTAGTGTTACTCCCACTGAACTAGTGTGCCGAAAATAGAAATTTCTCCAACAAGCACCATTAATTCTATTCACCAATAAGTCTAGATCCATCCAAAAATGTTCAAAATTAAACCAAGATCTAATATATTCTAGCTAGTCAAGCACTTTTCAAAGTATGAACTAGCAGACTTGTGCAAATCACTATTAGATGAAGAGTTAAAGCAAGGATTAACACTCGAATTTGAAACTCTCAAGAAAGAAGACTAGACAAATACCAGAAAATGAATTGTTTGAATTACATTTCTGACTCGATATAGTAGTCAAAGGTCCTTTATAATCCAAAACTGGGCCATTTTAAAACAATAGCAGAAATGTGAAGTATGTATTGGGTCAAATTATGACAATGTCTAGCTTTGGAATTAGAAATATAGTGTCAAATTATTCATTGTCCATTAATTCTCCCATTTTGCTAACTACTTTTTCTCATTCGATGGAGTTTAGTTACAACCGAACAAGTACCTATCAGACCTATCATCCTTGAGCAAGATAATTTCTGGAGGGAGAGGGGAAAGTGTTATGTCCAACATATCTAACAGGGCAAGATCAGCTAGAGGTGAAAAGGTTAGAAGAAAATTCCATAGGCGCATCGAATTATTTCTTCCTAAAGGAGGTTCACGTTCTTATGATGATGAGATCATAGGTGAGATCAAGGTTCCTTTGAGGTACAAAAATATAGTGAGATGATGGGTACCCAACGAACTTCTTTAGTTGGACACCGACTTGTGTCAATGAGAGGATTTATCACATTGCTTCATTGTCCATATATGGTCTTGGTCAATTCACCATAGATGGCATAAAGGTGAAAAATGGAGGACTTGTTAAGTTGAGGAGTATGTCATACCATGTTACAACTATGGAGACTGGTTCAGGTTGGTACGATATATGACAAGTATGCGGAGGTATGCAGTTGTTGCAAATTATATACAGCTAAAATAAAATGATCACAATAAAAGAGTGGCGATGTATATTGATGGAAGGCCAAAGGCGTTGAGGAATAATACAAGTCTTATTAATAGTACAAGACCTGAGACAACAAGAAATAAACCCAATTGTATATTTGAGGGGCGTGAAGGAAATCAAATATTCGTATATGCAGTGAAAAAAATAGCTACATGGGAAGAGTTGTTGGTTGATTATGATTTGAATCGAATCGATAGAAGCACTTTTATTATGGGGTAAATATGTTCTACCAATATACCAAACCTGTAATTAATGTTTTCCTTTTTATATCTTTAACATACATTTTAATAGGTGATGCTTATTATATTATTTTCTAACATTCTAAAATGCCATGCACCTTATAATGTGGTAGGGTGATCATAAGAAGGCACCAACTAGATTACAAGAGGTATAACACTAATTTTTGTATCAGTTTTTGCTTATAATAATTGAATTAACATGTTTATTTGTTGATGTATACAAGCACACTGTTGGAGCACGATGATGTTTGGGATGAAATATATGATTCCATCAACCCAATGGAAACAATCCGAAAGGCCTTGAGAAAGTAAAATATGAAATTCATTTAATTGGCTAAGTCTAACACACTTACAGAGGAGGGAAAATAAAGGATGAAAATGTTAAGGTAGGTTATAGAACAATTTGGGGTAAGCACAATTTTTTAAAAATAAAAATTCTGACATATATTAATTTATGAAATTTTGTATGATAGAATTATATGAGAAATACTCTAACATTTTCTTTCTATAGGCATTTTTGGATCCGACGAGACATCATGTTCATGGGGACATTGTTGGTGGCACTGATCCACAAACTCCACAACGTCCTAGCATGAGCCACATACCTCTGAGGATATTTTCCTCTTCATCTGTGACCCAAAGGACTGAAACTACTGGGGCCCATGAGACGTCCCCATTGCAAACACTAGACCGTGCATGTGATGGTATACAAGGTGAATCTCATGAGGATATTGGTTCTACGTTTCCAGAGCATTGTTATCCTGGGGAAACATGTGTTCAAATATAAAAAACACTCTCACAACTTTTTCATGGACGAAAACTTGGTTCCCTTGAAGATACACCAAATCTCATGTATTTTTTAATATGTTAAATAGTTCATACCATTTGATTGAAACCTACATCTTTCATATTATTTTAATCTAATTATCATATCATTTTGCAAGAAACAATATTTTTTATAGGACCTTGCACGACAAGGCTTTAGATATTTTTTGGCCCACCATACACACAGAGTGGAATTCCTAGAATAAATATTTGAAAAACAATCTTATAAACCATATGGTCGACATATTTGGGGATTCATTCAACAAGTTAAAAATCACCTCAAGGGATGATACATATTTTAAATATGTCAAAGATCAATATAGGTTTCAATTGAAAAAGAACCCCAAGTATGATCATCCTCTAGACATTCCTGAGAGGGAATAGAAGAATATACAGGAGGATGCAAAATATAGTGCATTGAGAAACGAAGGGAAGACACCACTTGGACCTGGAAGGTAATATATGATATTTTGAATTGAATATATTGATTTTTCTTTAATTCTATAGAAAAAATTGCGATATCTTATAACATACTTGAAACTTTTTGTAGGCTCCCAGACACGTCAAAAAAAACCAAGGAGAGACTAGAAACACATGGGAAACACATAATTGACCAAGGTGGTTACTTGAGATTAGAATCTCAAATTGTAAGTACCAAATACTTTATTCATATTATACATATCATCATGCAAATTTTATCTAATTGCAGCCAGTAAGAAAAAATATAGATCTTATGTCATGCAATGCAGGGGGATACATTCAACATTGCCACCACTACACAATACTTGATGCTCAACCTCAAGTTCATCTTGCAAGCTCTGGTGGAAAATCGACAAAGGAAGGGCCATACATAATCTAACCCTTAGAATGAGTTGGTAAATAAAATGAGAAGATTGTAGTTGTTGATTACTTGTCAAATATATTGGTGATTGATTTAACCAATCAATTAATGTGTTTATTTGTTTTAAGTAGGAAATAAACATTGGTTGATTTGACAGTGGTGGAAAACAACCTCATGATACTAGTGGTTCACAAACCCATCACGGTATGCATGTCTTTAAAATAAAATGTATAATATGACGATTATAAATATTTCCTTCAGATGGTGTACTTATAACTTTTCTTGTTTCAATGGCAGAGCATGTACATGAGGGTGCTTAGAGAGGAGAGGAACCGATGACAATCCAACCAATGGTGTTGACTACTCCTCTAGGTAAAAAACATAGTAATGATATCTGTACTAATGAAACATTTCTATGAATAATAACTAACCATGTCAATTTAATTCTTTTTGTTATTGTAGTTGATGCCCCTGTAGTGCAACAATGTCCATGTCCTGCTACTATAAGTAGTACAATGCTTGAGATGACCCATCACCTTCTAGCATTAGAAAAAGGCCCAATAGTTGAAGGTCAGGATCAATACAAATGTGATGATGATTTACTCATGAATTTTATCAAAAAAAAATAAAAATGAAGTGGTTGTACATATTTTCAGGATTTTTTTATTAATATAAAGTATTGAATGTACAATTTTTTGTTTTGCTAATTGTGCGTGAACCTTATATGTTATGTATGCATGTACCTTATTTCTTTCATTTATATTTAATCTTGTTTTGCTATTTGTTATGCATGATTGATATGGTGAATTAAGAGTGATGCGAAGGGGGGGGGGGAATGAGCTTCTACCTTCACGTGGTTGGTCTTGTTTAGTAGAGAATAAATTATTCTCGAAACCAAGAGGAGCTCATTCATGAGGTATTTCCCTTTAGTATTTCTAGAGGGTCATACATGTTTAATTATTATTTAGTCATATAATGTTTAATTGTCTTTGTCAAATGCAAGCTCATATATTTTTAGTTATTATTCAATCATTTAACCTATTATTGTCTTTGACAAATACAAGTTTGAAGGGCGGTCACCTCCATGATCTACAATGCATTTCTGACAAGGTACAAATCATTTACTTATCTTGTGTCATTAGTTAGTTACATGATTAGTTATATTGTGTACTATTTATTTCATGCATTAGGTAGTTACATTAAACTCAATGATGAGGCCTCTTCCAAATCTATTGCAAGTGCATTACTACTTAGAAAACCTTTTGCAAAGCATTATGACAATATTTCTATCCTTTAAGATATTTATCCAATATGATGTGTGCGTAGTTATAGCTTCATCAAGTTCTCAACCAAAACATCCAGCAGAATATTGAAATCTTCAAAAACTTTGGATTCAACAAATTCAAAAACCAATTATGAGGTACTTATTCTCAAATTTAATTTTATTTGTGAGTTTTGTTTTTCTATGATGTCACATTATTTAAGAGAAACACCCTTGAACAACCCTTAATCTATGCCCTCGCAATTGAATGTGAGATTGATAAACACCCTTGTTTTCCTCTCTCTTGTAACCATAACCCTAACCCTCAACCTCACAACCCTAATACTACTTTTGTACCTCAACCATCCCACCCTACAAACACTAATTTCGTCGACCCTTCCTCCTCTCACCCAAATCAATGGTGTCACTTCCATAAAATATAATCACATTTTGTTGCAGATTGTTGTGCATTAAAACATCAGGACACATCCAAAGAATTGTACATTAAACAATTGACCCTAGACTATGCATATGACCCACCATCCCCTACCCCTCCACTGAAACTCTCATTTATCCATCTCCTCAATCCTACCAATGTAGACCCTTCATTACTCTTAATGATGAAAGACAATATTACCAAATCTATGGATCTTCTTTGTACTCATAACTTCTAGGTTAAAAATCAATTAGCCACAATCATCCTTGACAGTAACAATATTAAACAAAAAAACTCATTTCCCATAACCTTATGGAATTATTTCAACTACCTACCACAACCCATCCCTCTCTGCATCTTCTTAGTCAGGTCTAACAAAATGAACCTCACCTATTGTTAATAAACATTGCACAGTAAATTTTGCCACTATCCCCTTCAAAGATATCATTGAATATGACATCTCTCCATTAGACTATTTTGATATTATATTAGGAATATAATACCAATTCCAACACAATCCTTATACAATGCTTTCCATAATTCATATAAGTTATTTAAATATGGTAAAACCTATGAAATAACCTCTATTGACATCCATGTCTCTGATCGAGTTTTTTTTCAACCAATAAGCATGCATAAATGATTTTATTTATATGTTATCCCACCGAACACGCCATTGCATCAATCTCCACCTTAGACTCTCTCCTTAACGTACCAATGGGAATCCCCCTCTATACATGTACTTTATATTCCTATCACTAATATACCTTAGCACCTTACTACACACTCATAAACCCTAAACCTAGATCATGTTCTACCCTCTTCTTTAGCCTAGCCTATCCACCTTATAAACTCATCTATTTTTCCACTATCCATTTTCCTTCATTCCCTTTGTACCCACACTCCTCTACTCTCACATTGCACAAAAAGAATCCCTCCAACACATTTGAAAACACTTTTGCAATTCTCGAAAAACCATGAACCACCAGATTCTTTATCTTAGGACCATTCTCTAAATATATATCCATGCATAGAAGCCACACTACTTATGTATGAGTGTTGTGTCTGTTTCGTCACTTGGGTGAGCAAAACGAGGGCACTTACAAGTCTAGTTGGGCATGCTATACAAGATAGAGGTTAGTGTATGAATTAAACAATCCAAGCACATGAAATAAACAAACAACTAAACTAGAAATAAGTAAAGAAATAAATAAGGAAATAAAACTAAAATGCATAAGAAACTTTGAACCAAAATCAATCAACCAAATGACCAATGATTATGCCACCAATGGATAACTATATTAGTTGGAAAACACCGTAGAGAAAGGAGGACTGATGGATCCCTCTTCCTCCTTGGGAGGGATCTTGAGTCCTCTATTTGAGAGATCTTCTTACAATGATAAACTAGAAATAAAATGGTGAACAAATCCAATCCTATTCCCTCAAGAGGTGAGGTGAATACCTTATTGAGATGTTGCTAGAATGCTCCAAGAAGAAAAGAGGTTTCTTGAGGGAGGATAGAGGCAACATAAAAATACTATGAGATTATTAAATTATTAGTGAACCCATGGCATCCTTTTATAGCATGTCTTTGAGCCAATATTCAATTGGTTCTTGGTGTGGACAAGGGGCCCTTTAGGGCACCCTTAGGTCTTTGACCAGCCCCCCATTTAGATTCAGCTCTGATTTGAGGGTAAAATCAAGTTGGTAGCTGGTATAGAAGTGAGTGAGGGGCCGACAAGAACCATAAATGCACCGTTAACAGGAGTGCACGACTTTTCTTGTACAAAATCACGCATATGGAAAATTTTATGCTCTACAGGCTTCTTTGGCCCACTCACTGTGCGCACGCTTCCTTTAGTTTTTAAGCGCATGTCAATCTTTTTATCAGTTGTATAGTTTTTCCCCTTGGAAATGCATTTTTGGTGCTGCAGGTGAACTAATATGTGTTTGGATATGCTATATTCTTGTAACCATTTGCATGCAATGTTGTAGAAGAAATTTCAGTGATAACATATTCCCCCTGATGTGTGAGGTTAGGAGCATACATATAGCCGAAATACATCAATGTTTCTTCTACTGAGAGTACCATTTTAAGGAAGAGTGTTGATAGGAACTGCAAGAGTGATCCATCGAAGGGAGAGGGGAAACT
Organism: Picea glauca; assembly: GCA_000966675.3. Lineage (NCBI taxonomy): Eukaryota > Viridiplantae > Streptophyta > Pinopsida > Pinales > Pinaceae > Picea > Picea glauca. The sequence continues at coordinate 282,629 of JZKD02S1637313.1, forward strand.
ATGGGACCAAACATTTTTCTAGGTAGTAAAATAAAATATATATACAAATGAGGCAGGCATGCTCCATGCTCGTGTCATGTAACTCAAAAAATGGAAGACAATAACTGAATTTGTATGTTGACGTAGATAAATGCAGCGCCCTCTGGGGCGGTTTGATAACGATAGATGACAATTTTGATGGTGAACATACTCTAAAAAGAGGCAAGGACACTTGTAAGAAGTGTCGATGACTCGTAGGCATTGATGGCCTAACAAATTCAGAGGTCTTCGGATAGTATAAAACAAATGAAATAGTTTCCTAGTAAGACCCATCATAACATGAGATTTTGTTAAAGTCGAATGTTATGGGGATCAAAGACATTAGAGAGCAATGATGGTTCTCTCTGTGCCGTCTGAGACTCCTCATTGTAAAGGTAATGAGATTCAAGATACTATCATCCTTTTGGAAACTGTGTTGATGTCGAAAAAAAGGGATATGTGACTCCAAGAAGCAAAGGGCTTCATGAAATCCACTAGGTAAAATTAGGAACTGATAAGCAACATGAATGAAGTCAATATGCGATGAGACTCAAGAATTCCCTTGGTTGGGGGTATGTTTGAAGGGTGATTGGTAACAACCGTGAAACTATATCTAGTATCAAGGGGGCGACTAGACATGGGGTTAAATTGTGTTAGAGACATGACAAAGTGGAAAAACTCAAGGATCAGGGGTACATGGATTGTGGGATACTCAAGGTTTATGGACGATGTCAATATGAGTAGAGGATAGTGAATTCCCCAACCAAGGGTGACATGGGTTTCTTTGTCAAAAAAAAGAAGGTCGTCACCCTGCTGGAAACAAAGGATTTTTACAATTGCCAAATAAATAAAGAATAATTTGGGATGAGTGTACAGATACAGAAATGGGTGCCCCAGTGAAAGATGGCTTGGTTGGTGAGGGAACAAGTTGTCTAAATATCTGGTGGAGGGTGGGGGGCCCATTGGTGGGTTTCTGTATGAGGTAAATGAATGGAAGGAAATTTACAGATGGGAAAACTGATTGTGGATGAAATGGAGGGTTAATGATATCGTGGAGGAACAATCAAAATAAAACTGGGATGAGATAACCTAGGAGTCCATTGGGAAATATAAAAAAATATGAGAAGGATTATGTGGCTAATTCTTGGAAATGTGTAAGATTATTGAGACTCCCATCCCTAGGGGGTGAAATCAGCATGAGTGTTAAAGTGCCACAGGGGACTATGAATGGGACAAATCATGTGGGGGAGAGTGCTACCAAGTGACAGTACTAAAATGCAGTGGAGGTGATAGTATTGCAGAGCCGGATGTGGGGATACTAAAGGAAAATGTCGGAGGGTATGACTGGGAGATGAAATTGATATTCAATTGGAACGATTGCATGCCAGTGTCAAGCATATACTTGAAGGGGTTGTTTTTACCTATGATGATCAAGTACCTGCACACATGAAAACCAAATACTCGACGTGAACAATATCTAAAGATAAAGATCATATAACAATTATTTGATAATTTTGAACATGATCATGCATACCTGCACGTGATGTGAGAAAAATGTTCCCCTGGGGGTGAGTGAATATGGTGACCTAGGTAATGTGATTGTGTAGGTGGTTGGAACCTAATCCTATGGTTGAAGATGGATCAGAAAACAAAGAATCGGAGCTCCGATAACTGAGTATGGAAGTTTGGAAAAAGGGACTATATATGGTTGTGGGGCCCACAATGCCACCTCATTTGTACGTGCTTCCATAGTGAGTTGATGAGAGGATTTAAAGGAGATTTAGATATTACATGAGTTCAAGCTGATCGGTCCAAGAGTTGCGAGAGCCAGGTTAGTGGTCTCATCCCCTTGCATAGTAGATAGGTTCTATTTTCTGGGTAGGGTCATACGAATGGCCATACTAGGGGTGTTTGTAGGGGTGGGCCCACCAATGAATAGGAGAAGGAAGGATACCCACACTAAGATGCATGGGTATAATTCCCTCTTCTGCGCATGATGTGCAGCTGTGATGAAAGCAACCGTGCATGGGGGTGTGTGGGTGGAGAGGGGTCTTGCTGAAATCTTTGGCATATTGTCCTTAGCATCTTTCAAAATTGAGGTAGCGCAATGAAATGATGAGTGTAGTGGCCATACTCTGAACAGATGGCACACACAAATTTGGTTCACAACCCTTTATTTCCTGTAGCCGGAGAAACTGTGGTAGTACTAGGTGTTCTTGGTGAAGAGACAAACGATGTGGTTGCCCGAGGGATTTGGATCAGATTGCGTAATTCGGGAAGAGAAGGACATATATTAGTAGGGTATCCCTCTCTCTCACAATGTGTGCAAGGAGGTTGAACTCAGGGAAGAAGTGGAGCGGTGGGATCTTTCTTCTTCCGCCTGCCCCCAGCTGTAGCAGTGGTGATGTCGACGGGGGGTGAGGGTGGTGTGGTCAGAGTTAGTACTGGAATCTGCATCAGGATTCCCTCTGATTGGGGAGGGAGGGATGGTTGAGGAACCATCGTGGGTGGATGTATATACCACACTAGAATGGCAAGCACCATGTTGGGGAGGGTAAGAGTTGTGGCTACCTGAAAAAATGTGTATGTCTGGTGGCGGGTAGAATAAGTGGATTTGAGTGATGGCTTGGGGAATGGTCTCCCAAACTGGGATTTGAACCTAGGGGAGGGTGAAATCAGGGATAAGTGGTGTCGTAGGGTTCTCAGGGGATTCTTGAGGTAGAATTTCTTCAACTGGTGGGACGTCGAGGAGTGGGGAAGCCTTAGTGGGAGGAGTGGTGTCTCCGGTTTTAGTTGCATTAGAAGATATGATTGACATTTGTGCTGAGGGGTGTATGAGCGGTGGTACTCCATGGTATGCCCCCAACAAGGATGGGTCCTTGAAAATTTTGGGGCCCATATCCATGAGTGGATAGGCATCGAAACTAGTGTGGACAAGAGGTAAGATGTTATCGATGTTGGAGGAGTGGTTAGGCTTGTAATGTGAAACTTGGTTGATGGTGATGATCGTCTCATTATGGGGGAACACCATCATTCGAAACAAAAAAGAGAACACGACCTTCATAGCGTACACGTAGCTATGTCCAAACAAGATGTTGTAATCAAGTGGGGCATAGATAACCTCGATGTCGATAAGGATGGTTTTTCCCCCGATTTCAATGGGGACATTTTGAAAGAGCCCTTTAGGAGAGGATGGTCATCCATCATAAGCTCTCAAAGTGATGGAAGATGGTATTAGCTCAGGGGAGACAAGTTTATGCCATACAATTTTGGACATGATGCATGTGGATGCTCCTTCATCAATGATACATCGATGAACCGTGATGTTATGAATCTTGACTGGTATCTGGAAAGCTACCAAAATGAGGAGACAAGGTTCCCCACAATCTAGATCAAATGTGATGATTCTAGTATCAGCTGGGTCAACTGCCCCCAAGGTAGATAGTAAGGATTTATGTTGATTTGGATAGGTTTGGAGGACCTCCAATACTGACATGGCTATAGGATATTGTGCCAAGTCATTGACCAGATTGTAATTGTGTGCTGCCCTAGCTTGAGGGTTGTTGACATTCTGTCGTAATGGGATGCGAGGGATACAAATGGCAGGTTCATTGTTAGGGTGTGGAATCATCAAGGGTTTTACAGTTGTAGCGGGAACTGCTTCCAAAGTGGTGGGATTAGATTCAGGGGGTGCGTTGTATTGACGACTTTGCATTTGCAAAATAATTTCTTCTTTGCTAGTGAGGAGGATATTGTGATCCATTGGATTTCCAGGGTTTTGATATTGTCCCATCTGTGGTGGGGCAGGGTTCATCTCCTGTTGGGTATTCATCACACCTTGGTGTGGAATAGGGTTTTTCAACACAACTGGGGGTGGTTGTTGCAAATATTTTTGTGGGGCCTGTTGAGGGGTAGGCAACGCTGGAGGATGTGGCGCGTTCATGGAATCTTTCATTCATTTGAAGTTGGCAATTTGGGGGAAATGGTGAGTGTAATGGCCATGCTCACCACAAAGAGAGCAAGGGAAGTTCGGTTGGAGGTTGTTATTGTTGTTCCTCCCTTGGCGTTTGTTGTTATTGTCCCCTTGGGGGTTCTGGTTACCCTGGTTCTGGTTGCCCCCAACAGGTTGGTTTTGTTGGGGGTTATGTCCCCCTAGTCCTGGGTTATTATTATTTCGGTTTTTCCCTTTCTTCTTGGCATTATTCGACTGATGGGCCAGATTTGTCATATTCAGTTGTTCAAAATTTTGAAATTGTTGAATGGGAGAGGGCTGAACAAAGTTAACCCCAACGTGTGGTTGTCCTTGTGGATGAGAAATTGGATGTGGAGGACTAGGAAATGGAAAATAAAGATTATTTTGTGGCAATGATCTGTAGGGTGCATAGGAAGGCGTAGGCTTTCACTAGTGCCCAGGTTATAAGATGAGGTAGAGGGGGTACTAGAACTTGATTGAGAGGTCAGGCGCATCATGGGTGTTGACAAAGGTCCACTCATGGGTGGAGGAAGAGAAAAAAGGTATGGCTGTTGATAAGGGGGAGGAGGGTAATAAGGGGGTCCTCCATATATCGACAGATATTGGGGTGTACCATACATAGGTGGTGGTTGGATATACATATTGTGGTGTGTTGTGGTACCAATCAATCCATCTGCTGTGTGAGACATCCCAGGTTTGTCCTGGCCAAACGGTACAGGTCTCGAGGCATTAGGTATTACTGTGTATAAGTAACCTAACTGGGCATAAATGAGGTCGTACTATTGAGCCTTGCCGATGGATTCCTCTTTAGTTTGGGGGAAGGTGGAGGCCACATCTTTGGCAAGGATAGAGACAAGTGATCTGAGAAACCAATCAAGGCATTGTTCTTTGGTAGTTTCTGCTTTGCATAAACTACATTGTTGATGCCATTTATGAATGAGGTTGGCGATATGCGTGGTTGAGGTTTGTTTACATTCAGAGAGAAGTTCTAGACCATTATTATGATGAACTGGTATTTGAAAGAAGGACAAAAATATTTTGGCCAAGGATTCAAAAGTCACATGGGACCTTGATTTTTCATCCACATACCATTTGGTTGATGGACCTGTGAGTGTGCATTGAAATAAACTTAAACGAACAGATTCGTCCATGATGTTGTTTGAAGAGCACCATAAGTCGAAGGTCATGACATGGTTGGCAGGATATTCCCCCGATTTTCCTTCAAACTTGGGAATGTATGAAGGGAGTTTGGTAGGCATATTGGGCCATGTGGGGTCATGCAATATAGGGTCATTTGTGAGTTTACTCAAATAAGGTATGTTGAGGGAAGCCAAATATGGCATGGGGGGTGGCGGTGGAGGATTAGTTCCATCCATGGTGGGAGCCGGTGGTGGACCTGACCCTTGGGGAGGGTTTGATGGGGTTGTACTTCTCCCTTGGGAAGAAGTTTTCCCTCTGTCTCCGTGTGAAGGAGAGCTAGTGGATGGGCAGACTTTGGAAGTGGACCCAAGTAAAGTGGAACCAAGAAAATCTAATCCCAAAATAGTGGAACTCACAGGGGTGTGAGATGGATGAGTCGATGAGTTGGCAAGCTTAGGAACTCCTCATAGGATAGGAGGGAGATTTTTCAAGCATCTAGAATGATGGGGATTATGTGAGTCTCCTATTATGTCCAACTAGCAAAGTGAATGTGTGTAAATGGTGATGAGAGAAATAAATGAACAAGAGACTTGTATAATTTGGACCTTCACAATACATCTCACAATCGCATGTAATCAAATGAGCATCATACATAAATCAATTTGAAAAAGAAGCATACATGTGGGTAGGTGGATTTTTTCTGCGTGGGAGAATAAAAACAAATGCTTGTGTCCTAAAAACACGTAATGTCCTTCCTCTCAAATAGCACTGGACCTTCCAATAACACTCAACACTGGGGTTTGAAGCCACCAAAAGAGGAACTAGTGAAGGATGAAACAATTAGTTATAATGAGGGGTAGAGGGTGCATATCCCGAAAGAGCTGGTGATATTTCCCAATAGCCACACAAAATCCAATCAAGGTGCAATTGCAGCCCACAATTGCCACCTGGGTATATGCCCTAAATTTGGCCACTAGGTACCTTGATCAAAGTGCGACATTTAGATTTTCGGCCTCATAAATGGGTCACGGGATGGATCTTATCGAAGAGTTGGGTGACTCAAGGGGGGACGCACAAAACAAACGGACCTCATCCTTCGACCCTTCACGGGTATCTCCCTGCCGTAAGGTGTTAGGAACACTTGACTTGGAGGATTTTAAAGTTCCCTATTTGTCAACTTCTAATGTTTGAAGATGTGAGAACCAGATAATGGGGGTTTATTTGGATGCCTACCCCCGAGATCCTACCTAGATTAAAATATTATTTTGGCACCTCTTGTGGAGGAAAACTTAGTGAGTTTTTATAATTTTTTTATAAGTGGTTGGTTGAGAGATTGGGGGTGTGAACCAATATCATTGGAATTAAGTGGGTGTGGATAATTTCTTCAAGAAATAGTGGGATGTTTCAAAATCTTTTTGGAGGAAACTTACTTCAACCTCCACAACTCAAGATGAAATTATGTGAGTGAGGAGTGACTTTGTGTGTGATCAAGTGAACAAATGTGCCAAATTTTAATAAGTTAGGTGTCAATTTGCAACATGTGGACTTCCTGTGGTCCTTACAAATCTTGATTACCTATCTTATTATATGTCGTTGGCACAACCTTGTGGAATTTTAAAAGCCCTAAAGAACTAGCATGTGGACATATGGGTCCTTACCAATCCTTTAAACTCCCTAATGTGATTTAATATAAGAAATATTTTGAAAAAATATCCCAGATTGCAAGCATGTGGGCATGTATGGACCTATTACTTTGATCTTTAAACTCTCCTAGTGATGTAAACTAAGAAAGTAGCTTCAAAAACTATCCTAATTTTTGTAGCATGTGGGCATGTATGGGCCCTTACAAATTTAAGATGTTTTGAAAAGAAACTAAGGGGAGCCTTAGGGGGGCTTTGTCTTCTCCTAAAGATTTTGTTAAGGGAGATGAAATCTTCCCTTAATCACCTTTCTGATTCTTAAGATCACTCTATGGTGTGAGAGAAGAGCATACTCAATGATTAAAGTTTGATTTTTGGTCCCAATGCAAGTTTTTTTATATGTGATAGTAAAGAATCTCAACTTAACTTTTACAATCAAAACAAGCCATCCATGTGGCAACTTAAAGGAAAAGAGGAGAAATATGATTCTTTTTAACCCCCTAAGTGCCTATGTTTTGACTAACCCTTCATGTGGGAAGGTAATCTAAGTGTGGTGCATTTACAAATTGCATAACAAAAAGATTTTGAAGGCTAGGGGCCTTCAAATCATCACAAAAACTATTGCAATTTTGAAATTCTGGATAGATGTGCAGGTTACAGTTCAGACAGAGGTGCAGTGGGCTCACAATGTGCAGAGAACTGAATACATTTTGGTGCACAGTGCACAAAATGCACAGAGAAACGAAGTGTTGCTGGCGCACAATTTTCGGAATGCACGTATGTGAGCTCGAACACTCGCGCATGTTCTGATATGCATCGGGGGGAGTTAAGTGGAATTCTCCTTCTCCAACTCCAAACTTAACTCTTAACAGGTAAGTATAGGCCAGTTATGATCCCTGCAAGGCAAATGGGTCAAAAATAAGTGCTCAAACAATCCAAATAGGGAGGAAATTGATACCTTATTCCCAGTATGGTCGCCAATCTATTGTGTCTGTTTCGTCACTTGGGTGAGAAAAACAAGGGAACTTACAAGTCTAGTTGGGCCTACTAGACAAGACAGAGGTTAGTGTATGAATAAAACAATCCAAGAACATAAAATAAATAAACAACTAAACTAGAAACAACTAAAGAAATAACTAAGGAAATAAAACTAAAATTCATAATAAACTTTGAACCAAAATAAATCAACCAAGTGACCAATGATTATGCCACCAATGGATAACTATATTAGTTGGCAAACACCGTAGAGAAAGGAGGGCTAATGGATCCCTCTTCCTCATTGGGAGGGCTCTTGAGTCCCCTATTTGAGAGCTCTTCTTATAATGATAAACTAGAAAGCAAATGGTGAAGAAATCCAAGCCTATTCCTTCAAGAGATGAGGTGAATAGCTTATTGAGATGTTTCTAGAATGATCCAAGACGAAAAGAGGTTTCTTGAGGGAGGATAGAGGAAACATAACAATACTACGAGATTCTTAAATTCTTAGTGCACCCATGGCCTCCTTTTATAACATGTCTTTGAGGCAATATTCAACTGGTTCTTAGTGTGGACAAGGGGCCCTTTAGGGAAACCTTAGGTCTTTGACCAACCCCCCATTCGGATTTAGCTCTGATATCAGGGTCAAATCAAGTTGGGAGCTGATCCAGAAGTAGGTGAGGGGCCGACAAGAACCATAAATGCGTCGTTCACAAGAGTGTGTGACTTTTCTCGTACACAGTCGTGCATATGGTGCATTGTGTGTTCTACAGTCTTCTTTGGCCCACGCAATGTGTGTGAGCTTCCTTTAGTGTTTTAGCGCATGTCAATTTTTTGACCAAATGTATAGTTTTCCCCCTTGGAAATGCATTTTTGGTGCTGCAGGTGAACTAATAGGTGTTTGGATATGTTGTATTCCTATAACCATTTACATGCAATGTTGCAGATGAACTTTCAATGATAACAATGAGGACACAACTCAATATTCCATCACAAATCCACCACAAGGTTCACACTTAACCACAACAATAACACATTGTGTGATTTTCTTGGAGGTTATTACTATGTTTCCATGGGTAACCACACACTTCATCTACTTTCCATCATCTCATGTATCACTTTGATCTATAGAATATGGATTGGATAACCAAGTTTCTTACACACATGACATATAATTTAAGATCATTTCTACATACAGGTTGCTACCATGCAGTACACACTCTATGTTAGGTGTAGGACATAGTTACATGCCTTCATGCTTCACAATTGGGGTGATAATTGGGTATCTCCATACTCCATACAAGGATATCATATACAATGATTGATCACATTGTCATAATGCTTCTACAAGCTTCCATATAATTCACTCTATGCTTACAAATTTCATTGTTGAGGTTATGGCCAAAGGATCCTTTCCTATGTCATCCAATATTATTGTTTTAGTAGAAACTGTTAAGGTCCTAACCCGCGCATAGGTAGATCAATGTATTCGGATGTAATAAAGGTCAATATTAATAAGGCCTTTCAATAAAATAGAATAAGGCGGATGTAAGAAGACCTAATAGAAGCTTCCACTTCTAGAAGG
>JZKD02S1637313.1:291969-308304 GCA_000966675.3 Picea glauca
TTCCACATACCACCAGAAATGACATGACAAGCACTATCCATCTAGGATATTTTCCCTAACAAATTCACTTTCCTTCATCTCATTATTCCACAATTAAGCATGGGTTCTCTTACTCGACAAAGCGTCTTCCCATGAGGGCTTTCACCATAAGGGGACCACTTTGGAGTTCTTCCATATTTACTTCTTATCAACCATGAAAAAAAAATAATGAGTCATATTTACATCAAACAATATTGGTTCCATTACCCAAACCTTTGTGCTACGGGGATTTCTTCAATGGTTGACATCAATGACAACCAACCTTAATCAAAAGGATGATGGTATAACGTAATGTCATGATTAGTGGTTGTATCCATGGGTTCAGAGGTTCCTTTCCCATTAGTATTACCATATGATTTTTCTTTAGTTCCTCTTCTTTTACGAGTTCTTTTTTTTAGTTTCTCATCTTGAGCTTATTCATTCTTCTTTTCTTCAGTTTCCAACCAAGCCTTTTCTTCAACTGCTAACTAAGACTTTTCTTCTTTTGACTTTTTCTTGGATAGTTTTGCTACTTCTTGGATTTATTTTATTATTCTAATGCGTTTGTCTCAACATCGAATTTATTCCTCTTGTTTATTTTTTTTTGTTCTTTCAACATTTTTTTTATTTGTTGAATTCTATCTAATACTTATTCATAGGAGGTTTCACTCATTTTCACTTTCTCCTCCTCCCATTCCTCATGGATATAAGGCCAAGTTTTTCTACACCGATTTGTATGTTTCAATACAACCTTTTCAAGATCATGTCTCCCAAACATTTCTTCTCCGAAATTAAAATCAATGATAGATTGGCTTTTGTTCATGCATAAATACAATTTCCTAGCCCATACATCCCAAGTTCTAGGGGGTAAGAATGGACCAACTTATTTTGATATTTATTTAAAGAAACGTTCAATCCATGCAATATAGTTTGATAAGTGATTTCTCTGATGAGAAGCTTTCCAAATACAAACCTTTGTAGGAGATGAGGTGAATTGGTAGTGCCACAATTCTAATGTAGGTATGATTAGAACAAGTGTAAAAATCCCCCATTGATCCTATGAATTTTATGGAATCCTTAGATAATTTAGGACTTTCTTTGTAGAAACTTGATTAATATAGTGGGGTAACAAAATGATCACAAATTATGGAAAACTACCATTTATACTTATTCTCTCAAAGGTCTTGGCAACAGACATGAATAGGGATTTTATAAGGATCCCAATTCCATCTCTTTCCTCAGAAATAGTTAGTTTCAACTTGATTATATCCACAAAGTATGATGTCATGAAAAAACCTCATAGGTTATCAATAGAAGAATATATAACTCTGATTACTTATTTTGACATCTTTCTTGATAGAATGCTTCCCCAATTAAAAATCGATCCATTTTTCAAAATTGCATGCATTAAAGGGATGCAAGCTTCCTTAAAGTGTGAAGAATATTTATCTCCAAATAGCATACAAAGCATGATAGTGGCATATATAAAGGGGTCTATAAGGAGATGGGTTAGATAAATCCCTCTATCCCTAGTTCTAAATTATCTATATGAAATCTACCATTTCCCTACTTCTTTTGCAAAATCTATAGTTTTGTTGAATTCTTCTAACCATTCAATAGTAAGTGTTTTCTTTGTTATTACAAATCTATAATATTCTTCTATATCCCTAGGTTGAAAGGAAGCAATTTAAATACCAGTCTCATTGACTACTATTCTATTTTTCAAATCAACATGATCCACAATCCATTTTATCATATCTACACAAGTTAGAATACTTGGCATGGTTGCTATGTTATGCAAATGACACCTTTGAATATTCTCATAGGCATATAAATAAGGATTTCCCCCATCCCTAGGTGGGATAAATGGTATGGGGTAGAATTCATCTTTAAATAATTGATATATTTCCCCCAACTATGGACTATTCTTAATCCCTATGTAACAAGAGGTATCAATATGGTTTGTTTTGCTAGTATCTTTATGCTCCTTTAACACTATAACCTCTTTTTCCATGACTTCTTTTTGGTTATTATATGAGTATTTGGCTTGGGGATACATACCATATTCACACACTAATTCAAAATAGTCCAAAGCATGGGACACAAATATCAATCAATTGTCTTTGCAATTGGGAATAACTAGATAAAATCCTTAGTTTTTCTTAAATGTGACAAACATTTGAAGGTGATTGATAATTGGGGTGTAGTGTATAGGTTTTAGGGGACATTCAAGTTTTAGGATGAATACAACTAAACTTATGAAAAATTTACATACAAAAATAAAGGATTTCATTTATGGTAAAAGAGGGGGTAATCTCTCTGATCCTAATATTTATTTCATAAGTAAAATTCCAGAAGATTTGAAAGAAAAATATGCCAAAGTGAACAAGTTCCATTTAAAAGAATTTTTTTTTTTTGAAATGCTCATAATCTCTACTAAAGATACATAAATTTGAGGTTATTAACTTACCCAGTGATTGCAACCCATAATACAATGAAATTGGAGCTTCTGAACTTGTCAAATTCTGAAAACGTTCCACCAACTACACATATGAAATCTATACTCTTCTCTACGATGATGAAAATCAATGAATTTGATGGATGGACTTTCATTGATATAATATATTCTTTTCACATGTAATGATAGTGCATTAAAACACCGATCATGTCAAACTGAATGTGGAGGATTAAGAAAATCATGGGAGGACATGTGCATTATTCTCACACAAACCAGATGTGTAATGGAAGCCATTGAATGCTCATCAAAGATTTTTCAAAATTCCATGTATGAAGTTATAAAAGCCACCAACAATTGTTTAAGGGAACTTACAAATTTGATAATCAAAAGAAGGCCAAAATCTATTGAGAGAAATATAAATTTAAACATTAAAGACATCCTAAATTGTTTTAGATCTCATCAAAGGTTTGAAGTTAACAAAAATCCTAAGGATTTATGAGATGATTAGATATAGCACTTGCTTTTTGGGGGAAAACTTACCAAGACCTTGAATAGTTTTTGGGATACGAGAAAGTTCAAAGTTGTAAGATTCCCAAAAAAACATCCACCTAGATTTTAATGTTAAACGATGGCTTGTGAGGCCCCAAAGGTTTTGGGAAAATATCAAAGTTTAGACTCAAGACTTTTTAGAGGTAAACTTATGAAATTCCTCAACAAATTTAGATGATCATCGAAATTTTGATGTTGAGAAGGATCCCAAAACACTTTTTGGACCTAAGGGCTAAAGAAACTGTCGTGAAGCCCCAATAATGTTTCTCTTTTTGTAGGTAAAGATATGAAATCTCTCGATAGTTTCAAGCTAGATGAAATGTTTAAAGTTCCAAACATTCCCAAAAGAAAAATTCTGATGAATGTTGATAAGATGCCAAGATTTGGATTCCTTTTGTAATGAAGTCACAAAATATCTTGAAATGTGTTGGGGATAATCTAAAGTTTGAAGGTCAAAATAAATCCAAATGTCTTTCAAGACTTTAAGTAATTGTTATTTTGAAATGATCCTATTTTTTTTTACGAAATCCTTTGAGAGTAAAAGTTTAAAAGGTTTCCATAACCTTTTTGGGGTCCTTTCAATGTTTGAACTTTCTAAAATCACAGACACCTTTCAAGGAATTTTAAAATTTGAACATTAGAAAAGGCCCGAAAATACTTTTAAGAAAGGATCAAAGTAAAAAAGAACTAGTTCAAAACCATGGTCAGATAAGATGCATGATATTTTGACTAAGGCATTTATAGATTTTGAAAAAACAAATATTTTCCTTATTGACTTCTTCAAACTAAAAGAAAATAAAGGGAGATGGATTATCATTCAATACTTTGGACTAGATTTTGAGATACAAACAAACTATTAAAACATTCCAAGCATGTCTTAAGGGATTGTCTTAGAACCATTTGAGTTATTCATGACCTTGTCATGATACAAATTATTATTTTTAAATAATAATTCTTTGTTGGACCATCGATGACCTAGTTCATTGATGGTTCGACTAGCATAACATTTTCCTCCTAACCCAGTAACCGTCAGAAACATAGCCAGTTCGTCGATACCTGGTCAACAGTTCAATGTGTTCTTGATGATATTATGATGAAAATTCGTTGATGGTTTGTTGTATCTTAGTCGATATTTCGATAAAGTAGAGATGAAAAATTGATGGATTTGAGATGAATTGTAGTGGATGATACGACAGACTCGCGATGATCATTAGTCGATCTTCTGAAGGACTAGCGACGGAAATGTGATGGATTTGAGACAAACTGTAGTGGATGACACAACGGATTGGTGATGATCATTAGTCAATCTTATAATGTTTTAGTGACAAAAACGTGATGGATTTGAGACAAATTGATGGGGTACGTTCTTTGTGGGTTAGTCGCTCTTATGAAGGAAAATTGATGAGAAAAACCTGGATTTGGGACCTACATCAACCGATGGTACAATAGAAATGTGCATATGTCTTATGACAAACTTGGATCATCAAAATTGCAATGTAAGTGATGTGATGAAAAATGGATTGTACCCTTCGTCATACTTGAGATGTTGTGGCGACGAACATTCTTCAGTAAATTGTCGGAAAATGGTCCTAATGTAGTATTCCTTGCATTCATGGAAATAAATTTGGCCTAAGTTAAGTGCACTATGTACAATCATGAATCTCTCATACAATTTTTTCTGTTTCATGTCAATAAAGTGTTTAATGTGGGGTTCATGAACCCTAGATCCCCTTCTCAATTTTATTACATTTGTTTTGTTGGAATAAGGCCTAGTGTTCTCATGCTAGAAAGTTTGTAAGAGTCCCTTAAATGATCTAATTAAATCCATTTCAGAATGAGGTAGCCTACCAGTGAAGTCCCAAAAATATATTTATCCACTTGTCTCGATTCTATTTCATCTATTACATCACTTTTGAAGGGTTTTCATATTGAATTTCATGAGATGAGATGTTTGTTTCAACAAATATTGTTTTCTTGTGATCTTGCCAACAATTGGTTTAGACAAGACACGTCGGGCTGCATTACGATATTTAGAACGATTTTTATTGCCAGTTTTTTCAAAAGAATCCACAAGGTTTCGAATAATACGATGACTTGTTTATGAACTTTTAACTTTTTAATGCCTAAAATTATCCTTACAATGGTCAAACTCCTAGATGTTAAGAAAGAAAAAAATAAGTGACAATTAGCGACATCAAATTTTGGTTCAAAAAATTATTTAATAACTTTATATGAATGATAACAAAAATTTCGATTAGGTAACTTACCTTCAAGTGATGCTAGATTGATTTCATCCACCTAAATATGTTTATTATTTCTTCATCGCACATTGATCATTCTAGGTAGGGATGATGCACTTGTATTCAGACACTCTTGACCTCCCTATTGTTGAGTTAAAAACATATAAATTATTTCCCCTTCAATCACTTGTTGATCAATTCTGGGAGGAGAGTGGACATGCCCATGACTAGTTTTTTGAGCATTTGACTATCCAACAAGAGGTTGCACCACAGGTTGTGCACCAATTGTCTCTTTAATTCCATACATTGTATAATCATCTCCAAGCAAATACTCCATTGTTTGGTCATCCACAACAATGTTTCTTGTTGAAATAGTGATTGGAGGTTCACTAGAAGTATGAACTTGATTGGTGTCTACTGAAATCCTGCACTTTTCTTGTGTTGATGGAGGAGAAACAACAATGGAATCTATTGAGCTAGAATTTGTATTTCCCTTTGCTAAAATCTCACATTTTGACATACCTAACCTTTCCTTTTCTATTTATTCAATTACCTTTTCAATGGGTTTTTCTTTCCTCGAATACTTTCTACCTCGATTAGGTTCCCCATGTTTAAAGAGAACAATTTCCTTCCAAGCACACCACAACAAAACAAAATTTTTCTTTCCACTAAAAATTGTCTTCCAATTACAAAAAAATTTCTTCAAGTACACCACAAGACCAAAAGTTTCTTCTAATTATACAACAAGACAAGAAATTCCTTCAAATTATACAAAAAGACAAGAACTGTCTTCCAAGTACACAAAAATACCAAAGGTTCCATCTAAAACTTGCCTTCCAATTATACAACAAGACATAATTTTCTTTACAAATACACAACAAGACAAAAGTTTGCTTTCCACTAACAATTGTCTTCCATTTACACAAATTTGTCTTCGAGTACACCACAAGACCAAAAGGTCCTTTCGATTATACAACAAGGCAAGAAATGTCTTCCAAGTACACCAAAATACAAAAGGTGCCTTCCAATTATACAACAAGACATAATTTGTCTTCCAAATACACAACAAGAGAAAAGTTTACTTTCCATTGACAATTGTCTTCCAATTGCACAAATTTTTCTACCAATTACACAACAAGAAAAAAGTTTTCTTTCCAGTGACACTAAAAACCAAAAAAAAACATGTTTGTTTTTATGTGCATATGTCGAGATGGTGTTGCGTTTTTGGGAGAGAAAGAGGTTGATATTGTGTCTGCCTCATATACCTATCCAACAAGAATGCATGCATGTTCCTACTGGATAGCGAAATGAGTAAGGCACAATGATCGACCTAATTTATTTCTTCTCACAAAAGCACGTGCACACTCTTAATGCAACATATAGACCATTTATTGTATGTCCCCTATAACTTTATGAATAAAGGTATATAGGGGCTTAGGATTGGAAGTGATTTGAGTCATAGGGAAATGGTTAGATAACTAATATGGAGGTGTAGGGGTTGTGGGGCCTTGAAAAATAGGTATGGGCATAGGGAAATTAAGGCTCGGGTGTGGAGGGGGTTAAGGGTTGGGTATAGGTGGGGGCCTAGGGTTATATGGATTTAGGGGAAAAGTCGAGACAAGTTCCTAAGAATAGATGACACTAGAAATGGGAGAGAGAGAGGGGGAGAGAGAGTGAGACTGAGAGTGAGAGAGAGTGAGAGTGAGAGTGAGAGTAGTGAGAGTGAGATTGAGATGTAGAGCGAGAGAGAGGGAGGTAGAGTGAGATTGAAAGTGAAATATGACCTTTTGGAGGTGTAGATACAATGAAATCATGGTACAACTTTTGGAAGGGTTGGATTTAATTATGATTACTATGATATTTTCTTGTGATGAAGTGATGTAGACATGAGAGAATGGGAGAGGGAGATAAGGGGAGGGAGGGAGAGAGCCAAAAAGATCTGTCATTTTCATTTTTAATCGAACCATTTTCTCTTCTCCTATTTCTCTCTCCCTCTCTCTTTTCCCCCCTCTTTCTCTTTGCCCCTCATTCTACCTCCACATGTAACCTTTGATGAGATTAGAATATTATGGGAAGCTAGAAAAACCCTAATGTATGAATAAGAAACCTAGAAGACAAGTTGGCCCAATAGAATAATTTATATTAAAGAATTATCCTCCAGGAAGAGAATTCAACCCAGTTAGTTGACTTGGAGCACTATAAATAGAGGGCGCTTGAGCTCATTTGGTCACACACTCACTCACAACCTCATAAGGACTAGTGATGTGCATGAGTGGAGGAGAGTTTCATTTATTGTAGTAGTGACTTGGTCTTCAGCTTATGGTTTGGTTTCTTGACTTGGTGCGCTAGATTTGGAGAGAGGTACGCTACCTTGGTTTTCTATTGGTTCTAGTGATTTCTTTCAGAATTATTCTATATGTCAAGGTTAAGGTACTTGAGGGTGGCCTTGGGCCTATGGTTGGGTGAAAATATTGAGATATTGTCTATGGTGAAAAAGAGAAAACTTATTATTTTAACAGGTTATGGTCCCACACTATATTCAGACAATCTAATCACTGGAAGGTAGATTGGGAGATTATTTACTTATTGTAGCACCAGTTACAGTTTTTGTTGTAGTCAGATTTTTTAATGCAGTAATGAAACCCTAACCCTCTTGTTGAGGCACCTTAAGTGAAGCGCTTGACCTAATTCCTAGATATTTTAGTATGCCTTAGCCTAACGCACCTCCTAGTGCTCTCATCTAGCCAAGGCATCAAGGTTGATTTTTGGTCAAAGTCAAAGGTTGACTAAGTCAAAGTCAAAGTCAACGCAACCATGACTTACTCTATGAAGTCAAAAAACAAGTTAGAAGGGACTTCAAACTTTAGAGCATGGAATACAAGAATTGACCTCATCCTTGCCAAGAATAAAGTCCTGGATATCGGGAAAGGCAGGATCATGGAACCACAGTTTGAAGTAGGAAAAGAGAAGGAACCTCAAAATGTTGCAGCAATGGAGAAGTTCAAGGATAATGACATCAACGCTATGAGTATCCTTGTGGACTCTGTAAAATATCACTTAACACCCTACATATATCACCTTTACTCATCCAATAAAATGTATGATGCCCTAAATAACCTTTTCTCGGTCAGAAATATTAGACAAGTGATGAGTCTGAAGAGTGAACTTTGTGACAAAAATATGATTGAGGATGACACTATAGCTTCATAGTTTGTGAGGATTTCTCAGTTGAGATATCAACTACAATCTATTGAAGAAGTTATCCCAGAAAAGGAACTTGTGAACATAGCACTCAATGATCTTTCCAAATCATGGGATGCATTTGTTGCAAGCATGAATACAAGGAACAAGTTTCCAACGTTGGAAGAACTTTAGACCTGTTGCGCACAAGAAGATACAAGGTTGAACTGTAAGGGAAAGCCTCAAAAGGAAGAAGATGTTCAAGACTTTGCAACAAATTTCAAGAGACATGGAGGTAAGAAAAGATTTGATTCAAGAAAGAAATCCAAAAGAGATATGTCAAAAGTACAATCTTTTGAATGTCATGATTATGTCCACTACAAAATAAATTGTCCTAAACTAACAAAGAAGAGAAAGGAGAGACACCATGCATCAACTACCAAAGATAAAGAACCTTCAAAGAAGGCCAAGGATGATGAAGAATATTTCTTCTACTACTCATCTCTTACATGATCGATTGAAGATGATATGTGGTTGATCGATAGTGGATCTTCAAGGCATATGACAGGTGACCGTAAAATTATCTCAAGGATGGCGGAAAAGGAAACACCTCATAAAGTGGAGCTTGGAGACAAGAACTCTTATGCATTCAAGGGAATTGGACAAGCTACTATCAATATGGAATCAAGTAACATTATTCATCTTAGTAATGTCTTATATGTTCCTGGTTTGAAAAAGAATATAGTATCTATTTCTTGTTTGGAAGAGAAAGAAGATAGAGTAGATTTTGTATATGGAAAAGTTCTTGTCTGGTATAAATATTCAAAGATGGAAGATGCTAGAGTCATTTGAATTCATGAAGGACGATTTTATAAACTCCTAGGTCAAAATACTCAAGCTCTCATACATGATGAAATCAACCCTAGTGAGTTATGGAATAGAAGTTATGTTCACCTTCATTATCAAGAATTTCCATCTCTAAAACATATGGTTGTAGGCATACAATAATTACAATCTGTGCATGAAGGCGTTTGCAAAGGATGTGCACTTGTGAAGAATATTAAGAAACCATTCCCAAGTAGTGAGAATAGATCCATATATATATTAGACCAAATACATTTAGATGTATGTGGTCCTATGCCAATTAAGTCTCTAGGAGTCTCTCTTTACTATTTGACGTTCATAGATGACTTCTCAAGAAATACCTAGTTCTATCTGTTAAAGACTTATAAGGATGAAGTATTTAGCAAATTCCAAGAATTCAAGGCTGAAGTAGACAACCTAACATATAAGAATACCAAGATAATAAGATATGATAATGGATGAAAATACACCTCCAAGGATCTTGTTGCCTTTTGTAAAGAATATGGGATTAGGAGGGAGCTTATTGTCCCTCACAATCCTCAACAAAATGGTGTGGATGAAAGAAAGAACAATACTATTGAGGAATCAATCAAGGCAATGATGAATTACCAGAATTTATCCATGTTCCTATAAGGAGAAGCAATTATGTTAGTTGTTTATGTTCAGAATAGAAGTCCACATCGTATACTGAAGAACATGACTCTAGAAGAAGCATTCTCTGGAAAGAATCCAAGTTTTGAACACTTGAGAATATTTGGATTCCCTATATATATTCATGTCCCCAAGGATAAGAGAAATAATTTAGAACCTTTAAGAAATAAAGGTATACTCGTTGGATATAGTGAATCATAAAAAGTATATATAATCTATGTTCCAGGTTAGCAAAAGGTTGAAATCAATAGAGACGTAACTTTTGATGAAAGGATTGATTTAAGAAATATATAAAAGAATCCATAGACTCCAACAAATAAGAGAAACATGAAGACACCAAATAAGATATCACATGTTCTCCATAACACCCCAGTGAAGAGCCAGAACCACCACATGAACCTGTGGAACCAATTTTTGCACCTAAGACTAGAAAGAGACTAGCATGGCTTGAATCCACCTTACATGAAGTAGCAAAACATAAAGCTCCCAGTGGCACCTTTAGAAAAATAAAGAAACCCAAAAGGTTCTTTAGTTATGTGACACTCATGGAAAATCTTCTTAATGCAGAACTTTCCACCTTTGAGGAAGCAGTCAAGCAGAAGGAATGGATGAAGTCCATGATGGAAGAATATCAATCAACTATGAAAAATGATGTATGGGAAGGTGTGCCTAGACCTAAATAAAAGTCTATAGTCACTTCAAAGTGGGTTTATAAAATAAATCATGCAGTATATGAGAGTATAGATAAATACAAGGCAATATTTGTGGCTAGAGGTTTCTCCCAACAATTTAACGACCAAAACTACTAGTTATGGAAGATGTAGATGGAAGATTATTTATATCAGAAGGATATATTCCCACCATTGGGAGGAATAGGAAAGAATTCGATGGTCATGAAGGACGAAAAATGGGAGGTTCACGACAGAAAGGCTCTGGGAACGATACGGATGATCCTAGCAACGTCGGTGGATTTCAATATTTCAAAAGAAAATACAAAGAAGGAACTAATGGATGCATTGGATAAACTATACAAAAAACTCTAGGCATCCAATAAGGTATTTCTAATGAAGCAATTATTTAATATGAATATGTCATAAGGTGGGTATGTTGCAGATCATTTAAATGAATTTAATACGATTACTAATTAGCTAAGTTCTGTAAAAGTGGACTTTGATGATGAGGTCATGGCTCTTCTAATATTATGCTCATTGCTAGAAAGATGGAACAGCTTGGTCATGGTTGTAAGTAACTCCGTCTCTGCTTCAAATACTCTAAAATTTGATGATGTTGTTGGTGTTATCTTTAGAGATAAAATGTGATGGAAAAACAAGTGTGAGACATCATGTAAAGCGCTAAACATGGATAATAGGGGATACAAAAGGACAGAGGAAAGGGCTTAGGGAACCATGGGAAATCTAGGAAGGGAAGATCCAAATCTAGACTGGGAAAGATAGTGTGCTGGAATTTTGGGAAGAAAGGAAATCTAAAGAAAGACTGCAGAGCTCCAAAAAAACAAAGATATGGATAACAAGTGAAAAATAAGGATCTATTCCTACCATTGGGTGAAATAGGAAAGAATTTGATGGCCATGAAGGACGAATAATGGGAGGTCCATGATAGAAAGGCACTGGGAACGATACGGCTGAGCCTAGCAGCGTCAATGGATTTCAATATTTCAAAATAAAAGATAATGAAGGAACTAATGTATGCATTGGATAAACTATACAAAAAACCCTAGGCATCCAACAAGGTATTTCTAATGAAGCAATTATTTAATATGAAGATGTCAGAAGGTGGGTCTGTTGCAGATCATTTAAATGAATTTAATATGGTTACTAATTAGCTAAGTTCCATAAAAGTGGACTTTGATGATGAGGTCAGGGCTCTTCTAATCTTATGCTCATTGCTAGAAATATGGAGCAACTTGGTCATGGTTGTAAGTAACCCTGTCTTTGGTTCAAACACTCTAAAATTTGATGGTGTTGTTGGTTTTATCCTTCGCGAGAACATGAGACAAAAAATCACGTGTGAGACATCATGTAATGCGTTAAACATGGAGAATAGGGGAATACAAAAGGAAAGAGGAAAGGGCTCAGGGAACCATGGGAAATATAGGAAGGGAAGATCCAAATATAGACTGGGAAAGATAGTGTGCTAGAATTTTGGGAAGAAAGAACATCTGAAGAAAGATTGCATAGATCCAAAGAAACAAAGATATGGATAACAAGAGAAACATAAGGAAGAAAATGTAATAGGTGATGTGTTACAATATGTTTTGATTATTTATATAGATAATATTTATGAGTCTTGGGTGGTAAATTCAGGGGCTTCATTTCATGCCACACCCCATAGGAAATATCTTTTGTATTATGTTGAAAGTGATTTTGGATAGGTTCATTTGGGTGATGATGCACCATGAAAAATTGTTGGAATGGGTAAGGTACCAATAAATAAAAAGAATGGAAACCAATGGTTATTGAAAGAGTTAATACATGTACCATATCTAAGGAAAAATCTAATTTCAACATGGTAATTGGCAAGTTAAGGTTGTATATCTATATTTACAGATAAGGCATGGAAGGTCACCAAAGGATCACTAGTGATAACAAAAGGAGAGAAGGTATTTACATTGTATTTATGTATTGTTAATATTGATTCTTCTATCTCTTTAGCTTCTACAGGAGTGGATACAATATTGTGGCATCATAGGCTTGGACACATGAGTGAGAAGGGGATGTAGATACTTCAAAAAATAAATATGTTTCCAAATCTTAAGCAAATTTATTTGGATTTCTGTGAGCATTGTGTTTATGGAAAACAAACGAGACTCATATTTCTCAGAGTTGGAAAAGAAAAGAAGAGTGAAAGGTTAGATATTTTGTATACATATGTATGGGGACCAACTCGGGTATCATCTCTTGGTGGCTCTTGTTATTATTTTACTTTTATTGATGATGCAACTAGAAAAACTTGGGTTTATTGCATTCGACATAAATCTAATGTTTTTGATCTTTTTAAGAAATGGAAAGCTTCGGTTGAGAATGGGATAGGAAAAAGGTTGAAGTGTCTCACATCAAACAATGGAGGTGAATATTGCAGCAAGGATTTTGATGATTACTGTTCATACCATGGGATTCGTAGAGAGAAAACAATTCCAAGAACACCACAAGAAAATGGTGTGTCAGAAAGGATGAACAAGAAAATCATGGAGTGTGTAAGGAGTATGAGATTACATGCAGGGTTTCCCTTACAGTTTTGGGAAGATGTTGTAGATACTATTGTTTTCTTGATAAACATCAGACCTTCAATTTCTTTGGATGGTGGCATTCCAGAGGAGGTATGGAAAGGTAAAAAGGTAAACTATTCTTTTTTGAAGACTTTTGTTTGTGAATCATTTGTCCATATTGATAAATAAAATAAAACAAATCTTGAGAAAAAATCCAAGAAGTGTACTTTATTGGATACAATGTTAATGATTTTGGTTATCGCTTATGGAATTATGAAAATCACAAAATAATTAGGAGTAGAGACGTCATATTCAATGAGAAGGTCATGTACAAATATCAGTTGCAGAGAAAGAAACAAGAAAAATAAAAACCAGAATACACAGTTCTTGATGAGATCACTGAAAAGAATTCCAAAGTTACCAGAAAATCAAAATAAACAACAACAAGAGCAGCAGGTACCTCAAACTCCTGCAAGTGTTGTTAGAATATCTACCAATTTAAGTAGACCCCATGAATGATACTCTCCTTCATTGCATTATTTATTGTTGATTGATTCTGGTGAACCAGAATGTTATGAAGAGGAAATGCAGGTAGACACCAAAAAGAAGTGGGAGAAAGGCATGAAAGAGGAAATGGATTCCTTGGTAAATAACCATACTTGGGACTTGGTTCAGTTTCCTGCAAGAAAAAGAGAATTGCATAATAAATGGGTTTACATGTTGAAGGAAGAAGATGGAAGAAAAAAATGGCACAAGGATAAACTTGTTGGAAAGGGGTTTTCACAAAATAAAGGTATATATTTTCATGAAATATTTTCTCATGTTGTTAATATGAATTTAATTAGGACTATTTTAAGTCTTGTGGAAGTAGAATATTTTCATCTTGAATAGTTAGATGTAAAAACAACTTTTCTCCATGGGGATTTGGAGGAAGAGATTTATATGCAGCAGCCATAGAGGTATGAGGTCAAAGGAAAGGAGAATTGAAGAAGAGCTTGTATGGCCTAAAGAAATCTCCAAGGAAGTGGTATTTGAATTTTGATAGGTTTATGACAGAACAAGGTTATAGTAGATGTCATTCTGATCACTGTGTTTATTTTAAAAGGATAGAAAATGGAATCTATATTATCTTTCTATTGTATGTAGATGACATGCTTGTTTGCAGGGTCTAATATGAAGGATATAAATTTTCTCAAGAAGAAATTAGCTAATTCATTTGTGATGAAGGATTTGGGTGTTGCAAGGAAAATCCTTGGTATGAGAATAACAGGAAAAATCGCAAATTGGCATTGTCTCAAGGTGAGTACACAGAGAAGGTATTGGAGAGGTTTAGAATGTAGAATGAAAAACCAGTTAGTACACATTTGGCTAGCCATTTCAAATTAACGAAGGAAATGTGTCCTAAGACACAGGAGGAGATAGAATACATGTCCAGGGTCCCTTATTCATCAAAAATTAGTAGCTTGATGTATGCAATGGATTGCACAAGACTAGATATTGCACATGTAGTGGGAGTTGTGAGCAGGTATATGAAAAATCTAGATAAAGAACATTGGGAGGTGGTAAAGTGGATTCTCGGGTATTTGAGAGGTACCTCTACTCATGCATTATGTTTTGGAAGTCCAGACACTGTTCTACAGGGATATGTTGATTCAAATATGGTAGGTGATAAAGATATCATGAGGAGCACCACAGGGTATGTTTTTACTATAGGTGGAACACCAGTAAGTTGGATTTCAAAACTACAAAAGGTCGTTGCACTTTCAACAACAAAAGTAGTGTATGTGTTTCTACAGAGGCTAGTAAAGAAATAATTTGGTTACATAGGTTTATGGAGGAATTGGGAAAAAAACAGGAGAATAACAAGTTGTATTGTGACAATGAGAGTTCCATTCATCTTGAAAAGAACCCAAGCTTCCATTCAAACATTAAGCATATACATCTCAGGTACCATTTCATATGATTTGTCCTGGAAGATGGACATTTGAAGTTGGAAAAGATACATACTAGCCAGAATCCCGCAGACATGTTGACAAAGGGATTAACCGGGGAGAAACTGAGTTCTTACTCAGTTTTAGTTGGTCTTCAAGAATGAAGGTGAAGATAATTAATTTTCCAGGTCCAAGGTGGAGTATAGTCCAACAAGTACAACAATAGTGGAGTTGTTGTGATCAATCTCTAAGTGGGAGATTGTTGGTTGTGGAGCTTAATTATCTTCCTAATTTAGAGGTTTCTTTCAGCTGTGCTTGGACCCCATTCCCTAACAGGGGGTGTCGGGAGGCTTGCCCCCCCACAAATGTCACTAGGGGGGTGACAAAAAAAAATTGTAGCCCTCCCTGGCAGGGGATATAGGGGCAATGACCGCGAAGGGAAATTTTGGGAAAAATTGCCTTGTAAAATATTGTAATTTCATAGTTAATCTATACCATTCATTATAAGGTCACAGATCTGATGGTAGAAGTTATTTTAGGGTTTTTTTCCATAGAAGGAAACCCTCTTTTATGAGGGAATTGTATTGCAGCTGTGGATTATAAAAAATATTTTATTCTGAGAAAGGATACATTGAGAGAAAGAAGAGGAAGTTACAACGGGCATGTTGTAGGTTGTATCCCTTCATTTTGATGGATAATAAAAGGAAGGACCTGGAAATTTCTCTGGTGGAAATATCCCGCACTAGTTGAACCACGTATTGTCTCTATTGTATTGTGTTTCTTTTGTATTATGTATCTTCTGTGTTTTATTTCCATATTTGTTTTATTTTATTTCTCCACGATCTTATTTTTCTAACATAGAATAATTTATATTAAAGAATTACCCTCCAGGAAGAAAAGTGTTGGATCATGTTGTCATTGATGCCAATGGTTTGATTGATTGATTTCAAGTGATTGATTGATTTCAAATGATTGATTGATTGATGATTTATGTAATATAATATGTATTGTCCTTGATGATAATTCATAGATGAAGATGGATCAATGAGTTGTCATTGATAGATGATGAATATGGATCGATGTGGTTCCATTGGTATATGATGCATTATTGTCTTATCATGATTGATAAGGTGCACAAATGGATGAACTCCAAAGTGGTCCCCTTATGGTGAAATCCCTCACGGGAAGACGCTTTGCGGATTGAGTTATCCTAGAAGA
>JZKD02S1637313.1:315220-331457 GCA_000966675.3 Picea glauca
TAAATGTTGAATGCTAATTGATGAGTTTTTGTGCAAGAGGGAAGTTTTGGGAAAAAGAGCCCCACACTCATTCACCCCCCCTCTAAGTGTGGTAGGTGTGTCCAACAAGAAGTTGCCCAAGTTAGTTGACTTGGACAACTATAAATAAAGGGCACTTGAGCTCATTTAGTCTCACACTCACTCACAACCTCATAAGGATTAGTGATGCACATTACTGGAGGAGAGTCGCGGTTGTTGCATTAGTGACTTGGTCTTTGGATTATTGTTTGGTTTCTCTGCTTGGTGCACTAGCTTTGGAGAGAGGCATGCTACCTTGGTTTGCTATTGGTTCTAGTGATTAATTCCAGATTTATTCTATCTGTCAAGGTTAAGGTGCTTGTGGGTGGCCTTGTGCCTATGGTTGGTTGACAATATTGAGATATTTTCTATGGTGAAAATGAGCACACTTATTATTTTAACACTCTAGCCCCTCCTTCCCATTGTGCCAACTATTCTTTTTCGAACCTTCAACCATCTTTCTACTATTGATGCCCTTGGATTTGAGGGGATGGTTATCATGGGATGGATTCGTTCCCTTATATTTGAAATTTTTATATGGGATTCATTCAATTCATGAATAAGAATATTACCAAAAGTACAGTCTGCAAGGCCAACATTGTCAATGTACTAGACGGGGATAAGTCAGGTACAAAATATTTGTAGGGATTTATCTCTTTACCTCTCTCTACCTCCCTTCCCTCTCTCACCCACTTCCTCTCACTCTCTCTCTCTAGCCCCCTCTCTATCTCCCTCTCTCTCCCTCTTACACTCTCACTCTCTCTCTACCCATGTTTCTCTCTCCCTCTCTCTCTGCCCCCTATTTCTCTTTTCCCCTCATTCTACCTCTCTATCTCTCTCTCTCTCTCTCTCTCTCTCACACACACACACACACACACAAACTCATTTTACCTTGCCTCTATGTTTTCCTCTCTCTCCCTCTCACACTCTTACACACACACTCTCTCTAGCCCCCGCCCCTCTTTTTCTTCCTCTCTCTCTCTCTCTAGCCTTATACGAGGGGAAAATAAAAAGAGGGGGGGAGAGAGAGAGGGAGAGAGAAAAGGGGGAAGAGAGAGAGAGAGAGAGAGAGAGAGAGAGAGAGAGAGAGAGAGAGAAAGGGGGCGGTAAAAATAGTTTCAATGTGAGAGTGTGAGAGGGAGAGAGAGGGAGATAGAGAAGGGGGGTAGAGGGAGAGTGAGTGAATGAGTGAGAGGAAGGTGGGGAGAGAGAGGGAAGAGAGGCACTACTACACATTGGAAAAATTGCGATGATCTAATTGCGACGTTATAGACAAAATTGGCTATACTGTCGAAAAATAGAGGAAATTTTAATTTTTTTCTCCATACTGCCCGATATCGTCGCACTTGCGACATAATATTCAAATTGTAGCAAGAGTTACAATGTTCAAAATATATCTCCTCTTGCGATGACATCAAATGTTCTTCGCAATTTCAATAGTGTGGACATTAGGTTGTCCCCCCCAAACAGTCACCCACTATTTGACAAAGTCAACATTGACTTGGCCAACAGTCGTTGGAATTTTGACTTTCTTTCCATCACACTTGTGATGGTGTGGAAACTAGGTTCCCCCCCCCTAAACAGTCACCCATTATTTGACAAAGTCAACATTGACTTGGTCAACTATTTTCAGAATTGCAACGTTATAAAATCTATAAATATGTTGCATTTTACGGATGTTGCGAGAAGTTTGTTATAACAACGATGGTTCAAAAAGGGTATAAGGTCTTCTTGGCGAACAAAAAATAGGTTTTATTTTCGTATGTTATAATAGAAAAATATAATAGATATTCTATTATACACCACTCAATTTTACAAGATAATTATCAATATATGTCTGTGGGGAAAAATGTCAGAAAACATTAAAGGTGGGAAAAAAATTAAAGAGGGTGAAAAGGGTGACGGTAAATGTTCTTGACCTTGCAAAAAATGTTGTACTAGATGTCCCGAAAGAGTTTTGATAGCAAAAACTAAAAAAAATGTAGAAAATATGTTTTAATATTGATTGTATTCTCAAACTTTTATATTGTTTTATATATGCACTAATTTTTCATGATTGTTTGTAATTATAAAGTTAGATTTGCCCCCTAACTTTTTTAAGAAAGCACCAAGTAGTAGCAGAAATGATGTTGTACAAGATGAGGAACACAAAGAAGATAATGAAGATCAAGTTAATGATCCCATGGAAGTAGATCACAATATTAACATAGTTCAGGATGATGGGATAAATCAAATGATCCAAGACTTATTCGGTCATCCAGATGAGGATCATGGGGACAGTAGTGATGGTATTTATGATGAACCTCTACTTGAAAAGGAAAATAAACGACTTTATAAAGGGTCAAGAGAAAATATTCTCTCCACTACATTGTTGTTCGTGAACTTAAAGGTTACGAATCATTTGTCGAACACTTGTATGACACAGATCCTAAGCTATGTAATATGTTTCATCACATATACATAAAGTTTCACTTTTTCCCCTTTTTTCTAGTGTTAATTAACATGTAAAATAAAAATGCAATATTTACAATTACTATTCTTTACACTAACTAGTTATTTTTTATGTTTTAGATTGTTATGTGAATTTTTGTTATCCTTGTCAAATATTTTACCTCGCACATATCAATATTTACATGCCATTATGAAAGTCATTGGAATGGAGTATCAAAGTATAGATGCATGTCCTGATGATCATATTATATATTATGGAAAACATGTGTCGAAAACAAAATGCCCGATATTTGGTATCATTAGATATCGAATCGATCGAGTAACAAAAATGGTGCCTCGAAAGGTTCTCCGACATATTCCCATAATTCCACGTTTGCAACGACTGTTCAGGTGCCAAAGCATAGCACAATTTATGGATTACCATGTACGAAAGATAATTTACGATGGCATTCTTCGAATGCCTGCAGATGGCTATTCATTTAAGGAAATTGCTGCAAAATGGCCAGAATTTACAGATGAACCTCATAATGTTAGGCTTTCATTGGCATATGACAGTGTTAATCCATTTGGAGAGCTTAGGTTTGTTTAATCAGTGTGGCCTATTTTTGTTATCAACAATAAAATTCCTCCTTGGATGTCAATAAAGAGGGAGCACATAATGTTGACAATGATTGTTCCAGGTATTTGTTTACATTATTTTTTTGAATATAAATTTTTCATTTTTCTCTTTTTTCACAGAATATCTTTTATTTATTTATTTACGTATATATACATACCATGGTAGTAATTTTGTGTAATTTCAAAGAATTAGGTAAGTACCAAGTTAAAGATATGAATGTGTATATCGAGCCTCTTATCGACGAGCTACTAAAGTTATGGGAGGGAATCACTATGTATGACATCTGTAAACCAATTGGGCAGAAGAGATTTCAATGCCATGGAATACTTTTATGGACAATTCATGATGCCCCAAGACAAACACATTTTTTTGGTATGTAACATTCCATATTGCACACTTGAATAGTATAAAATTAATTGAATATATCATGCATGTTTTTTAAATAATCCTTTCATATATTAATAATTCACATTAATCCATCTGTTGCAGGTCTTCAAACAAGGGGAAATTTGCATGTCCAGTTTGTGGTCCTAAGATGAAATCTCTTCGGTCAAATTTTTAGGAAAGGAGGTGTTTGATGAGTATAGACACTTCCTCTCTAAGAACCATAAGTATCGTACTAATGAAAAATATATTTTCAATGGGAAACAAGAGACTAGACTAAAACCACAAAGAATGACACCTCGCCTATGGAATTTGGCATATGACAAAATTAATCCTCAAGGTACGCATTTTGTTTATGTATCGTAAATGGAATCATGTTTTGAAATTTTATTTTAATTATTCAATTTATTTTACTACATTTGATAAATAATGCTCTGATTTTTTTTATGCTTCATCAATGTCATCGTCATGAAGGTAGTAATAATGGGCTTCCACGATGAATGAAATGTTATCCCACTTAATTCATGAGGTTTCCTTACTATGAGGAGATAAAAATAGTTCATTTTTTTGATACAATGCATATCGGGAAGAATGTGACAAAAACATTATGGCGAATCATAGATGGCAGGAGGGATAAAGAAAAAATTGTTAAAATTTGTAATGACATTCAGGAAGCCAATCATGCAATGCAAAGTGTGATCTGATCAAATAATGATGGAGACAAAATAACCTTCCATGGTTATTAAAAGAGAAACAAAGCAATGGTGTAAAAGAGGTCATTCAAAGAATTAAATTTCCCATAGGTTTTTGTTCAAACATAAAGAATATCTTAACGAAGAAAGGTGAATTTGGTGAGGTAAAAACACATGATTGGAACACCTTCATTAAGGTAATTAATAATTTTAGTATTCATATTTATATATTGGTCGTATACATTTTTTGATATTTTTTTTTGTCTAGTTTTGAAACAAGTAACAATTCATTTTTATTGTTAAAGTATGTTCTACCTCTATCTCTCCCAGAAGTCTTTAACAACAATGTCAAACAAGTTATATATGATCTTGGAAAATACATGAGGTAAGTAGCTGCAATATATATGTAAAAAACAAATTTCAATTTTTTGTTGTACTTAATGACATGTGTTTTACCTGTAATGTAATATGTATTGTGTTTTGTTGAAACATGTTATTTTCTTGCGTCATGATTTGTAGATGGTTGTCATTGAAATAAATCCACGAAGACGATATAAAGTATTGGAAGGGAGAAATTCCTCGACTAATGTGTGAAATGTAGAAGTATCTACCTCCAACATTTTTCAATGCATAAGAAAACTACCTCATACACCAAGTTGAGGAGATTGAAATGTCTGGACCTATACACACAAGGTCAATGTGGATGGTGGAGAGGAACTTCAATCATTGAAGGCTTTGGTTAGACAAATAACATGTCCTGAGGGTTCTTTGGTGGAGCGTTATATGGTATATGAATCCATGGTGTATATTAGTCAATATCTTCCTTAATTAGCAGACAATCTATGCATGAAGTGGATTGTATTTAGGATGTGAACTCCATCAAAAAATTTGAAGGGGAGCAACTGTTGGGGAAAGGTACAATGAAGAAAGTGAGGTAATATTTAAATTGTGGATATTTGTAATAAATATAATTATTTTTTGGTGTGTATATAATAATACTCATTTAATATTTATTCTTTCATCATTTATTAACTTTACCATGATTATAACTAATATTTAATATTGGTGAATTGTGATTTTTTGATCGGTCAGTTGCTCAAGATTGGGATGCACTACATTTATACATTGCAAAAAATATTGACTGGATGAATGTATGGATTGATAGATGTAAACAACGCCATGGCGGTAGGTTATTATGGAAAGAACTATTTGAATTGGTTAGAGAAGCTTGTCGTAATGGAGATTCTGGTGTTACATAAAGGGAAATAGATTTAGCATATTGTTTGAAAGATGGAAAGGCAAGAAAATTCACCCATTTTATTCAGTTATTTTATATTATATTAATGTGACTATAGGTGTGTTTTTTTTATATTATACTTTCCAAATTATATAAATTTGTTTATTATTAATTGACAAAGCATATTTTACATGTTTGGCATATTGCAATTGAAACACCACAAGGCTATGTGGTGCATTGGTCGTAAATTTCACATCAAACAGTGGGATGAAACCAAGAAAAAATTTGATAATGGGATAACTGCAGTATTCCAGGTCACTAATGTTTCCTCCAACAGTGATAGACGTCCTTGAGAATTTGAAAATATATATTATGGTTTTTTGAATGATATAATTGAGTGTGACTTTAATTCCTTCAAATTAGTTTTGTTCGATGTCAAATGGTATAGGTTACGAATGCATGAACATGATCATGGAAGAATCGTTATTCAACATGCCAACGGATTTTCTATGATTAAAACAATGGTTTTTGAAAAAGCAAATGACCGCTATGTTTTTCCAAGTCAATGTGAACAAGTATTTTGCTCAAAGGTTCCAGGTAAGAGGTATTGGTCATTTGTTGTTATATATGATCCAAGAAGAAGGCCAATAAAGTATATTTTAGATGAATAAGATGATATTGAAGAAGAATATGATGTAGATCTAAAGTACGAAGAATGTGGGTTGACAGATGAAGAAGACGGAGAAGATGAACTAGGCACAGGAGACAATGCGCCAGTTCTTGATGATGATATCGATGAAGATATGCTCGAAAATGACATTGATGATGATGATGATATCATCAATCCTTTCAACATTGTTTTTGAATTGGATGTTGATACAGATGTTGAGTTGGATGATCAAGAAGAAGATACAGAAGAAGGATGATACAATTGTTGTGTTGGTCGATGAGGTACGTAACTAGATATTTTGATTTTGATGAATTATTCTCTTTAAATATTTTTTTATGTGGGTTAATTACATGTTTTTAAGTTTTATTTCATTTTTGTTTTGGTAGTTTCTATGCATGATTACTATGTTGCTTTTGTTTATTTTCTATTTCATAGATTGGGTATTGGGGAATTGAGAGTGATGTGTGGGGGGGCATATGATATTCCACCTCCACGTGGTTGGCCTTGTTTAGTAGAGAATAAATCATTCTTGAAACCAAGAGAAGTTCATTCATTCATATTTATACTCAAAGATCACTCACAGACCCACTCTATATATCGACCCATGAGATTTCATATTTAAATAATGATTTCGTACTAATATTCTTCATGGAGAAAAATAGTACTTAGATGAGAGAAAAAAACAAAGACATAAAATAACTTGAAGCTTGGGCGATTAATAAAGTACTTCTTTATCAACATTATTGTGCCATACCCTTGCAGTACTAGTAGATGTGGGGACGTGCATCTCGGTCATATTTTAAAGGAAACAACTAAAATACATTCTACTAGGGCTAGATCAGTACATGATGGGAAACAATAATCTATGAATGGGGCCAACGTTGAAATTCTTTCAAAAAATTTATGTATGCACTGAAATTTGACATGGATAGACTGTTCACATGCCTTGATGATATGGAAGGGTTTTTAGACTCAAATATTACTCACACACCCACTCTATATATCGACCCATCTTGTCCTCGTTTCATTTTAATTTTCTTAGTCGAATTTTAAAGCAAACAACTATTAAAAGACATTGTACTAGGGCTAGAGTACATGATAGGCAACAATGACCTGTGAATGGATCCAATGTTGAAAGTTTTTCAAAATGTTTCTGTATGCATCGAAATTTGACATGGATAGACTTTTCACATGCCTTGATGATATGGGAGGGTTTCCAGACTCAAATATCACTCACAAACCCACTCTTTATATTCATCGTTTGTGTCATTCAAAACCAACATCATCCCAATTAGGTCCATGATTTTGGTCGTGGAGAGAAGAAGGCGCTATATGAGATTTCATATTTAAATCATGATTTCATACTAATATTGTTTATGGAGAAAAAGGGTACTTAGATGAGAGAAAAAAACAAAGACATAAAATAACTTGAAGCTTGTGCGATTAATCAAGTACTTATTTATCAATGTTATTCCATGCCCTTGTAGTACTAGTAGATGCGGGGATGTGCATCTAAGTCATATTTTAAAGGAAACAACCAAAATACATTGTACTAGGGCTAGAGTAGTACATGATGGGGAACAATAACCTGTGAATGGGGCCAACATTGAAATTATTTCAAAATGTTCTTGTATGCACTAAAATTTGACATGGATAGACTGTTTGCATGCCTTGATGATATGGAAGGGTTTCCCAACTCAAATATTACTCACACATCCACTCTATATATTGAACCATCTCATCCTCATTTCGTTTTAATTTTCTGGGTCGAATTTTAAAGGAAACAACTATTAAAAGACATTGTACTAGGGCTAGAGTACATTATGGGAAACAATGAACTGTGAATGGGGCCAACGTTGAAATTTTTTCAAACTATTTATGTATGCATCGAAATTTTACATGGATAGACTGTTCACATGCCTTGACAATAGGGGAGGGTTTGATTCAGACTCAAAGATCACTCACACACCCACTCTTTATATTCATCATCTGTGTCATTCAAAACTAACATCATGCCAATTAGGCCCATGATTTTGGTCATGGAGAGAAGAAGGAGATAGATGAGATTTCGTATTTAAATAATGATTTCATACTAATATTATTTATGGAGCAAAAGAGTACTTAGATAAGAGAGAAAAAAAATGACATAAAATAACTTGAAGCATGTGAAATTAATCAAGTACTTATTTATCAACGTTATTACATGCCATTGCAGTACTAGTAGATGCGGGGATGTGCATCTCGGTCGTATTTTAAAGGAAACAACTAAAATACATTGTACTAGGGATAGATCATTACATGATGGGAAACAATAACCTATGAATGGGGCCAACGTTGAAATTATTTCAAAATATTTTTGTATGCACTGAAATTTGACATGGATATATTGTTTCCATGCCTTGATGATATGGAATGGTTTCTAGACTCAAATATTACTCACACACCCACTCTATATATCGACCCATCTCATCCTTGTTTTGGTTTAATTTTCTCGATCGAATTTTAAAGCAAACAACTATTAAAATACATTGTACTAGCGCTAGATCAGTACAGTATGGGCAACAATGACCTGTGAATGGGGCCAATGTTGAAATGTTTTCAAAATGTTTCTGTATGCACCGATATTTGACATGGATATACTGTTCACATGCCTTGACAACATGGGAGGGTTTCCAGACTCAAATATCACTCACACACCCACTCTTTATATTCATCTTCCATGTCTATCAAAACCAACATCATGCCAATTAGGCCCATGATTTTGGTTGTGGCGAGAAGAAGGCGATAGATGAGATTTCTTATTTAAATAATGATTTTGTAATAATATTCTTTATGGATAAAAATAGTACTTAGATGAGAGAAAAAAACAAAGACATAAAATAACTTGAATCTTGTGCGATTAATCAAGTACTTCTTTATCAATGTTATTGCATTCCCTTGCATTACTAGTAGATGTAGGGACGTGCATCTCAGTTGTATTTTAAAGGAAACAACTAAAATACATTGTACTAGGGATAGATTAATACATGATGAGAAACAATAACCTGTGAATGGGGCCAACATTGAAATTCTTTCAAAATGTT
Source organism: Picea glauca (assembly GCA_000966675.3). Taxonomy (NCBI): domain Eukaryota; kingdom Viridiplantae; phylum Streptophyta; class Pinopsida; order Pinales; family Pinaceae; genus Picea; species Picea glauca. The sequence continues at coordinate 324,414 of JZKD02S1637313.1, forward strand.
TATGTATGCACTGAAATTTGACATGGATAGATTGTCTGCATGCCTTGATGATATGGAAGGGTTTACAGACTCAAATATTAATCACACATCCACTCTATATATCGACCCATCTCATCCTCATTTCATTTTAATTTTCTCAGTCAAAGTTTAAAGGAAACAACTATTAAAATAAATTGTACTAGGGCTAGAGTACCCGATGGGCAACAATGACCTGTGAATGGGGGCAACGTTGAATTTTTTTCAAATTTTTTCTGTATGCACTGAGATTTGACATGGATAGAATGCTCACATGCCTTGACGATATAGGAGGGTTTCTAGACTCATATCACTCACACAACCACTCTCTATATTCATCATCTGTGTCGTTCAAAACCAACATCATGCCAATTAGGCCCATGATTGTGGTCATGGCGAGAAAAAGGCGATAGATGAGATTTCATATTTAAATAATGTTTTCGTACTAATATTCTTTATGGAGAAAAAGAGTACTTAGATGAGATAAAAAAAAGGACATAAAATAACTTGAATCTTGTGCGATTAATCAAGTACTTCTTTATCAACGTTATTGCATGCCCTTGCGGCACTAGTAGATGCGGGGATGTACATATCAGTCGTATTTTAAAGGAAAAATATAAAAGACATTGTACTAGGGATAGATCAATACATGATGGCCAGCAATAACCTATGAATGGGGCCAATGTTGAAATTCTTTCAAAATGTTTCTGTATGCACTGAAATTTGACATGGATAGATTGTTCGCATGCCTTGACGATATGGAAGGGTTTCCAGAGTCAAATATTACTCACACACCCACTCTATATATCGACCCATATTTTCCTCATTTCATTTTAATTTTCTCTATAGAATGTTAAAGGAAACAACTATTAAAATACATTGTACTAGGGATAAAGTACATGATGGACAACAGTGACCTGTGAATGGGGCCAACATTGAATTTTTTTCAAAATGTTTTTGTATGCACCGAGATTTGACATGGATAGATTGTTCATGTGCCTTGATGATATGGGAGGGTTTATAGAATCAAATATCACTCACACACCCACTCTTTATATTCATCGTCTGTGTCATTCAAAACCAACATCATGCAAATTAGGCCCATGATTTTGGTCATGGTGCGAAGAAGGAGATAAATGAAATTTCATATTTAATTAATGATTTCGTACTAATATTATTTATGGAGAAAAAGAGTACTTAGATGAGAGGAAAAAAAGAGATATAAAATAACTTGAAGCTTGTGTGATTAATCAAGTACTTATTTATCAACGTTATTGCATGCCCTTGCAATACTAGTAGATGTAGGGACGTGCATCTCGGTCGTATTTCAAAGGAAACAACTAAAAGACATTGTACTAGGGCTAGATCAGTACATGATGGGAAACAATAACCTGAGAATGGAGCCATCGTTGAAATTATTTCAAAATGTTTCTGTATGCACCGAAATTTGACATGGATAAACTATTTGCATGCCTTGACGATATGGAAGGGTTTCTAGAGTCAAATATTACTCACACACCCACTCTATATATCGACCCATATCATCCTCATTTTATATTAATTTTCTTGGTCGAATTTTAAAGGAAACAACTATTAAAAGGCATTATACAAGGGCTAGAGTACATGATGGGAAACAATGACCTGTGAATAGGGCCAACATTGAAATTTTTTCAAAATTTTTCTGTATGCACCGAGATTTAACATGGACAGACTATTCACATGCCTTGATGATATGAGATGGTTTCCAGACTCAAAGATCACTTACACACCCACTCTTTATATTCATCCTTTGTGTCATTCAAAACCAACATCATGCCAATTAGGCCAACTATTAAAAGACATTGTACTAGGGATAGAGTACATGATGGGCAACAATGACCTGTGAATGGGGCCAACGTTGAAAGTTTTTCAAAAAAAATCGGTATGCATCAAGATTTGACATGGATAGAATGTTCACATGCCTTGACGATATGGGAGGGTTTCCAGACTCAAAGATCTCATGGGATAAACAAAGGAAATGGATGAGGTGGTTGCATCTAACGAAATATTGGTATGATATTATTACTCTACCTCAAAAATTACCCAATTTAAAGTGCTATATGGTTATGAACCCCTGTCACCACAGAATTGGGTCATTAAAAATGAAAGTATAAACTATTATATCTAATCTCTTTTAAAAAGAGAATTGACTACCATAATATAGGTTAACTCTCTCTCTCTTTTGTGGAGAAATACATAGTTAAAATAAGCTACCTTAATGCAATCACTGCTGCAATAAGGTCTAAATATGCATGAGATGATATGCTTTTGGCCTCGTGAGTGAAAAATATTCCTAGAATGATCAATAAATTTCATCATCGTAAATGCCATCATTGTTTTCATAGTATTGTAGCAATGAAGTTTCAATGGACATGATGTTCTTCATTGTTATAGCATCTTCGTAGAAAATGTTTGAAAACATGGGACTTTGGCCCATGAGTTTGGTGGCAAGAAGAAGATGCTTGATGACATTTTGTATTTAAATAATGATTTTGTACTAATATTCTTTATGGAGCAAAAAAGTACTTAGATGAAAGAAAAAAACAAAGACACGACATAACTAATGAAGATTGTGCAATTTATCAAGTTCTTATTTTTTATATTATTGCATGCCCTTGCAGTACTAGATGCAGGGACATGTGTCTCGAACAAATTTTAAAATAAACAACTAAAATACATTGTATTATGATTCCTTGTGTGGGTGGGAGACCCTCTTTCCAGCTCGCCTTGCGTTGCATTTGGGCACCCTGCCTCCTTTTTGTTACGATTCCTCATGTGGGTGCCCCTCATGTCAACTCGCCTTACCTTGCCTTTGGGTGCCCAGCCTTTCCGAAGCCATCTTAAAAAACTTAAGTCGAAGCCAACATTTCTCCTTATCTGACATCTGACTCATCTTCTTGCCTAGTGCTCCCTTCTATGGTAGTTTTTCGTTATGAATCTTCATGTGGGTGGGCGAACCTCTTGCCAAATCGCCTTGCATTGCGTTTGGGCACCTTGCCTCCTTTTCATTACTATTCCTCATGTGGGTGCCCATCTTGCCAACTCGCCTTTGGGTACCCAACCTTTCCCAGGCCATCTTAACAACATTAAGTCAAAGTCAAAATTGATCCTTATCTGGCATTTGATTCGTCTTCTTGGATAGTTCTCCCTTGTGTGGTCATTTTCGTTACGACTCTTCATGTGGGTAGGCACACCTCTTGCCAACTCACCTTGTGTTGTGTTTGGGTTCCCTGCCTCATTTTCATTACGATTTATCTTGTAGGAGCCCCTCTTTCCAACTCACCTTGCCTTGACTTTGGGCACCCTACCTTGTTTTCGTTACAATTCCTCATGTGGCTTCCCCTCTTTCCAACTCACATTAATTTGCATTTGTCCACCCTACCTCATTTTCATTATGATTCCTCATGTGGGAGACCCTCTTTCCAACTCGCCTTGCATTGCGTTTGGATGCCCTGCCTCGTTTTTGTTATGAATCCTCATGTGGTCACCCCTCTTTCCAACTTGCCTTGCGTTGTGTTTGGGCGCCTGGCCCCCTTTTCTCTATGATTCCTCATGTGGGTTCCCCTCTGCCAACTTTCCTTGCATTGTGTTTGGGTGCCCAACCTTTCCCAAGTCATCTTGAAAAAGTTAATTCGAAGCCAAAATTGCTCCTTATTCGACATTTGGGTTGTCTTCTTTCGTAGTGCTCCCTTGTGTGGTTGTTTTCTTTACGACTCTTCATGTGGGTGGGCGCCCCTCTTGCCAACTTTCCTTGCATTGTGTTTGGGCACCCTGCCTCCTTTTCATTATGATTCCTCATGTGGGTGACCCTCTTTCCAACTCACCTTGCCTTGCCTTTGGGCACCCATCCTTTCCCAAGACATCTTAAAAAAGTTAATTCAAAGAAAAAATTACTCCTTATCCGGCATCCAACTCATCTTCTTGCCTATTGCTCCCTTGTGTGGTAGTTTTCATTCTTTTAATGTGGGTGGGCACACCTCTTGCCAACTTTCCTTGCGTTGTGTTTGGGCACCCTACCTTCTTTTCGTTATGATTCCTCATGTGGGCACCCCTCTTTCCAAATCGCCTTACCTTGCCTTTGGGTTCCTAGCCTTGCCCAGGCCATCTTAAAAAAGTTAATTCAAAGCCAAAATTGCTCCTTGTCCAACATCTGACTTGTCTTCTTACCTAGTTCTCCCTTGAGTCGTTGTTTTCATTACGTCTCTTCATGTGGGTGGGCGCACCTCTTACCAACTCGCCTTGAGTTGCATTTGGGTGCCCTGCCTCATTTTTGTTACAATTCCTCTTGTGCGCGCCCCTCTTGCCAACTCCCCTTGCCTTTCCTTTCGACACCTAGCCTTTCCCAGGTCATCTTAAAAAAGTTAATTCGAAGCCAAAATTGATCTTTATCTGGCATCCGACACGTCTTCTTGCCCGGTTCTCCCTTATGTGGTCATTTTCGTTATGACTCTTCATGTGGGTGGGCACACCTCTTGCCAACTCACCTTGCATTACATTTGTCTGACATGTCTTGTTTTTGTTACAATTCCTCTTATGCTTGCCCCTATTACCAACTCCCCTTGCCTTTGCTTCCCATGCCTAGCCTTGCTCAGTTTGTCTTAAAAAAGTTAAGTCGAAGCCAAAATTGCTCCTTATCTAGAATCTAACTCATCTTCTTGCCTAGTGCTCCCTTGTGTGGTCATTTTCATTACAACTCTTCATGTGGGTGGGCACACCTATTGCTAACTCTCCTTGCGTTGCGTTTGGCCACCCTGCCTCGTTTTCGTTATGATTCCTCTTGTGGGTGACCCTCTTTCCAAATCACCTAGTGTTGCGTTTGGATGCCCTGCCTCATTTTAATTACAAATCCTCATATGGGAGACCCTCTTGTCAACTCACCTTGTGTTGCGTTTTGGCACTTGACCCCCTTTTCATTACAATTCCTCATGTGGGTTCCCCTCTTGCCAAATCGCCTTGCATTGCATTTAGGTGCCCAACCTTACTGAGGCCATCTTGAAAAATTTAAGTCGAAGCCAAAATTGCTCCTTATCCAACATCTAGCTTGTCTTCTTTCCTAGAGCTCCCTTGTGTGGTCATTTTATTTATGACTCTTCATGTGGGTGGACGCCCCTCTTGCCAAATTTCCTTGTGTTGTGTTTGGGAACCCTGCCTCCTTTTCGTTATGATTCCTCATGTGGGCGCCCCTCTTGACAACTTGCCTTGCATTGTGTTTGGGTGCCCAGCCTTGCCTAGGTCATCTTGAAAAAGTTAAGTCGAAGCCAAATTTTTTCCTTATCTAGCATATGGCTCGTCTTCTTGCCTAGTGCTCCCTTGTGTGGTCATTTTTGTGCCTTTCATGTGGGTGGGCGCACCTCTTACCAACTCACCTTTCGTTCCATTTGGGCGCCCTACCTCCTTTTCGTTTCAATTCCTCATGTGGGTACCCCTCTTACCAACTTGCCTTACCTTTCCTTTGGGTCCTTAGCCTTTCCAATGTCATCTTAAAAAAGTTAAGTTGAAGCCAAAATTGGTCCTTATCTAGCATATGACTCATCTTCTTGGCTAGTGTTCCCTTGTGTGGTTGTTTTCATTACAACTCTTCATGTGGGTGGGCACACCTCTTGCCAAAAAATTGCCTTGCATTGCGTTTGGGCGCCCTGCTTCATTTTAGTTACGATTCCTCTTGTGGGTGCCCCTCTTTCCAAATCACCTTGCCTTGCCTTTGGGCGCCCTGCCTTGCTTTTGTTACAATTCCTCATGTGGCCTCCCCTCATTCCAACTTGCCTTATGTTGTGTTTGGCCACCCTACCTCATTTTCATTATGATTCCTCATGTGGGCATCCCTCTTTCCAACTCGCCTTACATTGCGTTTGGTAGCCTCGCCTCGTTTTCATTATGAATCCTCATGTGGGCGCCCCTCTTTCCAACTCACCTTGAATTTCATTTGGGTGCCATGTCTCCTTTTCATTACGATTCCTCATGTGGTCTCCCCTCTTTCCAACTCAGCTTGCATTCTGTTTGGGTGCCCAACCTTGCTCAGGGAATCTTGAAAATGTTAAGTCGAAGCCAAAATTGCTCCTTATCTGACATCCGACATTTGGCTCATCTTCTTTCCTAGTGCTCCCTTGTGTGGTCATTTTTGTTACGACTCTTCATGTGGGTGGGTTCCCTTCATGCCAACTCAGCTTGTGTTTTGTTTGGGTTGGGTTCATTATGTATTAGGCCACGAGAACCATACCTAGAGAACCAAACAATCTATAAGATCCATGGTCCATGACATTAGGGTTCATGAGCCATGCATTGGACCATAAGCCTGTTGGATTACTGAGAGGGGGGGCAATCAGTAATAGAGCAATTTAATCCCTTTTGAATTTATAATCCAAGTGCTATATCAATGAAGCATTATTATCCAATAACTGCAGAGTAAATAAGCAATGAACAAATGAACAATCATACACATACATAGTACACCAGTGTTTTACGTGGAAACCCAAATCGGGAAAAAACCACGGAATTATTTTTCTTATATGTCTTGAAGAATTACATTCATTAGAAGCACCAACTTCCTTTGTTTTCTAGCTGCAACTGGAAGGAGGCTCCAACCACCTAGTTTCTCAGGCTACAACCTGAGGGAAGCTCCAACTCCCCAAATATATGGCTACAACCAGAAGGAGGATACAACCCCCAATGTTCTCCGGATACAACCAGAAGGTGGCTACAACCACTTATCCTTGCCCCATCTTGCCACCCTGAAGTAGAAGTAGAATGATGGAACCACTGTCACACTATCACTGTGAGATATACCGCTGTAAACCTATACCAATAAATCTGAACCATGAATCAACCATGCATCAACCTGTAAACAACCTGTACCATAAACAAGTGCATAAACCATACACCAACCTGTAATCAACCTGTACCATAAACAAGTGCATCAACCATGCACCAATCTGTAATCAACCTGTACCATAAACAAGTGCATCAACCATGCACCAACCTGTAATCAACCTG
>JZKD02S1637313.1:333089-352606 GCA_000966675.3 Picea glauca
TTAATTAAATTAAATAAAACATTATATATAATATATATTAATTAAATAAAAAACAAAAAATAATAAAACATTAAAAAAATATATACATATGGAAAACTCACACCTGCGCCCATTCATTACAAACAAAATTGGGTGCCCTTCATTCATTAAAAACCAATCCTGATTCCCAGCCATACATCGACGCATTTGTTGCCTAGGTGGAGATTGAGACCGAGGTCCACCCGAGAGTAAGACCTACAGTTGTGCAGGAGACTATCGAGGGAATTCGTTGCCTAGGTGGAGATCGAGGGCCATCTGAGAGTAATACCTACAGTTGTATAGGAGATTGTCGAGGGAATTTGTTGCCTAGGTGGAGACCGAGGGCCATCCAAGAGTAATACCTACAGTTGTGTAGGAGACTATCGAGGGCATTCGTTGCCTAGGTGGAGACCAAGACAGAGGGCCATACGAGAGTAAGACCTATAGTTGTGCAAGAGACTATCGAGGTCATTTTCTACCTAGGTGGAGACCGAGATCGAGACCGAGGGCCATCTGAGAGTAATACTTATAGTTGTGCATGAGACTGTCGAGGGCAAGGAGGGAATTGAGGGCCATCTGAGACCGAGAACGAGACTTGCGCGTGAGATTGTTGAGGGAAAGGAGGGAAATAATGGCATGTTCTTTAATATAACCTAAACTTTCTTTCAGTATTGATATCTAACATTGTTTCATTGATTCTATCTAGATGACTACTAATAAAAACCCTTGAATACACAGTGCCCTCAAAATTTCCCATGATTTTACAAAAAAAATTAACCTATATGCCTTTTAAAAATAGAACTAGAAAATTGTTTGTATCTTGGTGTCTTGGTTTTCCTTGGGACTTAGGCGCAGGTGTGATTGGGATAGACTTGCAGGGCCATCCAAGACCAAGACCGAGACTTGCGCACAATACTATCCCTCAGAATTTCCCATGATTTGAAAAAAAAAAAAAATTCCTAAAATAAAAGCCTAAGGTGTCCCAATAAACCTATTCTACCCTAACCCTAACCCTATACTACCCACATGCTCCATTCATCACTTAATAGTGGATAGGTTCATGTGTGAGTTTCTCATACACTAAGTTTGGCTCTGCATGAATGAGGAGTTGGTTATGCAGAGTGGTATAATTATGTTTTTATCAAAATCTATATCATATATATGTCATAATAAATATTTCAAATCGTGTTTATGAAATTAAATAAAAGTATTTATTAAATCTTCTTTTATCTCAACTTTAGCTAAACAATCAAAAATTCATATTTAAGCTTAGTTTTAAAACAATATTTAACATTTTTCCAAGACAATAAATAGGCTCTAGCGAGGCAGATTGCAAATGTAACCTGCTATTTTTATCCAATAGTTGTGTATTAATATTATTTTACACTCTTGGAACACTTATAACAATGGTTCGAATAGATAGAAGATCTTGATTCACAGGGACAAATGCTTCCAAATTGAAGTATTCCATCTAAAGGATAGACCTAGATCTATGGTATTCCAACTCTCCATAACCCGAATCCATAATGTGTTTGCATGATTCCATAGTGAATTTATCATGAGTTGAATTGGCTTCTTTGACCTTAGCTTCAAATTGGGTCCTCTACCTCTCAACTTCCATATAAGCCTTTGTGATATTTCCTTGAACCTTTGTAATTTCTCTCATGCACTGTCACATTCATCTACGAAGTTAACTAATTATCTCTCCCATCCTAAAGTGCATAAATAGTCACAATATTCAATGTTGGTGGGAGGAATGTTGTGAGCACTCAATGTCCCACCCTACAAAGCTGCAATGCATATCTAGGAAAAGAGAATGTTGATGGATTTAGAGAACAAGAGAGGAATAGTGTAAGAAGAAAATTTCTCCACATTGCTTCTATAACTCTCTCCATTAATGCAAAGGCTTGCATTGAAGACGATAAAATCTCCATTGAACTACACTTGAAATCACATGCTAGAGATTTTATACCCTATCCTCTTTGAATTCAAAACCATTACCTAAGGAGGAAACACATATTATCAATCATTAGGCCTACTCAAGAAGGGTTTGATAGAAGTTAACACTACCTTACTACTTCCAAAGTGCACTACAAGGAAAACACCACCTCTTCCTTCTCCACTTATAGTGGAGATTGGCAGTTGAAGCTTTTAGAAAATGTTTTTTACTTGGTGTGTTTAAACCATATTCATCACACCGATGCATACCCAAATGCATTCAATGACGTTAAGCTATGAAAATTTATAATAAAATATCAATTAAAATAATTAAAACAAACTATATCTTTAATGTGTATTTTACCTCTAGATGCACGAGTGCATCGTTCTACATGGTTCACTAAATTAGATTTAAATATCGGTTTTAAAAAATCATTAAAAAAATAATACTGGTATGCTTGCTAACTTACTAATCACATCAATGTTCACAACAAACATGCACACCTATGTTAGTTTTCATGCACTTGCAACAAAATAGAATGTTTAAAAAAAACAAAAATGATTATCGATGGTCCCTATACATATAAACACACAGATTCATTATGATGTATGGCACACCAAATTGGGTTTAATTTTTTTACTCGAAATAATAATAAATGAAATATTACCAATGCAGCTTATAATTACGCCATTGTAGTGCCAATGCACACCATAGACACTTGCAGGGATGTAGGTAGCACACATTGGTAATAAGATATTGGTTTCAAAAACTTTTGGTGCTCCATTTACCGATAAACACACTAGTACATCAAAATATAAGTGTTGGCATAGGGGCAGACCCAGGGTTCAATGCTTCAACAACACACCAAAAAAACCCTAACTACCAGCCCTTTCGACAACACCTGCGAAGAAAATGAAGTCTCACTCGAGGTAGAGGCAGGGGGGTTTGCAGGACTCAGGTGTCTACAACCAAGCTGGGACACAGATATGTGATCATAACATCTGGTAGAGCACTTAGACAACAATATGCATTAATCCATGAGTCTCATTCACATCGCAGATCAAACCCTAAGTACATAACAACGTAGTAACAATAAATATCAAGCACTTCCAATCATTTGGCACATAGCATTAGCTCAAATCTAGCATTCATTCATCTTTAACACCATTAAGCACTAAGCTACAACATCAGATGCATTCATTATAACAACAACACTAATAAAATAAACAACATAAATCATAAATCACATCACACAAAGCACATCAAGACACAAGATATACGTGGTTCACCCCAATGTGGGGCTACATCCACCAACTTATTCTTCTTCTTTATTAGTCTTCAATCTTCTTACATTCTTATGCTCTTGTGCACAAAGCCACAGAACCAAACTCCGCAGAGGATAGGAGATATACGTTCAACACGCCAGATCCTCCTTCCCAAAACCACGACAAGGCACAGAGCCAACTCCCTAGTAGCATAGAGCCTTACTTTACCTAGTTTGTCTACACAAAGAAACTTACAACCTCTTGCACTAAGATGACATTAACACTTACAACATATCGTGCACATAGCCAACCACATTGTCCTTCTTACATTGCTTAGCTAATTATTTATACATTTACAAAAAGGAATAATCATGGGTAAACCCATTGGCCGAAATCCCCTAACTTGTTACATAAACCCTAGTAAACCATTTTCTCGGTCCACAAGCCCTCAAAACAAGCGAGATCTCGCAATCTCAGATCCACTTAGGTGCTCCATATTTGACCATCCTGTCGAAGTCCCAAAAGTGGTCAAACACGACCAATGTTTCCTCAAAACTTGGTTAAGGGCCAACAAGCCCCCAACACTCACCTGTGAATCATCCCGAGTCACTTAGATCTGGGCAACGATCCTTTAAAGGCCTTGAGCTTAGCTCGAGATGCCTCGAATTTTTACTTCGCTATAGCCTCCTGGTCGACAAACTCATGAATCAGTTGCTCTGTAACAGGCCCTTCCAGGTGTTGTTCCACTATTGCAACCACTTGGTCTAGCTACGAGCCTTGTCCTTCAAACTCTTCAAAAATAGTGCAGGCTTCATCCTGCACCAGCTATAGTCTCTGTGTAACTTCCATGACTCTGCTTTGTATGGTAGTAATCCGCTATTGGATTGGGCACTTCTCCTATGATCTCTTCATTTTCGCAACTGCGGTGAGTGACTTCATCTGTGCCTAGATGGTGGAAACCTATTGTTGTGCTTCATGGAGTTGTGCTTCCAGTTTCCTCAGCTTCGGATCTTCTGTGAGGTGTTCGTAGGTCTGCGCACTATGATCACTCAATTGCTTACATTCTAAGGCGAGTGCCCTGATCCTTCCAACTGCTCTCCTAGCAGCTTCATCCCTCTGATCGCGCAGTTCTTGCGAACTCCTCGACACTGCTTGAATATCTAACTCTGTTATCCATGCTTGAAGCTATTGAATAGCCTCAACAAGCTTCCCCACTTGAATATCATTTGACTCTTATTCCTCCTGTGTCATTCTAGGCACAGAGCAAAGTGTTGTAGTCACTGCCTCTTTGACCACAGTCTGCTCTGCAAGCAACTGGTCTTTTTCTTTCTGTAAATTTTCATTGTCCTCCTCGAACATCACCCGAATTTAATATTTTTCCTTCTACGCAACTCGAATTTGTTCTAATACCTCCTCCTTTTCTTGCTTCAAGGATTTTGTAGCCTTCTCATCTTCTTCTTAGACTCGCAGAAGTCGAACCTCTGTTGCATATTCTAGCCTTCATAATTGGGCATGATCATCCCCCAATTCTGTGATTTTTGATGAAGAAGGCATAGTAGGTATTGCGCGGCTCGAATGGATAGCTTGTTGTATCTCTTTTAGCTCCTTCTCGATTATTTCATACAACATTTCCTGCTTTGCTCCATTTCTCTACAAGATATCCTCTGAAGTGTCCTCCACGGTTGAAATGATTAGACCAACATCATCCTCTATGATCACATTCTTCGACTGGGGTTTATTGGCATGATTCTTCTCTCTTTCCGAAGGTTTCTCTGGAGAAGCCTTCCTTTTCTACGAAGCCTCTATTCCAATAAGGGGATCCGGAGGCGGTGTAGCTACACCTTCTTCTTACACTTCTGCGTCATCCCCTCCTCCATGTCCATTACCTTGGTATTCTCCTCCTCCTCCTCTTGGAGAGTCAGTTCCATCTTCCTCAGAGGCATTGTCCTCTTTGTTGATATCTATGCTATGGACTTCTATCCTTTTCTTCTTTTTCTTTGCGCTGCTCTATCTAGCGTGCTCGATGTGGGTGACCAGGGGGATTCCAATGATGTCCATGTTGGAGAGCTCTTCATCTTCAACTGGTACAAGGAATTATGTTAGCCATTCTTTGGTGATCTCTTCCTTGTCTTTGTTGGTTAGCTTATAGTAGGACTGTAGCTCCTCCTTACTCTCATCCCTACATGCAATGATATAAATAAACTTCTGATCTGTGCAGAACTTCACTAACAGTCTATACTATTGCAATGTGTTTGGGGTCATGTGTGGGAATGACTCAATAGCATGATTCAGATGCTGGTAGTAGGAATGGAAGACAACGTTCGACTGCCACTACTTCAACATATCATTTTTATACCACAAGGTGGTGAACCTCATGGCCAACGGCTCCAATGGCTCAACTTCTAGAAATGTCGCTCCTTCTGGCATATGCCAAGCGATAAATGCGATTAATACTAGTAACCAACTGAAATGGAATTCATATCCCTGATCCTGTTCTTCATGACAGTCCTTCTCGAGCTCGTTGACAAGGTATCTCGCCCAGTTCATTTGAATTCCTTCTACGCACTTCCCTGTGAGGTTTATTATGAATACAGTGACCTGTGTCGGATGGTTCTTTCGGACAATCTTTCCAGCTATAAGTTAACAAGCTAGGCACACTGAACCATCCTGGATGGAGGCCACATTGTAGCCTCACTTTCCCTTTTCTACATTGCCATAATCCTCCTTTATGTGTTGTTCCATGAAGCAATCTAAAGCCTTCCCTGGGTAGAATTGCTGAGGGTTTGGTCCTTGCATGCTCAGTCCTATGATTAGGTGGATCAATGCTATATCCATAGTGATGCACTTATCGAGCAATAGATATCTTCCGTGATAGCATAATAAGAGGAGTTTAACGCAACCGTTAACCTCCTGATGTCGACGAAAGCGAGGGATCTTCATCACGTTCAATATTGTTGACTGCATGAGCTCCTTAATCCAAGGCTAGGAGATTATGCATGGCTTCTTCCCAGTCATCATTATCAAATACCTATGCAGTGGAAGCATCACGTAGTTCTTCCTATCTCCGAGGTTAAAGTCGTTGTTCTTAAGAGCTGGGATGTGTCCTAACTGGGGTCCAACTATGCGTATTCCCTTCGAGATGTACGTAGTGATTAAAGTCTACTCAAAGTCACGTGGGATACTGTCATGGGTAACCGTGCTAGCCAAAGGAGGTATATACTTTGGCAAGACTAAAAGGATCTTCACGTTAGCCATATCGTCATAGTGCTTTCTTCTCTTCTCGGTTGTGGTTCGACTAAAATGATGTCCAGTCGAGGGGGATGATTTGTATCCTCCAGTCGACGATGCCTGTATTCCTACTGACATAACTCTTTCATCCATGAGCTCAACGAGAATCTCCTCCACAAACTTATCTAACACACTATGTTCTCCCAACATTCACACTTGTAACCAAATAGATGGGGTAGGCGAACGGACAAGCGAAGTAATCAAACAGATGGTGAGGTATTATAAATTACAACATGATACAATGGATTCTTTGTTATCTTGAATATTCACGGGTAGAAAAAAGTGGTCCTGGGGCAGCGTCCGATGGGTTATATAAACAAGTACGTAACGGATTCCTCCAAGGGGCAGGAATGCCTCAATTAATATGAATCTGTTTGTTATGGTGCGGTATCAATGGTCCAAAGATAGTATTTCCATCAATAACTACATTTCTAGCCATTCCAGAGCGTCATTCTAACGGTTGGGGTGCCTCCAATGGTCATATAGCTTCACTGTGGCAAAGTCCCATTCTTTGTGGTTCTGTTATTCCGACGAGGTTCAAGTTCTGTAGATCTGCCTCCTGCGAATTATTCCTTCTGTTTTTTGTACTTCCTGCAACTTAACTTTCTTCTTATTGAGCTTCTTGGCCTTCTTTCCTGTGATTTGAGCTTCTCTAACAACTTTTGGAATCCTCTTCCCATTTCTATTCTTATTCTCTCCTGTTGAAATAACTTCGCACTGCTGATGTTCTCTTACATATTATGAGGTTAATGTCCCTTATCTTACTATTTCCTGGGTGGATATACTTATTTCTTACATGGATAGGTTCTTTAAACCTTCATGTGTTCTTTCAACTTCGACAGCTAATTCTCTGGCCCTCTGTTGCTTCAAATTATCCTCTTGTTCTTCTATTAGTCGCTCAATTTTTTTGGTTATGAAGTCCCTTAGTTCTTGCTTTTTATGTTCTGTAGCTTCCTCCTATGCTTTTATTTTGATATGACCCTTCTCAATCCAAGCCTTTCCTAACAAAAGTGGAAAAGGGGCGTTGTTCTCAACAAATTTAATGACTTCAAATTCTTCTTCATTCGATGTTCCATGAGCAATCATAGGTATATTAGTAACTCTCCCACATAGTGTTATGTTATTTCCTTTAAACAAGCCTATCCTTCCCAATGAATGTATCATAGAAGGTTTTCCCAAAATTTCCCAAGTGCTTTCTGGCATAATATTCACGTGTGTTTCTTCATCTAATACATAGTCTATGTTGAAGTCTTATATTCTTGTAACTATGCATTGTTTTTCTTTCAGGATTTTTGACAAACTAGCATCCTTGTGGTCATCCATTACTTCTTTTAACTGTACTAACATATTCTGAACTTTCTTTGATTCTTTCTCTTTCTGGTTCTCTAAGATATCCTTAGTTTCATGACCTTCTTCATAGTTTTCTTGTCTCATGTTCATTTTTTCAACTTTAGCAATCATTCTTGGATAATCCTTAACCTCATGACCAATAGATTTACAACAAATACAAATATGACCTATACCAAGGCATTTCTTATCAAGAAGTCTCAGTATTCTGCAATTATAACACAGTGTCAATGCTCTCTTTCTTTTAAACGATCCCCAACCTCTCTTTTACCGTGCACTAGGATCACAGTGCTGGACCTACAATCTGCAAAAATTCTTTCTAGGTCCCTGCATCCACTTATTAGTCCAACAATTCTTTCTGTGCATAAGAATAACATATCTTTCTCTATTTCTATCAAAGTTATTCATATTATCTCTTTCTTCTAGTTGTGCCCTAGTTTTCAAACTAGGACAAAACATATCAAACATACCTAGATTCATACTTTCGAAGAAAAAAATTCCACTTATCTTACCCTTACCAAAGCACAAAGATTTAAGATCTTACCTCTTTTCTTCATATCTGGTTTCTTTCTTAGCACGAAGCTTCACAAGTCAATTAGAATACTGCAAACTAAAACAACATATATACACACAAAGATTTTTATTTTCTTCAGTTCCCAGCAATCACAATTTCAGGGCCCGCCAATGGAACCAATTGTTGGCACAGGGGCAGACCCAGGGTTCAAAGTTTCAACAATGCACCAACAAAATCCTAACTATCGGCCCTTTCGGAAACACCTGCGAAGTAGATGAAGTCTCACCCGAAGTAGAGGCAGGGGGTTTTGCAGGAATCAGGTGTCTACAACCAAGCTGGGACATAGATTTGTGATTATAACATCTAGAAGAGCACTTAGACAACAATATCCATTAATCCATGAATCTCATTCACATCACAGATCAAACCCTAAGTACAAAACAATGCAGTAACAATAAAGATCAAGCACTTACAATCACTTAGCACATATCATTAGCTTAGATATAACATTCATTCATCTTTAACACCATTAAGAGCTAAGCTACAACATTAGATGCATTAATTATAACAACAACACTAAGCAAATAAACAACATAAATCATAAATCACATCGCACAAAGAACATCAAGAGACACAGGATATACATGGTTCACCCCAGTGTGGGGCTACGTCCACCAACTTCTTCTTCCTCTTTATTAGTCTTCAATATTCTTACATTCTTTTTCTCCTGTGCACAAAGCCAAAGAACTAGTCTCTGCAGAGGACATGAGATCTGCATGCAGTGCGCCATATCCTCCTTCCCAAAACCATGTCAAGGCACAGAGACAACTCCCTAGTAGCACGGAGCCTTACTTTACCCAATATGTCTACACAATGCAACTTACAACCTCTTTCACTAAGACAACATTAACACTTACAACATATTGTGCACATATCCAACCACACCGTCCTTCTTACATCGCTTAGCTAGTTATTTATACATTTACAAAAAGACCTAATCATAGGTAAACCCATGGGTCGACATCCCCTAACCCATAACATAAACCCTAGTAAACCCTTTGCTTAGTCCACAAGCCCGTAAAATAAGTGAGATCTCGCAATCTTAGCTCTGCATGGGCACTCCATCTTCGACCAGCTGTCAAAGTCCCAAAAGTGGTCAAACACAACCAATGTTTCCTCAAAACTTGGTCGAGGGCCAACAATAAGTGCAACAAAATAGATTTAAATATTTATTGGTTAGAAAAAATAAATGAAAATTTGTTACTTGTTCTCTCTATAAATCCACAATGGTAGCACCAAAAATCCAACTTAGTAATAGCATCGATGTGCACCAAATTCGTGCTCACTGATGGTGTGGTGTACACACTTGTAATAAAATATCAGTTTTAAAAAATATTACCTATGTGCCAATATCTAAAATAAAAAGATACCAAACCATAATTTTATTTGTAATTTTCTCTAGTGCTTCTAGCCATACAAGAACTAGTTCTCACTATCCACCTACAACCACCCCATTGTGTAGTGTTATTATATTTCTAGAGTTCTCGATTCCTTTGTTTCCACGGTGGATTCACTTCATTTTGGAATTTTACAAATAGTGCCATTTTTTTATTTTTTCTCTTTGTAGCAACCATTCCTCCTGTCACCTTACAATTAATATTAGTTCCTTCAATGGTACCTTTCCAAAATTTCACCCTCCCTCATAATAGGTGTTTCCTCTCACCTCTCTTTCCTTCACTATTTCAACCTAGTGTGGTATCCTCTCACCTCTTGTCTCCTCTCTCTTTCTCCTTTGCTTGAATGTTGTGTTCTCATGGTAATTGTTGTGACTATCCCTTCCCTAAAGAAAATTTGTTAACCTTTGTTTTGTAGCAACATAGATTTCTTGGGTACTAAGATCACCCTGTTTACACCTCTTATGTCTTGGAAAGGTTAATAATTTCTAGAGAATATAAAAATTTGAAATCCTTATGTGACATTCCTCTTATGAAACAAGGATTTGAATCATTTTTTCTTTATTACATTGTTATTTTCAATGTTGTATAGGTGTACTAAGTGAACTGTGACATTTTCATGGTACTTTTAAATTTGTGTCATTTTGCTTCCATTTATCTGGATAATTAGCTCATACTTTTTTTCATTAGCAGTGCACACATAGTAATCTATCAAGAAATTATTTATTTTCTTAAAACCTCTTTCTCCTTTCCATAGCTAGTTTTCATTGAAGTTTAAATTCTTGCATTTAATTTTCCTCTTGCATGGTTTAAAGAGTCGAGTCGAAGCACCATTAGTTTCATGACCACTCCTTTGAGTAACAACAACCTAAAATCAAGTGCTATTTAAAAAATTTCTAGCAACTTTTCTAGGGATCTTCAAACCCATCTTAGCTTAGGTGTAGAGCTTTGGAATAGGATTGTGAGAATAAATTTCCAAAGATGCTAAACAAACATAAATATTTGAGTTAGGGAGTGAAATCTAGTTGCTATGTCACTGACTTTGGAAGCCCTTCTAACACAAGGGTTAAGCATGAGTTCGCATTGGGGCCAACAAAGTAATCAACCTTTCTTTGTTGGTCTTGGTGTCCACTGTCGACTGTCCCCCCTCTCCTTTGGTATAGTAGGTGGTACCATAGAGGCCATAATCTTTTAGACTTCCTACCCAAGGTGAAAACATAGGGAAGGTGGTGTTGTACTTAGGATCAACATTGGCTAGACTCACTCAGACTCCTTGGAGGGTTTCCCACTACTCGGTGAGGTAACTTGCACCTGGGTGTTAGTTCATTAAGCAGTTTTTCAACATAACTTTACCACCCACCGAAACTCATCCCATTTGTGCATTGATCCTGCAATGTTGAATTCCATCACCAACTAGCGCTGCTTTGTGAGAAGGTTTGTTTGCATGCTTGACTCCTAGATTAATTAGCGTGTGCTAGATAATACAAGTGTGAAAGAGTAACACTATGGTAATCATTATGAGCTTACTGTGATACCAACGAGATAATAGTAATGAAGTAGAACCATTGTACTAATTAGTGTTACAGCTCGATAGAACAATGCTTATGCATATCCAATTTCATAGACTATTCAAAAATATTGATTAAAGAATAGAGCATTTTAACTGTAATTTTAGAGTAATTCAACTTTTTGATTTATCTTTTCTTTCAAAGAGTTATAGTATTAATGAGAAAACATTTTTGTGTGCTTAATGACTAACATTTTTTCTAACCTTCTATAAATTACATTGAGCATTATTGTTTCATCGTTTCCTACTAGCTTCCATTAATTTTTACATGTAAAGAGTTCAACCTGTCTATTGTGATTGGACCTCTTTTAGTTGGACTTCATCGCTCTTTGCATTTATTTTTATACTCCCCAACCAAAATAAATTCCCATTGTTGTCCTAAATATTCCCTGCTTCACTATAGAAACAAATTTTTTTGTGTATCTATGCACAACATATTTTGTACATGAAATATTTTTTTTGCAAGCTCATCAATGCCCCATCACTAAGTTAAGAGTGGTTAGTTTCTCATCGGTCATCACTAAGTTAGTGGAGTGATGTTAGTTCTATGAATTAATGACTCATCACTAAGGTATAGGAGAGTTTTTAGTATGATACTCGTATTAGAAAGGGACCCCCCCTCCTCACTTGTAATTCATTCACCCTACTATCAATATTGTCAAATTGTGTTTCTTAGTTTGAGTACCAAGTACATGGAGATGTCTCCATCCATATTTTAGGATTTATAGGTGAATTCCAACCCTTGGGTGAACAAGTCCCCATCCATATTTTTAGGATTTATAGCTAGATTCCAACTTAAAATAATACATGCTTTAGAAAAAATCATCAAAATTGGAGGTCTAATGACAAAGATATCGAAGATTGAAAATATTCCATTTTTAGGTGTTCCTGTGACAACCGTAGCTATATTTTTGTTCTTTCATCATATTACTTCTTTGGTTTAATTTTTCCATTGCAAAATACATCTTATGAGATTTGAAATGATATATTATATACTTTATGAGGAAGAAATTATCATTGTTTCAATATTGGGTAAGTATGGCTAAAGAGTTGAAATAGTTGTAAAACAATTTCATTGAGCAAGAGAAGAATATAAGAGACTAGCTAATATGAGCCATAATAGAAGGGGATTTTATAAGAATATATGAGTACCAAAAGGAGATGCATCTTCTATATGAGTTGTAGAAGGAATCTTCCCACATTGCTTCACATCTATGACATCAATGCTTGCAACTATCATTGGTATGAAAGGAACAATAACTAAAATATGAGGAAGAGGAAGAAGATGTAGCTACAAAGATTGAATCTCCTCCTATATATGATCAATATCCTTGTGAAGAGGGTTTAGAAGACTCAATAGGTTCAAAAAATCTCCCAACTTCTCTTTCAAGAATATCTTCCTCCTCGACGAATCTCTAATTCTGCAAAATGATGAATCTCCCTATAAATGGGATCAAAATGAGAATGCAATCGTTGAACTTGTTGAAAAGAAAATAAGAATTAGAAAAAATGTTGTCCAATATCAGCCTCCTCTCATAGAGCCTTACATGATGTCACTAGCTAGCTACACTAGAAAGAAACCACAAAGATCAATATGGTGATAATGGCATCCATATGTCCCAACATTTCATCGGGAAGTGAACACTTATCTCTAGCTTTGAGATCAAAGGCCCTAAGAAGGGAGTGATTGGCATGGTAACAAGTTAGTGGTTTGCAGTATATCATTTTATCCCATTGTAAAAACACTTCAAGTTCTTATTAGATTTCCTTGAGCCCTTAGGTTTTCCATTGTTGATTTTGTTTCCCTTTTGGATGATTTGTTATTGATTATAAACTATTTATTGAATCTGTCCTTTTTTAATAATTGTCTACACAACTCAAATGTAATGTTAGTAATCTCCTTTGTGACATTTAAAGTTTCAACAAAATTTTCAAAAGGAGATAAAGTCTTCAAGGTAATCACTACCAAATCTTCCTCCTCTGTAATATGTACTTTTTCTTTTTCTTTCTAGATTTCAACATTATATAGGAGTTTCTTCTATGCTACCACATTGTATTCACATTAGAAGTATATTTTAGTCCAATTGGCCTACTTTTGTGGTAATTTGTTGGACATTAATAACATTATCTTAACTTATCTACATCTGTAGAAATTGTTAACAAGTGGACATGGATGCCTTTTCAATTTCAACAAGTTGTTTGGATTGAATCACCCTCTTCCATCTTCATTAGAAACAATACAGACTCTTAAGGTAAAAATATCTAACCTTTGGTGGAAGTTTCATTCATCTACTTTAGCCTTGTCCAAACTATGAAAGAATCCCCTGCATCTTGGACTTGTAGCAACTTATCATTTGTTATGGACAACTTTATTAACATCATAACCTATCTATTCTTCGAGTGAAAGACTTATTGCATATTCTAATCATTAGAGTTTCTCCTACCCTTTCCTGTGACCAATCCTAACAATCCATTGCATTGGAATCTGGTAATCATACGTTGCTTCTAGACATTAAAATTGTGACCATTGGACTTCTTTCTAGGGTTCAACAATATATACGAAAAATGCACTAGTTTTTCTCAAAAAATAAATGCCAAGAACCAATGGAATAATTTAACTAATCCCAAGAAATCAAAATTCATCTCCAAAACTTAGCTGTGTAGACACATTATTATACCACCTGACACTATACCTGATGATGCCACATAGGCATAAATCCAACACCACCATTATCTTGTTGGGTTCTAGTAGATTTATTTATTTTGTTTAATTGACTCTAGCAAACAATTATTTGTGTAAAAAATTCAATTAAAAATTTTGTTGAAATTCTAAATTAGAAACTTAGTGTCTTGAACTTCTTAATTTGAGTACCAAGTACATGGGGATGTATTCATCCATATTTTAGGATTTATAGGTGCATTGTCAAATTTTGTTTCTTAATTTGAGTACCAAGTACATTGTGTCACTAGCTATATACACTAGAAAGTAACCACAAAGTTCAATATGGTGATAATGACATCCATAGGTCCCAACATTTCATTAGGAGGTGACCAATTATCTCTAGCTTTGATATCAAAATCCCTAATAAGGGAGTGATTGGTGTGATACCAAGTCAGTGGTGTGCAATATATGATTTTATCCCATTGTAAAAACACTTCAAGTTCTTAGTACATTTCCTTGAACCCTTAGGTTTTCCATCAATGATTTTGTTTCCCTTTAGTTTTTTCTTTCGTTTGTCCTTTCTCTTTACTGTAAAGGAACTTTTGGATGCTTTTCTATTGCTTATAAACTATTTATTGAATCTTTCCTTTTTTAATAATTGTCTACACAACTTAAATGTAATCTTAGTAATCTCCTTGGTGAGATTTAAAGTTTCAACAAAATTTTCAAAAGAAAATAAAATCTTCAAGGTAATCACTACCAAATATTGGACTTGTAGCAACTTATCATTTGTTATGGAAAACTTTATTAACATCATAACCTCTATATTCTTCGAGTGAAAGACTTCTTTCCCATTCTTAGCATTAGAGTTTCTCCTACCCTTTCCTGTGACCAATCCTAACAATCCATTGCATTGGAATCTGGTAATCATACATTGCTTCTAGACATTGAAATTGTGAGCATTGGAATTCTTACTAGGGTTAAATAATATATACAAGAAATGCACTAGTTTTTCTCAACAAATAAATGCCAAGCACCAATGGAATAATTTAACTAATCCCAAAAAATCAAAATTCACCTCCAAAACTTGGTTGTGTAGACACATTGCTATACCACCTAACAATATACCTGATGATGCCACATTGGCATCAATCCAACACCACCATTATCTTGTTGGGTTCTAGTAGAAATTTTTTGTTTGTTTAATTGACTCTATAAAACAATTTTTTGTGTAAAAAGTTCAATTAAAAATTCTACTGAAATTTTAAATTAGAAACTTAGTGTCTTGAACTTCATAAATTTTACCTCTTTCCTAGAGTTTCCCAGATATAGTCCCTGAGAATTTACATCCTTAGGGATGATATGAAATGTAATAAAAAAATAGAAAAAGTAGATGATATTTCACTTCTTAACAACCCTAATCCACTATGCAATTCAAGAGAAAATATATCAAGCTTATGCCACAAGTTTCAACATTCTAGGGAAATATTATCATGCATAAACTAGATCTGAAAGTCAATTTATGTCATTGATGGTGTTATAGGACGTACAAGAA
Organism: Picea glauca; assembly: GCA_000966675.3. Taxonomy (NCBI): domain Eukaryota; kingdom Viridiplantae; phylum Streptophyta; class Pinopsida; order Pinales; family Pinaceae; genus Picea; species Picea glauca. The sequence goes on from JZKD02S1637313.1 coordinate 348,699, forward strand.
AACATGTATTTTTCATATCTATCTTCATTGAGTGAGGGAAGTTTAGGTAGAATAAAGGAAAGTGAGACATCTAGTAGGTCTAACAGGCGGAGATCAACTAGAGGTGAGAAGATTAGAAGAAAATTCCATAGATGCATGGAATTTTTTCTTGCAAAAGGGGCATCATGTTCTTATGATCATGAGAGAATAGGTGAGATTGAGGTGCCCTTGAGGTACAAACATATAGTGAAATGATGGGTACCCAAGGATCTTCCTGAAATAAACATTGATTTTTGTGTAAACGAAAGGATATATCGCATTGCTCCATCGTCATTACATGGTTTGGGGATATTTTCCATGGATGGCATAAAGATGTATTACAATGGATTAAATGAATTGATGGAGTATTTCAGACCGTGTTATATCTACAAATATTGGATACAAATAGTCCAATATACAAAAAGTATGCGAAGATATGGCTTGGCTGCAAATTATATACAACTAAAAGACAATGATCAAAGTAAAGGAGAAACTATCTATATTGAAGGAAGGCCAAAAACAATGGGGAATATTGCAGGGTTTATAAACAGTACACAAACCGCAACCAAAAATAAGAATCCCAATTGTGTATTTGAGGGGCATGAAGGAAATTATGTATTTGTAAGTGCAATAAAATCAATAGCTGCAGGGGAAGAGTTATTGATTGATTACAACTTGAATCGAATAGATACAAACGTTGCTATTATGGGGGTGGTACATATACTAATTTACCCAACCTGTAAGCAATGACTCTTATATTTTATGATTTTCATTATGGTATTTATAGTGCTAATCCATTTGGAGAGCTTCGGTCTATTTACTCAATGTGGCCTATTTTTGTTATCAATAATAACATTCCTCCTTGGTTTTCAATAAAGAGGGAGGATTTCTCAGACATTTGAAATTATTTCTCATGATAATGATCACGGTTCTAATTTTACTGTAGTGTGGCAAGTTGATCATGGTAAATCAAAAGCGGTCTCAGAATAGGTAAACGAACAACAATTTTTGAATTGCATTTAATGTGCATTTTATTTCTATGGCGATTAGATCTCTGTTTGTTTACATAACTAAATTATCATTTATTTTGTTGAATATGTAGTCAATGGGCCATGATGTTGATGATGATTCACTCGGTGAAATGGATTTGTATGAATCCCCTGACCCTATGGTTTTAATTAAAAAAAATATCAATAAATAAAACAAGGAACTAGCTCACTTGTTAGATATTCTAGATCAAACTCCTGAGGTCGAAGGAAGGATCAGAGAATTTATGACAAGCATTGGAAGAAGACCAAAGTAGAAAGCAAGGAAATTTTGGGAAAGAAGGCAAGCACGAGGAAAGCGACAGATGGAAGGAAGAACAACACGCGCACACGCATGGAATACCTAACGACGATAGGGTTAGGGTTTTTGCAATGTATTGTAATGGATGAAGAGCCATAAATGTATAAATATAGTATCTAAGTATCGAGAAGAGGGGAGATAGTTGTTGTAATGAGAAGGTTATTAAAATGACCAGTCATTATTTGTAACAAAAAGGCCAGTCATGAGCTAGAGAGGTCAAGGGAGGCTATATATTGAGGGTTAGATCACAGGTTGAGGAGCCTGGTGCGATCTAGTCCGCCTCATAATAGATCTCGACCCAGCTAAAGGGAAATGAAAAGGGTGCGACGCTGTAATGAAAGAACGACAACAATAAAAGAGCCAAGAGCCAAATCTTTGTGGACGTAGCCCAGGAGGGGGTGAACCATGGTAATATTTGTGTTATGTGATTTAATGCATTTATTTCTTTATTGTCTCAGTAGATATAGATGGGCTAAATGAATGAGTCATTATATTTCTTGCATTAATCGAGCATAATGGTATATTGAGTTAATAAGATACAATAGAACTCTCTGTACATAGTTATCAGATCTCACACTCAATATTAGGCTATAAACACCCGAGTATTGTAGCCACCCATTAAGACTATCTTGGGTGAGATGGTGCGGGGCACCCTGTGCGTTGCGTTGCCTTCTGGTTTACCAGGAGGGCCGATAGTTTTAGAGGCTTTATTAGAAACCTGAAAAGACATGAACCCTGGTTCAATAAACTCAGAAAGGAGATAATACATGAAGAACCAACAAATGGTTTTGTTGTCGGGTTATAAAGCCTGCCACAATACTGTCGAGCCAAAATTCTACTGTGTGGGTGAATTTGTTGTTCATGTGTTGTAACTGCTCAATCTATACTGGGGTTCACTCTAACTGTTGAATCAAGTTTGTTTTGTGGTTATCCTTCAACCTTAGTATCCACTCCTGCAATAAGTTTTGAAAATCACAAAAAAAGACTTTGTGTAAATCAGTAAACACGTATTTCTCAAGATATTTACAGGGTGTTATTCTAGGGTTTCAGTTATATTTCTGTGCAAATTCCAGCTCTTTTTTCCTTAGCCATATTTCGATCTCTGATTTTGTGGGATTCCATGGTCTCAAAATCCCCTTCTAGTGGCTCATTGCTATCTGTCCTAATATTTTCTTGATCTGCCTTTGACATACCTTCAACTTATCACATCTACTCAACCCTCTTATGTTCCTACCTACAGAAACAAAACCATTTGTTGGTTATTCATGTCTTATATCCTTTTTGAGTTTATTGACTCAGGTTTCATGTATGTTCAGGTTTCCAACAAAGCCTCTAAAACTATCGGCCCTCCTAGTAAACCAGAAGGAAATGCAGCGCATAGGGTGCCCTGCGCTGTCTCACCCAAGATAGTCTTAATGGGTGGTTGCAATACTCAGGTGTTTACAGCCTAGGATTGAGTGTGAGATCTGATAACTGTGTACATGGAGTGTTGTTGTAGCTTATTAACGCAGTATACCATTATGCTCGATTAATGCAAGAAGTATAATGACTCATTCATTTAGCCCATCTATATCTACTAAGACAATAAAGAAATACATGCATTCAATCACATAACACAAATATTACCATGGTTCACCCCCTCCTGGGCTACGTCCACAAAGATTTGGCTCTTGGCTCTTGTATTATCGTCGTTCTATCATTACAGTGCCACGTGCTTTTCAGTTCCCTTCAGCTGGGCCGAGATCTATTATGAGGCAAACTAGATCGCACCAGGATCCTCAGCTTGCGATCTAAACCTCAAGATATACCCTCCCCTAGACTCTCTAGCTCAACATATTACAAAAATAGGTCATACAACAAAATATTACATATCGATTCGTTACAAATAATGACTGGTCTTTTTAATAACCCACTCATTAAAACAACTATCTCCCCTTCTTCTCGATACCTAGATACTATATTTATACATTTATGGCTCTTCATCCATTACAATACATTGAAAAAACCCTAACCCTACCATCATTAGGTATTCCATGCATGCACGCGTGTTGTTCTTCCTTCCAACTGTCGCTTTCCTCGTTCCTGCCTTATTTCCCAAAATCATATTTCTTTTTGCTTTGGTATGCTTTCAACAACAAGGCTTAAGACATATAAGGTAATAACCATAATTTCAATTGGTTTTATTTTTATGTCATAAGATCAATTATGAAAGCTTGATTTTCAACTTTTACATTATCTAAAAGAAAAAATGTTTTCTTTCTTATATAGAAATTTTTGGATCCTATTGACCCCGACATGCATGGTATCAGTAGTAGTGGCATTGCATAGACACCATAGGGTCCCGATGTAGGGCCTTGTAAACATGCCAGAACACAACTATTCATATCTCCACCTTCCACACCATTAGGTGGGAGCCACGATACACGCCCCCAAGAAGTGGCCACACAGGTAGGATCTGAAGGTGGTGACAGAGATGAGGCTGATGATTTGACCAACTGTATGGTTGATTTTCCTAAACCAAGACATGTGACTAGCACAGGGAC
>JZKD02S1637313.1:379489-389602 GCA_000966675.3 Picea glauca
CTGCAAATGTGTGTGTTATTTTCTAGATATATCTATTTTGTGCAGGTTCAACACATTTACATGGTATCAAAGCCGACAAACTACTAAGCAAAGACACCCCGTATTATTTTTGCAGGTACTGAAGATTAAAGACAACAGAAAAATGGAATTCCCAAAAGAATTCATTCTTACACCTTACAATTACTTTGCATGGAAGGAGAGGATAATAATGAATCTTTGAAGCAGAGGATTGTACAAGTTAACCATGAACATGAAAACAGAACCAACATCATCCATATAAAAATCTAAGTATCTAAGTCGAATGGATGAAGCATTCAGAACAATTTGCAGTCTCATTTCTCCCGATCTCCTTTTTCACATATCTTCTTGTAAAAACCCCAATGAATCCTGGACCACCATGGAAGGGATATTTGGAAAATAGGATGAGATGAGGGGACACATGCTTGAGGTGGAATCTCTCACATTGGATCCAAAAAGCTTCGACAATCTCTAATATTTCTTTACAAAATTTAAGGATTTACCGTCACAACTCAAGGCTTACGGGGTTGATAAATCTGAGGTGAAACAAATGGTTCTCACCATTCTCTCCAAACTTGGTTCTGAATTCTTAGTGTTTGTATCCACATTCCATTAAGTTATATTCTCCTCTGGAGCCACCTGAAACATGCCTTATCTTGAGGAATTTATCGAATCTCTGACACAAAAGAAGACCAAGCTCATCAACATGGGAAAAATCAAAGGCCCAAAGGCGCATGCACTTACTGTGCAATATGGCAGCAGTCATAAATATCAGAAATATAAATATAAATATAAAATTAAATCACATGCAAATCCGAAGAAGGAAGGGTACTCAAAACCCTTCACCGATGCCTCTGGATCCAAAGCTGAAAAGGGAAGTAAAGGGGAGAAATGCACATACTTCCATAAAGGATTCCATATAGAATCCGCATGCATCTAGAAAAATATAGATCTAATGACTCAAATAATTCAGCAAAATAACCTTGGAGATCGCATCCTCGAGGGTGCCAAAAAGAAGAAGCCAAAAGATCAGAATCCCAAGAAAGGAAATTCTTGGCATGCCTTGATTTCCATCAACTCCTCTCCTGATGCTTGGATCGTAGATTTAGGAGAATCACATCACATGGATGCCACAAAAGTAGTCTATTCTTCATTGGATTCATGTAATGGTCCTCCTATTATTATGGGGGACAACTCTCTAGTCAAGATCACCAGAAAAAGAAGGATCGAACTCACCAATGGAAGCTTCGAGAATGTGTTGCACGTTCACAAACTTTCTATCAATCTTCTCTCTGTTGGAGTTACTTCACACACACCTAGGATTTATTTTTATTAATATTTTCTCTTGTTTATTAGTCATTATTTAGTCTCCTATATTTTAGGAAGAATATTCCTTTAGGGAGAATATTCTCTTCAGTTTTCACTTCAGTTTGATCAGTTGAGTGGAGTCTAGATGGTACATTGGGATTATCACCATGCAACATTAGGATCATCACCAACTAATGCGCATTGTCATTGGGATCATCACCAGACTAGTGCATTGATCATGATTCCCTAATATCCTCCTCACTTCACTATGTTTAAGTTAGTTAACTGAAGATCGATAGACTAGTTAACTCAAGCTAGGTGGCAGTTCACTTCCGTAACTGCTTGAGAGACTAAACTAGGTGGCAGTTTACTCCCGTAACTGTTGGTGTGTGTCCAAATCACACTATACCACCACTATGGTGCATTAGCTACTCATGTATCCTATATGTATTGTAAATTATTCACTCTTTGAGTGCAGAATACAATTAATGAGAATTCTTCCATTCTTTCTCTCTTGCTTTTTCTTTCTCAATTTCTCTCTGCAAATGTGTGTGGTATTTTCTAGCTAGATCTATTCTGTGCAGGTTCAACACATTTACACTCTCCATGTATCAGATGAAAAACTATGGCACCGAAAATAAATCCATATTCACACTAGATGAAGTGGACATCTATGACATGCAAACCAATTCCAAGGTTGCTACCGGTGAGGTAAATCATCAATCTAGATTGTATACATTTTATGAATTTATTGAACCATATTATTCTTTACTGCTTACCCATGATAATGAAAGCAGTAGGATATGGCACAAAAGTTTCGGGAATTTAAATTTTAGATATATGCAATAGCTTAGCAAGCAAGGATTGGTTGATGGTCTACCATACATCTATTTCTCCAAAGGAATCTATGAGGGATGTGTTCTTGGAAAACACCCTCAAGAGAAATTCGACAAAGGAAAGACTCAGAGAATTTCCTCTCCTTTAGATCTGATCCATAGTGATCTCATGGGATCTTTTCCACATCCATCAATAAAAAAATCAAGGTATGTACTCATTTTTTTTATGATTTCTCACGTTTAACATGGATTTTCTTTCTCAGGAAAAAATCAGAGGTCTTTCAACACCTCAAAGATTTCAAAGACCTAGTTGAGACATAGTTAGGAAAGAAAATAAAAGTCCTATGAACTAATAATGGGGGAGAGTATGTCAACCATGAGATCTAGAATCTTTGTCATGAGGCAGGGATTTAGTTGCAGCACACAGTTCCCTATACTCCGCAACAAAACAAAGTTGTTGAGCGGAAAAAAAAGACCTATAAAGGAGATGGAATCTTGCATGCTACATGCAAATTCACCTCCATAGAGACTAAGTGTTGAAGCACTTAATTGTAAAAAAAAGATCTATAAAGGAGATGGCATCTTGCATGCTACATGCAAAGTCACCTCCATAGAGACTAAGTGTTGAAGCACTTAATTGTACAATGTACATACAAAACATATCTCCCCATAGATATGTCAAGGATAAGACCCCCTACGAGGCTTGGAGCGGCCTCAAACCGGAAGTGATTTCATATTTTCGGTTCACATGCATGGGCCCGAAGTCCCTCTGAAAAGAGGAAGGAACTTGATCCACAGAGCACATAGTGTATATTTGTTGGATACCCCAACGGTGTGAAGGGATACTGACTTATTGATATTTCCTCAAATCAGATCATCATTGAGCGTAGTGTCCAATTCGAGGAAAGTGTCTCACATGTACTTCAGCAGTCGCATGCGGACACCTTTATCCTTCCACCTGTCTGAGATGATGAGCATGCACATTGTTAGCATCATTATTTTTAGGGTAAAACTTAGAGTTTGTCTCAACTTTGAAAAGTCATGGCGTGGTCTTGAGAAGATCAAGGCATTCCTAGATGATTCATAGTTAGTGTGTCAAGGTTTATGAGGTCAACAATTAAATAAAGACTAACTTGAATGTCAGTAAGGGGTCTAGCCATAAGTTGGGTTAAAGGGTGTATTGTCTTTCTCATAAAACACCATCATAAAAAGAAAAGAGTCAAGAGTTTAAAATTCCATCGTGCTCAAAGTTTTGTAATGGTCCATTTTTTTCCTAAGTCTAGAATCATATAACAAAAGTGGGAAATTATGTGCTAAGTTCGATTCATAGGTTAGGGTGAATGTCATTTCAAAGAGTATTATGGTTCATCATCACCCCTCATGAGGTCAGAAAAGGGACAATCATGACACTCCATGTCATTGTACCATTGCAAGCTTCAAACATGTATGTGCTACGCAAGTTCACTGTGCAAATTCCTTAATTTTCCTTGAAACGTCTTGTCACCTTGGATAAGCGCTTCCCATTTCAAATTTGACTCCTTATCCATTCAAGCATGTATATTGGCCTACTTTTTGTCTTTATACATTCCCTTCATTACCAGTGCATAATCCATATCCTATTGAACAATCTCCAAAGCTCTTTGCTACACAAACAACCACAGCTCTATGAAAATGCTATGTAAACTCCATTTGCTACGCAAACCCTGTGTGCTACCATTTGATATGCAAACTTGTACTATGTTTTTTTCCTGCACACTCTTCATTCATTTCAATCACTGTCTAAAGAGACTTTCTTGGAGCTGATTGCAATTTTAGCCTCTGAATGAATTTTCCTTTCATATAACCATATTTGCTTCATTTGAGCTAAACCCTAGCCATCCTAGTTTGTTGCACAAGCTTTCATGTTGCGCGTGAAGGTTTTTCTTCTTTGAGCAGTCTAAAATTTACTTTTGCAAGGAAGACATCACAGAACCATGTCTTCAACGGGAAAGAAGAAATACAAGGGAGGAAATGTGTTTAGATATGAACCCCAAGGGAAGACTTTGGCGAACTCAGAACCTACATACATGGTGTCCTTTGAGCAGGATGGATGTATGAGATTCTGTGAAAGAGTTCAAGGGCATAATGTGAATCTAACCAAGTAGTTTGCTCTGAAATTTACTGGTGTTAGCACAACCATTGCAAGGGTCACTTTTCCAGTATCAAAAGAAACCATATTAGTTGCTACAGAGATCCATATACAAGGAGAGAAGTGGTTTAAATGTATTCCCTTATATCCTTCATTTTATAATGATTTTCTCAAACCTAAGTATAAAAAATAGAAAATTGGTGCCACCATCCCCAGGGAATATGTTTTGGAACCTTATGAGAATATTTTGAGGGTAATCTAGAAATACTTTACTTTTGAGCATAGCTTTGACAGGTTATATCAATACTACATAAGGCTCCTTATGCATTTCAGAGGCTAAATCCCCCTAAACTTACCCTTATACCTATATAGAAGCCTGAGAAAAATGGAAGACAAAGTCCAAGCTAGGGATGACCAGCTAAAGAGTAGCATGTTCCACTTTTCTTTGGTGAAGCTGTTGGTGGTTGAAGAGCTTAGAAATCTAAACAGGGACTGGGATTCCTTCTTGACCTCAACAAACATTTCCCTGGATCCTAAAGAACATACCCCCTTGTCTGCTGAGAAATCGACAACTAATAGTTCATGGGTGAAAGGAGGAGGTGTTGTTGAAAGGGGAAAAGGAAAAGATATTGACAATCCATCACCCAGTCAGCTAGTCTTGAAGAAAAGAAGAAAACTACAATTCACTGAAGAACCCAAGGAGACATAGGGTCCCAGTAAACCACTCACCAGGTCATCTGTTAGGAGGCTTCCCATACCCACAATTCAGATGAATTTTGTTTAAGTTGCAACCCAGGAGATGGATGAGGAGCAAGTGAAACTAGGGGAGAAATATTCAAACGTCAAAGAGATGCAACAACAACTCAAGAAAGCTCAGTATTTTATAGCCCAATTCTACCAGGAGAATAGGGAATTGAAAAGGAAGCTAATAGAGAAGACTCTTAAAACACAAACAACAAAGATAAAATCGGGTCCTATGTAAGAAATTTCAAAGGGAAGGAAGATCAGGAAAATTCCTTAGACTACAATTGCAGCCAAATCTATATCACCTCTAACAAGGTCCTCGGTCAGGAATAATAGTCTAGGCATACAGGGAAAGCAAGAAACAAGTGAGAGACCTCCCACTTCACCCACATAAGGAGAGAATAACATAAGATGGTTGATTAAGAAGCTAAGAGAAGCTCAATATCAGATCATTAATCTCAAGGAAAAAAAGAGAATATCAAAGGAAGGAATCATGAAACATTACAAGGAATGCATACCAACCATAGATAATACATGTGCAGTCCTTTGTAATGCCCAATCAAAGTTGAAGAGGAATGCAGCCTTGTTTAGGGAGGTGGGAAATTTAAAGAGACAAAACCTGTCATTGAGAAAAGAAAACAAATCTTTAATATTACAAGTGAAATTGAATGAATAAGGTAAGGACATGCTAAATATCCTTGCTGAAATATGAGTGAGGAAGTCTTATTTTTTGTCCTTTTTGGATATGGAACCATGTCAAAGTTTCTTTTGCATCATCAAAGATGTGGAAAACATACATTTGATGTTGGCAAAGGGTAGTTTCACCAAGGTGAATATTTGTTGTGCACAGTCTATTGTCTTAACTAAGAAATAGTCATACACATCACTTACATAGAGAATATTCTCTACGCAAATGTTGTAAGCTCACCTAGTCAAAAAGGAAGATATATGATGAAAGACACACAATTTTTGAGGTAGAGGCATGGTTCCCAATTGTTTTCTTCCACTTGGATCTGCACAAGCAACCACATAATGGACATTCACTACACAAATGTTGTAGCCAACACTTGCGCAACAGTAGCCATAATTCACTATGCAAGGGTGACAGAGTTGTCTAGCAGTGCACATGATGACTTGAGGAACACCCTTTATGGACTTGATTACTCATCAAAACCACATGGTCGATTTTTTTTCAAGATCTATTATTGTAAAGGATACTTTGGTTATGTTATGATTGGCAAAATCAGATTTTCTATTCTTCGTAAATATTGTAAGAGTTATTGTTCTCCTTCAAAGCAACTAGATCCATGATTCTAGGATGTATTATTTCGACCCCTAACAGCCAAGTGTGGCATTATTTTTCTATATATGTTGATTATTTTCATGTAAAGAAGGGGGGCAAGTTGGCAAGAGTATAGACATTTTGATCTTCATTGTAATTTTTTGAATCTAATAGAAATACAAATGCCAAAATAGTCTTGAACTCTTTATGAAAAAAATTCTAATGGTGGTGATATGAAGATTGTTCTCTTATCTTTGTATTTATTTCCTGTGTCCTTACTTTCAACTTCACTTTTCTTCTTTTTAAATTGGATAATTAAGGGTCTAGAATTCCTCATTTTTTTCTCTAGACTTAAGTGATTTAAACATTCTTTATCTTCTTAACTAAGGTCAGAATTCATCTTTCATGGTGCTCTGATTCTGTTATGTGTTTTTGTTCCTCTTTCACTCTACATAATCAAACTCAAAACTAAAATTTCATCACCTTATTTAGCCTTTGTTCCTCTGGGAGTTCTACCTACCAATCATTGTTTTCTTTTGTTTTCATGGGTTGACTCCATATCCCTAGAGATACTATACCTCCTTGCTAGCAAACCTTGAAAAAACTACCTCAAACATATAAACCTAGCCATTAGTTCAAAAGAAATCTATCTATCAGAGATCAAGTCTCAGAGAGATCCCTCTCTAGATTGGAAGGGCTAGCTTCCAGTATTAAAGTTGGTTTGTAGGTTACCTTTGTAGATTGTTTCGTCATCCCAACAATTTACTCAATGATAACATTTTGGCACCATTTTCGGGGATGAAATTCAAAATTTTCCCTGGGAAAGAATGACTAAAAAGCTTTAGATTTTATTTCTGAGGGTAATATTGAATCAAACACCTTTATTGGTTGAACTAATTTACCCTGGAGAATTCATTTAATAATATCAATAGAATAAATTTTAAAAAAATAAAATAATGATATGAAATCCTGGCTCCCAAGAGAATTTGCACTAGAAGGAACCTGATCCAGAACCTATAGCAGTTGTGTCTGATCTTGAGAAACTCTTAAACGAAAGAAAAGAAAAGACAATCAACTCATTTCTTACCTGGACATAAATCTATCTTTACCCAAAGACGGGGTAAAAAGCATTGATGACCTTGACTTTGATTTAAAATTTGAACAAACCTTGTTCAGATCCAGATCATAATCTAATTTGAATGAAATCATCTTTGATGAGAAAAAATTCCAAAATTTGATCTCAACTACCCCTATTCAAACTGTTGCAATTTGCACTCAGACTATTCATCCAGTTCAAACTCCTCCTAGGGCCATGGAAGTCAAATTTTCTCCTCTTTCCTTTCCTGCCCAATTACATGATATACCTCAGAATTATGCCCAACAGATTAAATCATATGATGCTGAGGAAAATGCTTTAGCTCGAAAACACTTAGATTGGTTTAATGATTTTGTTGATCTAGAGGAGGTAGATCACGAGGATGCAAAAGTAAGATTGTTTTCATAGAGTCTTTCAGAGGAAGTTAGAAAATGGTTCAAATATCTTCCAACAACAAACATCCCTAATTTTGCATCCTTTGAAACACTTTTCCTTGCAAGGTGGGGTGACAAGAAGAATCCTCTTCAGTTGCTAACTCGGTACAATAACATAAAGAGATAACCTAATGAAACAGTAAAAGAGTTTTCAACTAGATTTATGAAAGTTTACAATTCAATTCCTACTGAAGTAAAACCCCCTCCTGGAGCTGCGCAACTTCGATATGTTGATTCTTTTGACAATGACTTTTCCTTGTTGTTGAGAGAAAGGAGATCCAATACACTAGATGGCATGATGAGTGATGCAATTGAAGTGGAGGTAAATCTGGTGGCCTCAGGGAAGATCAAACATAATCCTGATAGATGAGAAATTTGATTTGATGATGAAGACTATGGAAATCTTTATGGAAATAATGTCCTTGGATAATAAGCTTGCCACCAGATATCAAACTGATTGTCAACCCATAATTCAAAATTTTAGAAGAGCTGCAGTACCAAAGATCAGGCAAAGAGACCAAAGAAATCAATGTGATCAACAAATAAAACCTCCTTTCCAAAACAACTATGTAAATGAAGATTTTGATCAAACAATTGAAGACAATATGCATTGCTATGATGATACCGAAACAAATGTGTTCTTAACTAAAGAAGAACATGATCAGTTTACAGATGAAAATGATAAGTTTATGCGGGATAATGATGATATGTTGTCAATGTAAACAAAGGAGTTTAAGAATGGATATTAAAATTCTATTATGCAACTTCATAAACAATACAACCTCAAAAGCAAAAAGGTGCCTGCAAACGCCCCAAAGGGAAATCCTACAAGGGAACTTTAGATCAATACACCTTCTTCAAGTCAACCTAAGAAAGGCAGTTCAACAAAGGATGGAATGGAGAAAGGATAATTCAAAGAACAACCCACAAAGAAGATACCCGAGGCTAGGAATGAAGAAGTCATTGAAGAGGTAGAAAAATCCCCATCTCCTTTGAATTTTGAAAATGAAATGGCTAAAATAAAAATTTATGTTCCATTCAATGAGTTGATTAAAAATGGCGAATATAGAAATTAGATCATTAATATGCTCAAAATGGAAGAAGATTCTAATGTTATCGGACAAATCGGTAGGTGCAGACACTAACTAATCTCCCTAGATCCACCTAGATCTACAACAAAACACACCAGAACATGACGCTTTCCTTAAGTTTTAGATATTGAATTTACTAACTAAAGAGGGATAGGTGACATACCATTTAAACGTCGCTTCCTCTCGCTATCACCATCCTAGCTCCATTCCAACGTTCATACAATGATGAACCTGCAAAAGAACACAACCAACCACAGTGATAGTAATAGCATAAACTCAATATAAACCTATGTATGTGATCAAGGAATCATACAATAAAACACAACAAGATTTATAGGAAATAATGATATTATTGTATCATATTAAATGTGAAAGAGAGATTACAACCATGGCCTTGATTTCGTAAGGTCCCTTCCAACTGTCCTTCATTCCCCACACACTTCTACTCCAAGAATTCTAAGAGCATAGATCTGATACTACTCCAAGAATACTAAGAGCATAGATCTGATAATTCCAAGCCAAATCCAACTTAGCCAATTCCAAAATGTTATAACCCTAAAATGCACCACACAGGCTTACCTGGCATCAGGCCAACTCATGCCTCTTCCTAGCCAAAGCCATGCTGAATAAAACCTTGAAAAACACTTAAAACAAGAAATCCGTGCCCTAACCTCTTACTGGGCGCGGGGGACCGCTTGTTGACCTTCTACTGCACGCGGGTATCCGCGGGCTAACCCACTACAGTCCGCGGGTACCTAACAAAGAAAAAAATCAGGAAAGTTTCCGCTGGGACACGAGGCTTTTTGTCAGTTAACTGGAACTCTTCGCCATGCATGGCCGAGAGTTCGCCTAAAACCCTAGCTCCTTCTAGACTATAAAAGAAGGGGTAGGGGTACTATTCAAAGGAGGAAAAATCATAGCAAAGAAACTCTGCCAAATTGCCAAGTCATTTTTGTCCCAACCCTTTAGCCTTGCCTCAAGCTTTAGGAGAAACTCAAGCAGCAGCAGTTGGAGGAAAAAATAAGAGGAGGAGCCCAGGATCAGGATCGAGGAACGGTGGCCGATCTCAGAAATCATTGTAAGTGATTCGTATCGAGATTAATGAAAAAGATGCTTTTCCCGTCCCAAGTACATGAATCTCATCTATGTTATTTGATTTATGTTTTATTTCTAACC
>JZKD02S1637313.1:409552-432707 GCA_000966675.3 Picea glauca
CTTTCCTTGAGATGATCCATCAATATCTTTTCTCTCTTTTTTGCATCTTCCTTTTGTGCTGCTATGTTGGCTTCTAAACATTTCTTTTGATATTCTAGAGTTTCTTCAATTCTTCCAGCCTCTTCTAGTAAATTATTGATGACCTACTAATCATTTTCGGAACCTTGAACACTTTGTTTTTGCTTCATCAATTCTTTCTTGGATGACTTGTTTTCTTCTCTTTCTTTCCTTAGATATTTAATTGCACTGATCAATTTTTCTTTGTAATCAACTTATGCTTCATCATACTCTTCCTCTTCTGAATCTATCTGACATGATGAGCATATTTATTATTGTTCTATATCTGCATCTTCTTTGGCATTTTTTGAATCTGCGATGGGTGAAGAATATATGTCATGTAACTTATCCCAAAGTTCTTTGGCTGATGAAAATTTACCAACCTTTTCTCTTACCGGTTTAGGTAAGCATTCCCAGATGAAATCCATTATTATTTTGTTATCCTTCTTCAATTCCTTCTTGGTTGCATTCTTTTCCCTTTTTGAACTATCATATCCTGTAACAACTGATAGCCAAATATAATGTCCATGTGCATGTAAAAATACTTCTATCCTTCTCCTCCACATATCATACTTAAAACCATTCTGACCATTAAACATTGGTACTCCATTCTCAGAATAATCCATGATCTCCTTCTAGTGGTTAAACTATTTCCTGAAGGAACCTGACTCTGATACCAATTTTTGGATTATTGAGAGGGGGGATGAATCAATAATAGAGAAATTTAATCATTTTAACCATGTAATCCAAGTGTTAAATCAACATAGCATTATCATCCAATAACTGCAGAGTAAATAAGCAAGGAACAAATGAACAATCATACACATACACAGTACACCAGTGTTTTACGTGGAAACCCAAATTGGGAGAAAACCACAGAATGCTTTTTCTTATATGTCTTGAAGAATTACATTCATTGGAAGAACCAACTTCCTTTGTTTTCCAGCTACAACTGGAAGGAAGCTCCAACCCCCTAGTTTCTCAGGCTACAACCTGAAGGAAGCCCCAACTCCCCAATTCTATGGCTACAACCAGAAGGAGGCTACAACCCCCTATGTTCTTTAGTTACAACCGAAAGGTGGCTACAACCACCTGTCCTTGCCCCGTCCTGCCACCCTGAAGTAGAAGTACAATGATGGAACCACTGTCACGCTATCACTGTGAGATATACCACTGTAAACCTGTACCAATAAATATGAACCATGCATCAACCTGTACATCAACCTATAATCAACCTGTATCATAAACAAGTGCATCAACCATGCACCAACCTATACCAAACAACTTGTAATCAACATTTACCATAAACAAGTGCATCAACCATGCACCAACCTGTATGAAACAAATTGTAATCAACCTGTAACATAAACAAGTGCATCCAACCATGTACCAATCATGTGTCAACTAATCATCAACTATGACTCATCAATACGTACCAACATCATCAACTATACACCTCATGTATGTGCCAACTCATCAACTACTTGTCTTAACCATGTACTCAACATGTACCTCAACCAAAAGACCTCATCAATTTCATCATCCAAATATTATTTGTAGCTTTGTAATAGACTCGGTGTATATGATCACATTCCTGCACACCTTCCTTAACTTTAACAACAAGAGACTAGCATTTTCATCAAACTTTTCTTTAGTCTCACATGCATAGTTTTGGATTAGTCAACAACCCTAACTTGAAGTAATAATAGCTTTGTACTTGTAATGTATAAATATCTAAAACTGATACACAATGGTCTTCAGTGTTTTTTATGCAATTCCTACAATTGTCACTACTTGGAACCTCTCATAAAAGGAGTTATAGCAAAAATGGCATACCTTGTTGAATTTTGTCTTATTCTAGAGAGCGACCTTGTTGAGCATTCTCCGCATGGAATATTGGTTGAAATGATATGAAACTATTACACAGAATACTAAATCCTGTACCCTAACCAACACATTTGGTTTCACTGAATTTGGATCTGTTATTAAGAAGTTATGACGTTTTTACCTGAAACACTTGTTTTTGACTAGTTTTAGGACTAGCCACAAACCCTATTTTCCACGGAGTGTAACTCACAAAATACAACGACCCACAAGATGAATTTTTTACCACAGATACTTGGATATGTTTTGTCAATGGCATAGAAATTTCACGATCTGAATCATTATATAAAACAAGTTATAACGAAAATGGTGAGATGACCTGTAAATACCATACCTTAGAAAGCACCATCAAAAGAATTTATCCTTCCTTGCATTTCGGCCTTCTTTTATTCACCTTCCCTAAGAAAATATGATTATATATCCTTGGTTACCTCAAAAAAATATAGATATTCAATATGCTTAAGTGTATCTGATGCAGGAGCATCGCCTACACATCAAGCGAGCTAGCGCGGAAGCAGAGGACAGCTGGACAAGCCAGCACAAATTCTGAAAAGAATGCTTTGGAATTGTGCGTGATATTAAATGAAGTCATTTAAGAAGAGGTGCCTTTGTATATTGTAATGGACCTTGAGCGGATAGCTCTCATCCTTTAGTAGATAGACGGCATTTAAGATAGTTAATGCAGGTAGATAGGATTTTTAATTCTAGACTAGACAGTTTAGGAGTTGGAGGGAAAACGGATATAGACACCTTCATTGTATCATTGAAACATAAGCCTGAGCATAGAATAGAAGAGGAAGAGCGAGAGCATGCAGAGAGTTGTGTAAAGACACCCATGTACAGATATTTGAATTAATAGAAGAAAGCTTTGATTCAAATTCATGGTTTGTGTTGTTCTCTGTGTATTGATGATTATGCTCATTTGATGTTTGCTTCATGTTATACATTTTATTTTATATGATGTGTATATGATTTCATGGTTGAATTGAAGTCTAAAGGGAAGAAGGAATGAGTTTCAATTGTTTCTCTATTTGAACCAAGAATTCCTGCAAGGAGTGCAGTTGAAGTGTCTGCAAGGAGTGCATTGACAGAGGGTTTAATTAGAGATAGCTTTTGTTCTCATTCATCCCAAAAGTGCAGTTGGGCACAGGAGTCGTGCAAGGAGTGCGCAGGCTAGGTAAAAGTCTCAGGGTTGCGAACCTGAGTGAAGTGTCAAGGACTGCTGCTGCAGGAGTGCACAGAGTCAGAAGGCTTCAACACTTAGTCGTGGTTGAAGGTGTGCCACGAGGAGTGTGTGCAAGAGACTTCCGAAGGACTAGAAGGTCGTGGAAAAAGTTGAGGAAGGATAGGCCTTCAAATTCATTGAAGGAAAGTGCAGGGAAGCTAAGACTTGAAGGTTAGCAGAAGCATCGCAGGTTCGCACGCAAGAGGGGGAACAAGTTCCACAAAAGGAACATAGTCATTTCAAAGAATCATTGAAGGAGGAGCGGAAGGTCGGAATTCCCCGAGGAGAATTCGCGACATCCTGTGAGCTGTCAGATCTCACAGAGGTGCTAGGTAGATACGGTGTTGTTTTCTCTAGAAGTATAAAGCTCAGGAGGGGCAGGGCCATTGATCCGAGTCACAAGGACCATCGGATCTACACGTAGTCCCGTTCATTGGAGTTTCGCAGATAGAGCTTCCAAATTATTGCAACAGGAATTGTGATATCGCGAAACGCGATACCCCGACAAGATCAGAACCATCCATTGTTTGGGACACATGTCATAAGATCCAAGGAAGTTGGGGTTCGGAGTATCAGGAGTTTCGAGTGCAAAGTATTCTTGCAGCTTGGAATCGCGACCAGCGATATCCCGACGGTGACGTAAACAGTGTGGGACCGCAGGAGTGAGTGGAGGACAGGTGGCATAAGTCATCGGGGCTTCGTAGCGAGAAGCGCCAGGACATTGGAATCAGGATTCATGATCCCGCGAAGTCTGAAATCCTGATAGAAGTGACAGGGAGTGGAAAAGTCAACTCGCACGTGTACATCGGAGTTTCGTTGTATCGGGCATCGGGAGTCGGTAAGACTAGTTTCTTGGTATCGCGAGTTGGGAAATCGCGATAAGGAAAGTTCCGACAGGAGAAGAGTCAGCGTTGACTGGCCATCGGGTCTCAGGGTTTCAAGAACCCAGTGATCGACCTTTGACATTGCGAAGTACTGAGTTCCAATCCCCCGACAAATAAGAAAGGGGGGGATCGCGCGAAGAGATCTGTGGGTGTAGATTTCTCGACAGGGGAATAGAAGAGCTATTCAAGAGTTCTTCGGGCTAAGAAGAAGAAGATCTTGTGAGTGCACATGGACCTTCTGACCCGCGGGTGGTGAAGGGGCTGCGTTGCTATCAAGTGGTATCAGATCAAGGAAGTTTCTTTGTTTTCTGATCCAGGGAAGAAGGAAGTTCACCATGCCACCGAGGAGGGATAGACAGTCACCCGATCTAGAGGATAGGGAGGTGCAGAGAAGAAGAGGTAGGCATGTAACAAATCCAGAAATGGAGAGACAGATGCGTGATCTACGAGCAAGGCTCGAAGATATGGAGACAACGCAAAGAGGCACAGCTAGTGCAAGAAATCTTAGTGATTCCGATAGTGAAATTGAGGCTGAACAAGAGGAGGAAGTTGCAGCCGAAGATGCATCAAACGAGCGTTTGATCAGAGATATTTCCAGAATGAGTGCAAAAGAAAAGATGGACATTCCAGTTTACGAGGGAAACTTGGATGCAGAAGAGCTACTAGATTGGATTAGATCTCTGGATACTTACTTCGGCTATGAAGATGTCGAAGAGGACAAGAAGGTCAAGCATGCTGTCACGCGCTTGCAGGGACATGTAGCATTGTGGTGGGATGAGCTACAAGCTAACAGACGCTACAAGGGAAAGTAGAAGATCAAGAGCTGGGACAGGATGATCACGAAGATGAAAGTGAAATTCATATCGAGAGATTATCAAATTACTATGTTCAGGAGGATGCAGAACCTGAGACAGAAGTTGATGACAGTGAAAGAATACACTGAGGAATTCTATCGACTGAAAATTAGGGCAGATCATCAGGAGAGCAATGATGAGAAGGTAGCTAGATATATGAATGGCCTGAGATACGATATCCAGGACGAGATGAGCATGGTTACCATCAGGACGGTGGAGGATGCTTATCAGATGGCTCTGAAATCTGAGGAGAAGCTGAGCCGTAAGCAAGGTCAGAGGGGCCAAGGCAAAAGCCAGCCCAGAGGCAAAGCAGTTGCCCAGGAGAAATATCAGAATCCCAAGGAGGAATGGAAGAAACCTCAGACTCGTGCAGAGAGAGGTGGAACCTCACAGAGAGGGCCATATGTTGAGCAAAGAGGACAGCATAATGAACAGAGCGGAGGATATGCTGACAACAACACTTTTCCTCGTACTAGAGGTAGAGGAAGAGGAAGAGGTGGAGTAATCACATACTTCACATGTGGAAAGAATGGGCACAAGTCTTATGAGTGTCCAGAGAAAAATAAGGACATTGGAGAAGCTCACATCACCGAAGCGCAGAGGCGGGATATAGAGGAAGAAGGTGTAGAAGGTGGAAGATCGCTCATGATGCGAAAATTTCTTTTGACACCTGAGAAGGAGGTGGAAAGTTCAGTCCAAAGGACAAGAATTTTCAGAACTTCTTGCAAGACCAAAGATAGGGTATGAAAGGTTATCGTGGACAGTGGTAGCACAAATAATCTCGTTTCAACCGAGATGGTAGAGAAGCTGGAGCTGGAGACAACTGATCACCCGAGCCCATACAGAGTTTCATGGCTACAAAAAGGACACCAGGTAACTGTTACTAAACAATGCTTGGTTGAATTCAAGATAGGAGGATATAATGATAATATCTTATGTGATGTCATTCCTATGGATGTATGTCATCTATTGTTGGGCAGACCATGGCAATATGACATAAATGTGATTCATGATGGGAGAATGAACACCTATACCCTAGAGAAGAATGGGAGAACCCATATGTTGCTTCCGATGAAGGATAAGGAGGTGAATCCAGAAGTAAACAACACGGTACTTCTCATGAGTGGGAAGGAGCTTTTTACAGAGGTTAAGAAGAAGGAATATCCACAATTCTTTGTGGTCAGAAAGCCGAGAATTGTTCTGCCTAGCACAAGAGTGGATGATCTACCAGAAGACATTCAGGAACAACTGGAAGAGGTCGCTGACATCGTGGTAGACAAATTACCTCGTTCGTTGCCACCGGTGAGGAGTGTGAGTCATCATATAGACCTCATACCAGGAGCCAATTTTCCGAATAAATCTGCGTACAGATTGACGTCACAAGAAAATGAAGAGGTCAAGAAGTAGGTCCAGGAGCTGTTGGACAAAGGATTGGTCAGAGAAAGTCTGAGCCCGTGTGTCATTCCAACAGTACTCAGTCTGAAAAAATATGGAGGTTGGAGAATGTGTACCGACTCAAGAGCCATCAATAAGATAACCATCAGGTATAGGTTTCCATTGCCACGGATGGACAATCTGATGGATTGCCTGAGTGGGGCAAAGTATTTTTCAAAGGTTGATCTGAAAAGCGGATATCATCAGATTCGTATGAGGGAAGGTGATGAGTGGAAGACGGCCTTCAAAACCAACGAAGGGTTGTATGAATGTCTTGTCATGCCATTTGGCTTGACTAATGCACCAAGTACCTTTATGAGGTTTATGAATGAAGTCCTGAAGGATTTCATCGAAAAAAATTTCATCGTATATCTGGACGATATACTGATTTTCAGCAAGACAAGGGCAGAACATCTAAAGCATTTGGCCATTGTGATGAAGAAGCTACAACAGGAGAAGTTGTTGATAAACATGAAGAAGTCCTCGTTCATGAAGACAGAGCTCATTTATTTGGGTTTTGTTATATCTGCGAATGAGTTGAGGATGGATCCAGATAAGGTAGAAGTGATCAAGACTTGGCCATCACCGAGAAATGTATTCGAGGTGAGAAGTTTTCATGGACTGACTAGTTTCTACTGAAAGTTCATTAGGAATTTCAGTGGAATCAGCGCAGCGATGATGGATACAGTGAAGAAGTGGCATAAGTCTTTTCACTGGACAGCCGAGGCTGAGAAGAGCTTCATATTGTTGAAGAGGAAGATTACGGAACAACCAGTGTTGGTATTGCCGGATTTCCTGAAGATGTTTCAAGTGAAATGTGACACAAGCGGGTTTTCCATAGGAGCGGTCTTGAGCCAGGAGGACAGACCAATTACATATTTTAGTGAGAAGCTGAATGAGGCAAAATTGAAGTACTCCACATACGACAAGTAATTTTATGCCATCATCCAGGCACTGAAGAAGTGGAGGCATTACTTGATGCCAAAGGAATTTGTTTTATATAGCGATAACCACGCATTACAGTTTGTGACTCAACAGGATAAGTTGAATCAGAGACATGTAAAATGGGTAGAGTATATGCAAAATTTCACATTTGGGGTACTGCTAACAAACTGGTTGATGCTTTGAGCAGGAAGTGTTTTCTATTGCAGGAAGGGTTTTGATGAACTCAGGGACATGTACAGGGATGATCCAGATTTTAAGGAGGCATATGAAGCAGCTGAGAATCTAGTTCTTAGAGATCGAAGCCCGTGGATAGAGTATGTGATCCAAGAAGGATTGTTGTTCAAAGGCAATCAATTGTGTATACCGAATTGCTCCATGAGGGAGAATCTATTAAAGGAGAAACACAGCGGAGGATTGGCCGGACATTTCAGTCATGATAAGACATTTGCGAAGCTGAGCGAATCATACTTTTGGCCAGGGATGCAGTCAGAGTTCAAGCGGTTTGTAGATAGATGCAGAATTTGTCAGCATTCGAAGGGAAGAAAGCAGAATGCAGGATTTTATCAACCATTGCCCATACCAAAGAGACCATGGGATGCGATAATCATGGATTTTGTATTGGGGTTGCCAAGAACACAAAGAGGTGTTGATTCAATCTTTGTGGTAGTGGATAGGTTTTCCAAAATGGCACATTTTATCCCATGCTAGAAAACTAGTGATGTGACTCACATCGCAAATCTGTTTTTCAAAGAGGTCGTTCGACTTCACGGCTTACCCAGAAGTATAGTTTCAGACAGAGATACAAAGTTCGTGGAACATTTCTGGAGGACATTATGGAAGAAGCTAGGGACTAACTTGTTGTTTAGTTCAACTTATCATCCACGGATGGATGGGCAAACAAACGTGGTGAACAAAATTCTGGGAGACTTGCTGAGAAGCTTGGTGACAGAGCACCACAGCCAGTGGGACAACATATTACCATAAGCAAAGTTTGTGTACAATGACTCAGTGAATTGGAGCACAGGCCAGAGTCCATTTCAGGTTGTCTATGGGGTGAAGCCGAGAGGAGTTTCTGAACTGAGAGATTCAGGACAGACTACTACTAGGAGCACTAGTGCAGAGGAATTCGATGAGGCGATGAAGGAACTTAACATCTAGGTGAAGGAGTGGCTGCAGAATTCAAGTCAGGAGTATAAGCGTAGAGCCGATCAACAGAAGAAACAACTTCAGTTCGAAGTTGGTGAATTAGTTCTGGCACATTTGAGGAAAGAAAGGTTCCCAAGGGGAACATACAATAAGCTAAAGATGAAGAAAATCGGGCCATGCAAGGTCTTGAAAAAATTTGGGACAAATGCTTATGAGATCGAGCTACCGGATGGGATTGGAATATCTCTGATATTCAATATCACAGATTTATACCCATACAGGGCTGAAGAACCAGAGACTGGAAAGAGAAGCCAGTGATCCAGTGGATGGAGCAAATGTCGATTGCAGAGAAGTCGCAGATGGAATGCATACTGGATAAGAGAGTGGGTAAAAAGACCAGGAGAAAAGAGTACTATGAGTATCTGGTCAAATGGAAGGACTATCTAGTGGAAGATGCCAGCTCAGAGAATGAAGAAGAGATACAGAGGCATGGACAGACCGTGCAGGAGCTCATGGACAAGATCCCATGAAGTTTTTCAAGCGAGGGAGTATGATGCAGGAGCATCACCTACACATCAAGCGAGCCAGCGTGGAAGCGGAGGACAGCTGGACAAGCCAGCACAAATTTTGAAAAGAATGCTTTGGAATTGTGCGCGATATTAAATGAAGTCATTTAAGAAGAGGTGCATTTGTATATTGTAATGGACCTTGAGCAGATAGCTCTCGTCCTTTAGTAGATAGACGGCATTTAAGATAGTTAATGCAGGTAGATAGGATTTTTAATTCTAGACTAAACAGTTTAGTAGCTGGAGGGAAAACGGATATAGACACCCTCATTGTATCATTGTAACATAAGCCTAAGCATAGAATAGAAGAGGAAGAGCGAGAGCATGCAGAGAGCTGTGTAAAGACATCCATGTACAGATATTTGAATTAATAGAAGAAAGCTTTGATTCAAATTCATGGTTTGTGTTGTTCTCTGTGTACTGATGATTATGCTCATTTGATGTTTGCTTCTTGTTATACATTTGCTTTGATATGTTGTGTATATGATTTCATGGTTGAATTGAAGTCTAAAGGGAAGAAGGAATGAGTTTCAATTGTTTCTCTATTTGATCCGAGAATTCCTGCAAGGAGTGCAGTTGAAGTGTCCGCAAGGAGTGCATTGACAGAGGGTTTAATTAGAGATAGCTTTTGTTCTCATTCATCCCAAAAGTGCAGTTGGGCACAGGAGCCGTGCAAGGAGTGCGCAGGCTAGGTAAAAGTCTCAGGGTTGTGAACCTGAGTGAAGTGTCAAGGACTGTTGTTGCAGGAGTGCGCAGAGTCAGAAGGCTTCAACACTCAGTCGTGGTTGAAGGTCTGCTACGAGGAGTGCATGCAAGAGACTTCTAAAGGACCAGAAGGTCGTGGAAAAAGCTCAGGAAGGATAGGCCTTCAAATTCATTGAAGGAAAGTGCAGGGAAGCTGAGACTTGAAGGTTATAAAAAGCATCACAGGTTCACACGCAAGAGGGGGAACAAGTTCCACAGAAGGAACACAGTCATTTCGTAGAATCATTGAAGGAGGAGCGGAAGGTCTGAATTCCCTGAGGAGAATTCACGACATCCCATGAGCTGTTAGATCTCATGGAGGTGCCAGGTAGATACGGTGTCGTTTTCTCCAGAAGTATAAAGCTCAGGAGGGGCAGGGTCGTCTATCTGAGTCACAAGGACCATCGGATCTACACGTAGTCCCGTGCATCGGAGTTTCGTAGATAGAGCTTCCAAATTATTGCAACAGGAATTGTGATATCGCGAAACGCGATACCGCGATGAGTCTTGAACCGTCCATTGTTTGGGACGTGTGTCAAAATATCCAAGGAAGTCGTGGTTCGGAGTATCGCGAGTTTCGAGTGCAGATTATTCTTGCAGCTTGGAATCGCGACCAGCGATATCCCGACGGTGATGTAACCAATCTGGGACCATAGGAGTGA
This sequence comes from Picea glauca, assembly GCA_000966675.3. NCBI lineage: Eukaryota > Viridiplantae > Streptophyta > Pinopsida > Pinales > Pinaceae > Picea > Picea glauca. The sequence continues at coordinate 419,954 of JZKD02S1637313.1, forward strand.
GTGGAGGACAGGTGGCATAAGTCATCAGGGTTTCGTAGTGAGAAGCGCCAGGACATTGGCATCAGGATTCACGATCCCGCGAAGTCTAAAATCCCGATAGAAGTGATGGGGAGTGGAAAATTCAACTCGCACATGTACGTCGGAGTTTCGGTGTATCGAGCATCGGGAGTCGGTAAGACTAGTTTCTTGGTATTGCGAGTTGCGAAATCGCGATAAGGAAAGTTCCGACAGGAGAAGAGTCAGCGTTGACTGGCCATCGGGTCTCGGGGTTTCGAGAACCCAGTAATCGACCTTTGACATCACAAAGTTGCGAGTTCCGATCCCCTGACAAATAAGAAAGGCGGGGATCACGCGAAGAGATCTGTGGGTGTAGATTTCCTGACAGGGGAATAGAAGAGCTATTCAAGAGTTCTTCCGGCTGAGAAAAAGAAGATCCTGTGAGTGCGCGTGGACCTTCCGACCCACGGGTGGTGAAGGGGCTGTGTTGCTATCAGTATCTAAAATGAGAGAGCCTTGGCTCTTATTTATACTCTCCAAGTAGCTTCCTTAAAAACATCTTCTAAGTCACTTGGCCCCACTTTCCTTATTTTAGGGTTAACCCACTTCTAATTTCTCCATTAAATTTATTATTGAAATAATTTATTTTGTATTCACTATGAATTATAATGCACTCATTACTTCACTTTATGATTTACCTTTTAAAATATCTTAAACCACTTTGACTACTTTGACCTTTTGGGGCTTCTAGATGACATATGATGGTCCTCCAACTTCGTAAGGCCATAATTCTCAAACCGTGAGGAGTTATGTGACATTCCACATACCACCAAAAATGGCATGACATGTACCATCCATATAGAATATTATTATCTAAAAATATATCATAACTCATACCATTACCCATCAAACAAACTTGGGTCCATTACCCAAACCTGGGGTCTCCAACTTCTCATGGTCATAACTCTCTAACTGTGAGGAGATATGTGACATTCCACATGCCACCAGAAATGGCATGAAAAGCACTATACATCTAGGATATTTTTCTTGACAAATTCACTGTCCTTCATCTCATTATTCCACAATTAAGCATGGGTTCTCTTACTCCACAAAGCATCTTCCTCTGAGGGCTTTCACCATAAGGGGACCACTTTGGAGTTCATCCATACTTACTTCTTATCAACCATGACAAAACAATAATGAGTCATATTTACATCAAACAATCTTGGGTCCATTACCCAAACCTTTGTGCTATGGGGCTTTCTTCAAGGGTCGACATCAATGACAACCAACCTTAATCAACAAAAAGAAGATTGGAACAGAGATCGATAATAGTCGTCGAACACAGGTAGCACCAAAGGATAGTGAGATCGATTATCGAGAAGGATTGCGGGGCCAGGACATGCTCGAATGATAATAATCCTTGAGCAGACCACAATTTAAACCACAATTTTGGAAGGGAGATATGTGGAAGTTGGAGGAGGATTGTGGGGCGAAAAGTGGGTTGGTCTAAAACCACCCTTGCCCACACCCGCAATCGTGCATTAGCACAAGGGAACAACCCACAAGAATATGAAGGAAGGGGGTAGTAAAGAGGAGCTAGCGCCCATGAACTGGAGAGCGCTGGAATGCACAGACAGAAGGTGTGGGTATCACAGGACGTGCGCCAAAGAAATAAAAGGGGCATGTGTAGGATTTATCGGTTCATTTAGAAGCTCGTAGAGTCAATTCAACTTGACACTTGGAACGATCCAGAGACCAGGAGGTCGCAAAACCCCGAAGGGGAGGGGGGGTTGCATTAGGTGGTATCAAAGCTTATATTTTGTTTGCAGATAGCAAACAAAGGAGAGACGGTGAAAAGAGATGACCTTATAACATCAGCTGGTATCACAAGCAAGAGTTTGCCTTTAGATAGCAGGTGAAGGAAGACAGGTTACTGATGCTCTGTGAGAAGGTTGTTGCATGAGTGCAGCAGCAAAAATTTAAACAACCAGGTGAGTTGTGGGAGAATATGGAGATGTTTTTGTATGTAGAGTGATCCATAGACTTTCCAGGAGGGTAGGTAGAGGAAGAAGATGGCTATTGAAGGCCATGAACTAGTTCCAAGAGAAGACTGCTAGCAGAAAATCAAGGATGAGATGGAACAAGAGCTCAACGAGATAAGAGCACAAATGGAGAAGATTTCATTTGAAATGCAGCAGGATGCAAAATCACATTGGGTGTATGAATGGCCCATGAAGAAGAAGGTGAAATGGCCAGTAAAGGAATTGTTTTCCACGGATCAAATAAGGTTGATGAGAAGGTGGTTGAGGCATGCTGAAACCCTCAGTGACATAGAGGAGGAACTGATTCACATATGTGAACTAGAGACAGGCAGAAATCTCAACAATGAGGAGGAGAAGAGGTCAGATAAACATCTCGTAAACTGCCAGGTGGGTAGAATTGGACTTTCAAGTTACCAGGTCAGCAATGGAAAGAGGCTAGGTGGAGGTCTCGAATACTTCTAGGGGAGCAGTGTTGAAATTTCAGATTTCCAAGTGGGTAATGATATGGGATCGGTTGATCTCATAGACTGTCAGGTGGGTAGAAATGAAGTCCCAAATTACGAGGTGGACAAGGGAAAAGAGATGAGAATGTCTAAGAGTCTCACAGACTCTATTGAGAGTTCATATCAGCAAGGAGTGTTGATAGATGAAGGTTCATGTGGGTTTTCATACCATGTGAATGAATATGATGAGAAGGTAAATACGTCCATCACAAAGGATGAGGATCAGAGGAGAATTCTAGTCATTGGGGGAATTCGGATATTCCTACCAGATAGCCCAGCTGAGGCCGGAGCATGTGTTGCAGATGCAACAACAAAAGAAGGAAATCCAGTGTTGACTGTCATGATGAAGGAGCACATATAAGAAGCTTCCCAAGGAGAAGAGGAAGAAATGGAGAAGAAATTGATGTCTACCCCAGCAGAAGGAGAGGATCATTTAGAAGGATGGCCCAAATTTTTCAGCCAGGAAGCTGGAAAAAAGATGACTACAGCACTGGAGCCTGCAACAGAAAGAGAAGAATACAACATAGACCTTGTTGATATATAATAGGAATTGGAAGCCCTAGAGAGAATATTCATGGTGCAAATATTTCACATCCAACATGCTAAGTTGGAGATAGATGGAGGAGCATACCAGCCCCAGGAGCAGCTGGAAGAAGTTGGACTTGAGCCAGCACAAGGAAAAATAACAGAAGCTAATCTGTTAGAGGAGCAAGATGAGCATCCGCTCAGAGAAAAGATTGTAGAAATAGAGTCTGCAATAGAATGGAAAACTAAAGCCATAGGAGATGGAGAAAACAACAAGGGGGACCAAGATGATCCACCCATTGATAAAGAGGAGTTGCAGCATAACAGGAAGCATAAAGAGAGCCAACCACTAGAGAAGATGGACAGGGATATAAAAGAGATAAGAAGGATGATGTTGAGGTCAGCAGTAGAAACTACCAGTGAGGAAAAGATGAACACAAGAGAACCTTCCATACTAGAAGGAAAGAATAAGAAGAGGACGCAACAATAGCGTAACTGGAGAGGAGCAAGAGGACAACTCCAAAAGAGAATTTGGGATCCAGGTGGATTTAAACACTGGAGAAGAGGAGCTCATGAGTAAGAGCTCATGTTTTTCCTAGCAGGGGAGTATGATGCAAGAGCATCGCTCCACCTCAGTGAACACGCTAGCACGCTAGCACACAAACACGCAATGGAGAAAGGGAGAGGCATTAAACCTCCCATTTTTAAATTTAAAATAATCCTATACAGATTATTGTGTTGTAAGATTTTAAATTCCGGGCCATACCTTTGTACATGTAGTGGTTGGATTTCCTTAAAGGGTTGATTGTATCAGGCCTAGATCATAGTCAGGTCTGGATAAATACTCATGAAACTTCAATGTAATAGATCAGGTTAGGTGAGAGAGGACGAGCTCACAGAGCCCCTCTTTTGTAAGGAGGTCTTGTATCAGATTTCAGAAGGCAGATAGGAAGAGAATGATAAATATGCCTAAAGAGGTAGAATAGTTCAGAGAGAGAGAGAGAGCCAGAGAGAACTAGGACTTTGTCACAATCCAGTTTTTGTAAACATCTATATAGACACACAAAGATAATAGAAAAACATTTTTTCTTGCATATCGGGTGTTTATGTGTTTCATGAATGAATGTTGTAGATATATGATAAGATTTATTTATAGTGGGAAGATAGATTTCATTTATATTCATTGAGTCTTTTAATATCGTTTTGGATTCTTTAGGTTGTGCAAGGAGTGCACAACAAAACATTGGAAGTTCTATAGCCAGTGCAAGGAGTGCGCATCTGAACTTTGTGGAGTCAAAAAAGAACGTTCCAGGAGGGCGCACCAAATCGATCACAAGCTCAAGAGGAACCTCAAGGTTACTAAATACCTTAGAGGGGGGGATTGTTCAAAATAAGTATAGAGAAACAAAGTTACTGAGAACTCTATCGAAGCTCTGCCAAGTGGAAATTGATCTGGTGCAAGTGTGCACAGAAGAAATCCGTGTAGAGTTGAGGAGAAACAAATTTATTGAATACTCTATGAGGAGAAGCTATGCAAGGAGTGCATTGAGCAGAAGGACACCAGGAGGGTGAGAAGTATTTCTTGTTCATTAAATCCTTCGGATCTAAGTTTGACGAAATCCCGAGAACGCAAGGTGTGCATGGGGGATCGAAACCTTTGAGGAGGTCAAGCTTAGAAGGGATAACACAGAGGTTGCGAAAGAGTCAAACTTATTCTAAGTCTGAAAACTCAAAGGAGGGATAATGCTACAAGAGAGAAGCGAGACCAAGAGTTGGGTCCACGGGAAGGAGTTCAAAGGCCACGACCTATTGAACATTGACAAAATGTTCTAAGTCAGGAGAAGGTGGAAGCTCAGGGGAAGGAGCGACAATAACCATCTGATCGGTTGTGGAAAAGAACCTGGACCATTAGATCTACGTCCAAGCAGAGGAGAAATGAGCATAGGGGAAAAATATCTCAACCGTCATATCTGAGAGTGTGGATCAACAACCATTGGATCTAGAGTAACATGCACAGGTTTTAACTCTTTGTAGTGCACATGAGAGAGGGTTTTGCAAAATCGCAAAATCCTGACATCATCAGAACCGTCCATCGGAAGAGGCACGTGGCAAGCGATAAACATTTCGATGACTCGTGATTCAAAGAAGTCAAAGGGAAAATTCTTAAAACTCACAAAACGTGAAATCGCAAAAAGATGCAAGCCATTGATTGAGAAGAGATCTGAACCATTAATTGTCCAGGGATAATTTCATCATTTCGGGGATCAGGAGAATGTAAGTGGAAAGTATTTTGACTTTGTGATACATGAAATCCCGACGAGATTTGGACCTTTAGATCCATAGGAGCGCAATTCATTGATTTGATATTCTGAAATATCGAAATTTTGGAAGTCAAGGATGTGAAGGAAGTTGTGACTTGGAAGTCGCAAGTTGCAAAATCTCGATTCATGAAAGGAGAATCTGGACCGTTGGATCTATAAGGGATACATGTCAATGGGCTGAGAGATCCAGAAGGAGGTGGAGGTTGAAGAGTGAAACAACCAAAGCCCAAAGAGCCGAAGATTCGAAAGTCGTCGATCTGCGAAGGGACACTTGTCACCAGATCACGAGATCCGATGAAAGTTACGTTGGAGTTTCAGTTTTGAGAACTAGAATAGATGAATCCCAAAGCATCGAGGAACTGAAGAGCCGAAGCTTCGGGGAGCCCAAGAGCCAAAGCGCCAAAGGGCAGAGAGATTCTAAGCTGTCAGATCACCCGAAGTGAATCTGAGCCATTGGACCAGGAGAGGAGACGTGGTGGAAATATGTGAACTCCGAGTAAATTTCTGAAGCAATTCATAGACATCGGATGTAAGAGGACACGTGGTAGGATTTTACGTATTTGTTGAGAAGGAAAAGGGTTGATATTTGAGACCTCAGAAGTTAAGAACCTAAAGAGGATCTCGACCATTGATCTGGAAGAGGATTCTAGGACCATTGATTTGTTCTAGGAGGTCAAGGACCTGAAGTGATAACACAGTTGTTGATTGAGGATATACATGTCAACAGATCCTCCACCCCGAGAGATGCCTAATCAGGAGAGGCAAAAACTTGAGAATTGAGATTCTTGAAGGTAGAAATCATGGAGAAGATCATGGTCGTAGATTCAAGGGGACAGGTGGCAACAGATTTTCCACTCTGGAATATTGTCATGCCGAGGAGAGTGGAGTTGAGAATCGAAACTCTCGGAGGCTGGAAGGGAGGAGACAACAACAGTCATTGATTCAAACAAGACTATGTGTCGATCGATCGTAGAGATCTATGGAGATGCATGGAAGGAGGAAATAAGAGAGGAAAGGATATCGATAATAGTCGTCGATCATAGGCAGTTCCAAAGGATTATGAGATCGATGATCGAGAAGGATTGCGGGGCCAGGACATGCTTAGACGATAATAATCCTTGAGCGGGTCGCAATTTCAATCACAGTTTTGGAAGGGAGATACGTGGTAGCTAGAGGAGGATTGTGGGGTGAAAAGTGGGTTGGTCTAAAACCACTCTTACCCGCACCCACAATCATGCATTAGCACAAGGGCACAACCCAGGGTCGTATGAAGGAAGGGGCTAGTAAAGAGGATCTAGAACCCATGAACTAAAGAGTGTTGGAACATGCAGACAGAAGGTGTGGGTATCACAGGACCTACGCCAAAGAAAGAAAGGGGGCCTATGTATAATTTATGGGTTCATTCAGGAGCCCACACAGTCAATCTGACTCAACACTTGGAACGATCCAGAGACCAGGAGGTCACAGAACCCTGAAGGGGGGGGGGGGCTACATCAAACTTGGTCTGTTTTTCTTTGCTAACCCATTGGAGCCAGATGTTAGAATCGATATTTTTAGGGTAAAACTTAGATTTTGTCTAAATATTGAAAAGTCATCCCATGGTCTTGAGAAGATCAAGGAATTCCTAGATAGGTCATAGTTAGTGTGTCAAAGTTTATGAGGTCAACAATTAAATAAAGAGTGACTTGAATGTCAGTAAGGGATCTAGCCATAATTTGGGTTAAATGATGTATTGTATTTCTCATAAAACACCGTCATAAAAAGAAAAAATTCAAGAGTTTACAAGTCCATCATGCTCAAAGTTTTGTAATGGTCCATTTTTTCCTAAGTATAGAATCATATAACAAAAGTGGGTAATTATGTGCTAAGGTCGAGTCATAGGTTAGGGTGAATGTCATGTCAAAGATAATTATGGTTCATCATCACCCCTTATGAGTTTAGAGAAGGGACAATCATGACAGTCTATGTCATTGTATCATTGCAATATTCAAACATGTATGCGCTTCGCAAGTTCGTTGTGCAAATTCCTTAATTTTCCTTGAAACGTCTTGTCAGCTTGGCTAATCACTTCCCATTTCAAATTTCACTCCTTATCCATTCAAGCATGTATATTGGCCACCTTTTTGTCTTTCTACATTTCCTTCATGACCTATGCATAATCCATAGCCTCTCAAACAAGCTCCAAAGCTCTCTGCTACGCAAACGACCAGCCTGCTACGAAAATGTTGTGTAAATTCCATTCGCTACAAAAACCCTATGTGCTGGCATTTTCTATGCAAACTTGTACTCTATTTTTTTCTATGCACTCTTCATTCATTTCAATCACTATCTAAAGAGCCTTTCTTGGAGCCCATTGCAAGTTTATCCTCTGAATGAATTTGCCTTTCATATAACCAAGTTTTATTCATTTGATCCAAACCCTATCCATCCTCGTTTGTTGCGCAATCTTGCATGTTGCGCATGAAGGTTTTTTTGCTTTGAGCAGTCTAAAATTTACTTTTGCAAGGAAGACATCGCAAAACCATGTATTCACTAGGAAATAAGAAATACAAGGGAGAAAATGTGTTTAAATATGAACCCCAAGGGTTGACTTTGGTGAACTCAGACCCTGCATACAAGGTGTCTTTTGAGAAGGCTAGATGTATGATATTTTGTGAAAGAGTTCAAGGGTATAATGTGCAACTAACCAAACAATTTTCTCTAAACTTTAATAGTGTCAGCACAACCATTGTAGGGGTCACTTTTCCAGTATCAAAAGAAACCATATCAGCTGCTACAGAGATCCCTATACATGGAAAGAAGTGGTTTAAAGGTATGCCCTTATATCCTCCATTTTATATTGATTTTCTCAAACCTAAGTATAAAAACCAGAAAATGGGTGCCACCATCCCCAGGGAATATGTTTTGGAACCTTATGAGAATATTTTGAGGGTAATATAGAAATACTTTACTTGTAAGAGTAGGTTTGGCAGGGTATATCAATACTACATAAGGCTCCTTATGCATTTCACAGGGAAAATCCCCCTAAAATTACCCTTCTACCTATATAGAAGCTTGAGAAAAATGGAAGACAAAGTCCAAGCCAGGGCTGACCAGCTAAAGAGTAGTTTGTTCCACTTTTCTTTGGTGAATTTGTTGATGGTTGAAGAGATTAGAAAGATAAAAAGGGACTGGGATTCCTTCTTGACCTCAACAAACATTTCCCTAGATCCTAAAGGAGATACACCCTTGTCTGCTAAGAAATCAACATCTAATAGTTCAGGGGTGAAAGGAGGAGGTGCTACTGAAAGGGGAAAAGGAAAAGAGATTGAGAATCCATCACCTAGTCAACCAGTTTTGAATAAAAGAAGAAAACTACAATTCATCGATGAACCTAAGGAAACACAGGCTCCCAATAAACCACTCACCAGGTCATCTTCTAGGAGGCTTCCCATACCCACAATTCAGACGAAGTTTGTTGAAGTTGCAGCCCAGGAGATGGATGAGGAGAAAGTGAAACCAGGGGAGAAATATTTAGATGTTAAAGATATGTAGCAACAACTCAATAAAGATCAGTATGTTATAGCCCAATTCTACCAAGAGAACATGCAATTGAAAAGGAAGCTATCAGAGAAGATGCCTGAAACAAAAACACCACAGACCAAAGCAGGTCTTGTGCAAGAAATGTCAAAGGGAAGGAAGATCAGGAGAATCCCTGAGACTATAGTTTCAACCAAACCCACATCGCCTTCGACAAGGTCCTCGGCCAGGAAGAATAGTCCATACATACAGGGCAAGCAAGCAGCAAGTGAGAGACCTCCTACTTCACCCACAGAAGGAGAAAATAACACAATATGGCTGAATAAGAAGCTAAGAGAAGGTCAATATCATATCATTAATCTTAGGGAAGAAAAGATAATCTCAGAGGAAGTAATAATGAAACATTACAAGGAATGCAGACCAGCCATAGATAATCCATGTACAGTCCTTTCTAGTGCCCAGTCAAATTTGAAGAGGAATGCAACCTTGTTCAGGAAGGTGAGAAATTTAAAGAGACAGAACCTGTCATTGAGAAAAGAAAATAGATATTTAAGATTACAAGTGAAATTAAATGATTAAGGTAAGGACATGCTAAATCTCCTTGCTGAAATTGCAGAAATATGAGTGAGGAAGTCTCTTTTTTTCCTTTTTGGGTATGGAACCATGTCAAAGTTTTGTTTACATCATCAAAGTTGTGGAAAACATACATTTGCTATTGGTAAAGGGTTGTTTCACCAAGGTGAATATTTTTTGTGCACAGTCTGTTGTCTTAACTAAGAAATAGTCATACACAACACTTGCGTAGTGAATATTTGCTACGTAAATGTTGTAAGCTCACCCGGTCAAAAAGGAAGATATATGATGAAAGGAATACAAGTTTTGAGGTAGAGACATGGTTCCTAGTCGTTTGGTGCCACATGGATCTGCATTAGAAACCACATAATGGAAATTCGCTACGCAAAGTCGCTATGCAAATGTTGTAGCCAACACTTGCGCAATGGTAACCAAAATTAGCTACGCAAGGGTGATAGAGTTTTTTAACAGTGCACATGATGACTTGAGGCACCCCCTAGATGGAACTGATGACTCATCACAACCACATGGTATAATTTCACTCAATATATATGATTGTAAATGATACTTTGGTTATGTTATGATTGGCAAAATCAGATTTTCTATTTTTAGTAAATCTTGTAAGAGTTATTGTTCTCCTTGAAAGAAACTAGATCTGTGATTCTAGGATGTAGTAGTCCGACCCATAGCATCCAAGTGTGGCATTAGTTTTCTAATGATGTTTATTATTTTCAAGTAAAGAAGGGTGGCAAGTTGGAAAGAGTATAGACATTTTGATCTTCATTGTAATTTTTTGAATCTAATAGAAATACAATTTCAGAAGTCTTGAAATCTTTATGAAAAAGATTCTAATGGTGGTGACATGAATATTGTTCTCTTATCTTTGTATGTATTTCTTGTGTCCTTACTTTCGACTTCACTTTTCTTCTATTTAAATTGGATAATTAAGGGTCTAGAATTTATCAAATGGTGCTCTAGACTGAAGTGATTTAAACATTGTTTATCTTCTTAACTAAGGTCAAAATTCATCTTTCATGGTGCTTTGATTCTATTATGTGTTTTTGTTCCTCTTTCACCCTACATAATCAAAATCAAAACTCAAATTTCATCACCTTATTTAGCCTTTGTTCCTATGGGGTTTCTACCTACCAGACATTGTTTTTTTTTTTTTTAGGGGTTGACTCCATAGCCCTAGAGATACTATACCTCCTTGACAACAAACCTTGGAAAAACTACCTCAAACATCTAAACCTAGCCATTAGTTCAAAATCAATCTATCTATTAGAGATCAAGTCTCAAAGAGATCCCTCTCTAGATTGGAAGGGATAGCTTCCAGTCTTAAAGTTGGTTTGTAGATTACCTTTGTAGATTGTTTCTTCAACCCAACAATTTACTCAGTGATAAAACACATGTCGACTCTTCTTCAGATGAGATTTGTGATTCAGAGGATTCTAATGATCCAGATACAGATTTAGTATAGCCAGATGCATATTCAGTGCATGAAGATGCAGATGTAGATCTAGAGTCGAGGCCCAAGTGGGCTCAGACTACTCTTCAGGATGCAGGGGATCTTGTTGGGGATCCAATTGATACTAGGAGGACTCGATATGATTTCAAGGAGCCTCCTCTTGCACTCACTGCCACTGAATCATTGCCACCCAGGCATATTTTCTTGGTTCAGTCTTCAGATCCACAGTATTATGGCGAGGTTGTTGGAAATCCCTTTTCAGAATCTTCCATGTAGGAGGAGTACAACTCCCTCCTCGAGAACCAAACTTGGGATTTGGTTCCTCTTCCTTCTGGAAGGAAACTTATCATATGCACATGGGCCTACAAGACCAAGAGCATAGTGGATGGAAAGATTAGTATATACAAATCTGTGTTTGTTTCCAAAGGCTTTCAGCAGGTGCATGGAATTGACTATGATGATACCTTCCCTTCGGTAGCAAAGATGGATTCCATATGTTTGGTACATGCCATTGCGACAACCAAGGGATGGGAATTCCATCAGATGGACGTGAATAATGAATTTATTCATGGTGATATCTCTTAGGAGATCTATATGGACCATCCCCAGGGATTTATGTAGGATTCATCTCTGATCTGTTGATTGAATAAGTCTAGTTGTGGCCTCAAGCAGGCTCCAAGGGCATGGTATGCCAAGATGGACTCCTACCTATTGTCACAAAACTGTGTACATTGTAAATTAGACCCACATTTTTACATGCCTAGGATGATTAATTCACTTCTACTCTTAGTTATGAATGTTGATGATTTGTTGATCATCGTTTTCTCAACTTTAGTGATTGTTGTAGTCAAGAGGATTCTACATGATAGGTTCATAATGATGGACATGGGTCCGCTACACTTCTTCCTTAGACTCAAGATCATCCAGGATACATCAGGCATCAAACTATCTTAGGCCAAGTATGCATGAGATCTCCTTGAGAGATTTCACATGACAGAAAACAAGTTTGATCCAACTCCTTTCCTATCAGAAATCAAACTTGAGGATGGCGGGGAAACTCCACTGTTGAAAACACACTGTACAAACAACTAGTGGAGAGCTCATTGTATGTCACACACTCTAGACTGAACCTCTCCTATGAAGTTGGCATAGTTTCTAGGTTCATGAAGGAGCTACATGACCTACATTGGAAGGATGCAAAGCGTATACTTTGATACATATAGGTGTTGGACCTTGACCAAGTTTTGAGGATTCTTGGTCATGTTTGACCTAGTTTTGGGACTTCGACAGGCTGTTGAAGGTGGAGCACAAGACGAAGCAGAGATCATGGGATCTTGGCGCCTTTTAGGGCCCTTTTTTGGATTTGGGATTATGTAATGGGTATGGGATGTTGGCCCATGGGTTTACCCATGCTTAGGCCTAGTTTGTATGTATAAATAGATTCTACAGAAATGTAGTGAGTATGAATGGCTAAGTACTAGAGTTGGATCTGTGTGATCATGAGTTGTATTTTCTCCATGCATACTGTGTGAGAATTGCAGAGCTAAGTGAAAGTGGTTGTAACAGACTGTGGAAGGCTTTGTGTTGTAACGCAAGGAAGGAGGATCTAGTGAGGTGTGTAGATCTCTTGTTGATCCAGGTGGATATCGGTGGCCACCCACCTTTTCCAACTGGCTCAAAATAGTTTTCTTTTCGAATGGTTGGTCATGCCTTTCAGGTTGACGAATGCCCCTGCAACCTTCATGAGGCTAATGGACGACATCCTGCGGCCATTCACCAACTCATTTGTAGTGGTGTACTTGG
>JZKD02S1637313.1:471958-486631 GCA_000966675.3 Picea glauca
ATAACTGTTGAGAGGGGGAAGTGCTGAAAAAGAGACCATGATGGTTGAAGAAAGGTCGTGGAAGGCACCTGGAATGGTGGTGTTAACTTCCACTGAACCAAACCGTATTTGGTCTTCACTGGCCTAGAGAACCAAGAGCAGCTCACTGGCCCCGAAATGAATTACTCACCAGGATGGTAGGTGAAGAGGCTCCTCATGAGTTAATGAGGGATGGGGGTGAACCGCCCATCCATGGAGGCCTCAGGCCTAACCACCGCGGGGGAATTCATGTCACACGCAACCTCATCGGGAAAGAAAAGGCAAGTAAAAGGTGTGGGAGGGGATGCGAGGGGAGAGATCGCAGGAAGAGATTGGAAGAACTCTGGAACCAAGTACAGAGTGAGCGATAGCAGAAAAGAAGGAGAGTAACCTTCGTTCTCGATCATTGAAGAACTGAGACAGAGAGTCTCAAGCATCATGGTCTAGCTCGGGGGTGGCTAGTGATAAATCCATTCGGAGTCATTGAGCCTGCGGTTGGGTGGAAACGAGCACCCCTCTCAACAGTTGCATCACCTGGTGTTTTTCTAATAAGTATTATATCTTGTATCTTGAATTTAAATATCTTGAAATGTATGCTCATGGTTTGAACACTTATGAATGGTTTATGTGTAGAAATGTTTGTATGGTGTTTGATCAGAAATGGTGGTTGCGGGATTATGTTGGAATGACCACATTCAGCTTATATATATAGATTGATATATGTGTTTGAACGAATCCATCTTTTAAGTCTGTTCTCGGGAGGTTGTTTCCCTTAATTGTCTCTTGTGTTTCCCTGGATAGATTTCCTCACAGGGACACCCTTTTGGGAAAGCCCCCTCACTCTATAAATCTAGGGTAAATGCCTAGAAGGGACTGCCTTCGCTGAAAACCTTGAGCTTGCTCACTACCAGTCATAGAAGCTAATAGCTCAGAGAATGGTCCTCATGGACTTAGGACATTTTGGCGTTTCGGCACCTGGGGTATCCAAGGGCGAGTTCCCTTGCACTCGCAAGTCCTGAAACCCTGACTTGCAAAATCCTGAAATGACAGCATGTGGTTGAGTTAGGACCTCTCGATGGTTCAGTACCCAGGATACCCTTCCTCTTGCTAAATGCATGAATGAGATCCTTTCGGAGGATATAAGGTCTATTACGACCGTTAAAATTGGATGAAGGAACGTAGGCGTTAAGGCCTCGACCCCTTTTTTTTAACCTTCTTAAGTAGCGAAGAAATTGGGACCGTAGATTCCAATACCCATGGGAGCACCTGGACCGTCCAGCTATAGAGTACACATGGCGGCCGGTAAGTGTTTCGGATTTTCAGTACCCGGGAGATCAGAGGGTAAGAACCCTTGTCCTCATGACTTGTGAAATCCTGAAATAGATGCACGGGTTAAGAGTTGGTACTTCTGGGTTTCATCTCCCGGAATATCTAGCTGCGACGCCTCCCATTTGCACACATCACGAAACTCCAGTTCGTGAAACCCCGAATTTGGTTGAATGTATGAAGAGTGGGTGTATCGACTTTTCAGCATTCGGGTAGTTGAGAAGTGTGAATCCTCAACCTCTTGTATAGAAAGGTTCTGATATATGAAACCCCAACTCACGGGATCCCGAATTGGCATAGTATGACCTGGTTCGGCATTTCGGCGTTTCGGTACCCAGAAGACCCAAGGGTAAGTTTCGCTTGTACTCACAAGTCCCGAAATCCCGACTTGCGACATCCCGAAAAGATAGAGTGTGGAGAATTTATCATACTTCAGTATTTCAACACCCGAGGTACCTAAGTGTGGGCCCCATGTATTCACCAATCTCTAAATCTCGATTAACGAAATCCCGATGGAGGAAAACCCCAAAAATATTGAAGCAGGTTTAGAGTTTTGGCCTCCGGGAAACTTAGGAGCGAGACTTCTTGTTCTCACATAATGCGAAATCCCGAAAGGAGAGACGCTGAAATGGCTTAGCACAAATAATATTGGGTGTTTCGGTATTTCGGTACCCGAGATACCTATTGGCAAGTTCTCTTGTACTCGCCAGTCCTGAAAGCCTGAAGTGCGAAACCCCGAAATAATAATAGTACATATGAGATGTTGTGTTTCTGTGTTTCGGCACCCAGGATACCCAACGGTAAGTTCTCCTGACATTGCATATCCTGAAATTCCAATATGTGAAACCCCGAAGGGTAGAATACCCAAAACTTGTTATGGCTTGTTGTTAACCTTGTTAAGCGGTTAGACCCGTTTCGGGTTTCGGCCCTTCGAGAGACAAGAGAGAGAAAAAGGAAATACATGTATCGTGATTTCCCAAATTACGAAAGCTGATGATCACCTCTCCTATAAGGCCTATGGTCATAGTCGTCGATCATATGAGTACGGATAAGGGATGACAGGGTCTGTATCAGGTCCCGTAGGGATTCGGGAATTTCTGTTCATCGGAGAAAAGATGAAAAGGGATGAAAATTTTTGGATTCCGTAGTGGGTGTGTTACACTTCATTACTGACAATCCGAGTGTTGTAGGAAAGATGGCTTCTGTACCATAAAGGATCTAGAAAGGAGATGTGGAAATAGATATTTTTGGGGATATCTTGTCAGCCACAACGCATGAATGAGCTTCTTGTGCCATGCCTTTTTATTCTCCTGTAGCAATTTTTTATGATTCTGACCAGGCTTTTGTTTGAAGACTCAGCTAATCCATTTCCTTGCGGGCAGTATGACGTAGAATGGCCAAGAGTAATATTGTAATCACTACAAAATTTATCCAACTTTTTAGACTTAAAGGTCGCTGGATTTTCTGTTATAATCTTGACCGGACATCCGAATCTGGACAAAATATTATCTTCTAGGAATCGAATGATAACATCATCTGTAGCTTGTCTGGTATGAACAACCTCAATCCATTTAGTAAAATAATCTATTGCAGTTAGGATCCATTTGTGTTGAGCCGAAGATTGTGGGTGTATCTCTCCTATGAAATCCAAGCCCCATTGTCTGAAAGGAGATTCTACTGAAATGGGCTTCAATGGCAGAGACTGCAAATTTCCTTTCCCATCGAAGATTTGGCATTCATGGCACTGTGACACTTCCTTGTAAACATTAGAAAAAATACTAGGCCAATAAAAACCAGCTCTCAACATTTTGTGTACAGTTGTCTTCCAATAATGATGACCTCCACAGTTTCCTTTATGGAACTCCCTGATGGTTCTTTCCACTTCTTCTTCTATCAAGAAATTTAGTAAAATTCCTCTTGGGTCTTTCCAGTACACTAATCCATTAACAATGCGTAATTTTTTCGCCTTTAGTTTCAAGAACCTAGCCTTTGTTTTACTATATTCAGGAGGAGCTTGCAGATTTTTTAACACAAAGATAATGTCTGCATACCACGTAGAGTCAAGAAATTTCTGAGATATTCGTGGAGTCACCCTCTCTTCCTCTGCTATATTCTCTGACATATCTGTAGTGAAGTTTATTCCCAAGAGTTCGCATTTTGTTTGTGCCATTAGTCTAGCAAGTCCCTACCCTTTGATCAACTTCGTAGGCTTGATTTCGAGATCATATTCTAATAGTACTGCAATCCATTTTCCCCTCTTTCCTTCAGGATCAGATTGTGTTAAGATGTCTTTTACTGAGTTGTTGGGGACATAAGAAGTAGTATGTGAATGTAGAATATACACCCTGAATTCTTTCAATGCTTTGACCAAAGCATATGCCTACTTATCCATGATGTCATATTTCAAAGGACAATCTCTCAATGTCTTATTGTAGTATTTTATGGGCTTCTCAAAATTCTGGTCATCCTTATGGAGTAATACACCTGCAACTGTGTGTTCTGAAGTGAAAGAGAATAGTATGAAATCTTTCTCGAAATTTGGACTAGCCAACACAAGAGCCTTGTCAATACTACCTTGATGTCTTCAAAAGACTTTCTAGCCTTAGGAATCCATTTGATTTCATTTACCTTCTTTAACATGTTGGTGATATGCTTTATGATCTCTGCTAAATTAGGAATAAATCTTCTTAGGAAATTTACTTTACCTAGAAAGGATTGTACTTCCTTTTTGCTTCTGGGTATGCCAATCTTCAAAATTCCTTCAACCCTACTGGGGTCTACCTTTATTCCTTCCTTAGAAATGATGTGCCCTAAGAGCTTCCCTTCTTCCATGGAAAAATATGACTTTTTCGAATTCAGTGATATGCCAAATTGTTTGCATTTCTCAAACACCCTTCTGAGATGTTTGATGTGTTCCTCATTTGTAGAACAATACACAGTAATGTCATCAAGGTATATAACAATAAATTTATCCTTTTCATCTGCAAAGGCTATGTCCATAGCCCTCTGAAATTTTTCTCCAACATTCATAAGCCCAAATGGCATTTTGGCATACATGAATGTTCCCCAAGGTGTGGTGAACGTTATCTTTTCTTGATCGTCAGGATGTTCCATGATCTGGTTGTATCCCGAGAAACCATCTTACATAAAAATATTTTGAGAGCCCACTACTTTCTGTAGAATGTGGTCCATTTTGGGAAAAGGGTAGTTGTCTTTAAGAGATACCTTATTCATATTTCTGAAGTCCACACACAATCTAATCTCTCCACTCTTTTTTTTGACAGGCACCAGATTTTCTACCCATTTGGAGAATCTTAGGGACACTATGATTTTTGCCTCAAACAATTTCTTTACTTCTTTCTCTATCAATGGTAACAACAGAGGGTTTATTCTTCTTAACTTTTATTTAAATGGCTTATGATCTTCTTTTATCAGAATAACATGTTGGATTATACTAGTATCATAAACTTTCAACTCATCGTAGCTCCAGGCAAAGACATCAGGGAATTATTTCATCAATTTTACATACCTTTCTTTGACTTTAGGGATGATCTTCTTGGACAGTTTAATGATCTTCGGGTCTTCTGGAGGCCCAATATTACAGTCTTCCACATCCCCTTCATTTACTATGATCTTTGGACTTCTGGCCACATCATTGTTATCAAAAAAAAAATCTATTGGTACTAGGCCTTTGGGGATAATGTTTCTCTTTAGCTGCACAATATCTCTTCCAGCAATTTGATTGTCAAAGTATCCTTCTTTGGTGAAAGCAGCTGCATCTACTTCATCATCGCAATATTCATCATCAATGCTTAAATTCTTGAACTCATTTTCCATCCTGAGGAAGCTTTCTTTCTGTTTATCATCCTCGAAGACTTGCCAGTGTTTCATATTGTCTAGTATTGTCGGTCTGTACTTGAATTCAACCTTGTAGCTTTTTTTGGGAAAAAATAGGACTTTGAACACTGCTGCTGAAGTGGCCAGTGCATCAACAACCTGATTTTTTTCCCGTGGAATTGCTGAAAGGTTGCATTCTGAAAATTTCTCAAGGAGTTCTAATACCATATTTTTGTAAGCCCTTAGTCTAGGATGTCTAGCCTGGTAGATGCCTTTGATTTTATTTATGATGAGTTTAGAATCTCCAAGTACATCAATCCTTTTGGCACCCAACTCTTCCAAAACTTTCAACCCCAATATTTACGCTTCATACTCGGCCATATTATTTGTACATTCAAAAACGAGTTTGTAAGAGAACAATTTTGCATCTCCTTTGGGATGATTTATCCACATGCCAGCTCCAGATCCTTCTCTGCATGCAGCTCCGTCAAAGTTCATTTTCCATATCTGATCCTCTGGGTCACCTCGTTGTTCTGAAATTTCCTCCAACTGCTGCTCGGGGATACCTTTATCTACCAGGACTATTTCCGTCTCTTCCGCTCCGGAGCATATATCATTGAAGAAAATGGAAGATCCTAACTGAATGCTTACTGAGTAGATAGGATGGTTGGTAGGTTGTGATTTGTTGCTAACCATATATTTCAGTAGAACTTCCCCGTACAATCTTTTTCCTTGACCAAAGACAGGAATTGTGGCATATGACATGTCCATCTGGAGGGTTCCTTTCAGTTTTGCAGCCCATGACCTGGACAACAACATGCCAAATTTCATAGGGATATCAACAACCACTACGTTCATCACAATATTCTTCGTTGGGATTTGTTCCATAGAAAGGACCATGTCTTTTACCATGCCAAGGCATTTCACCTTCCTTTAATCAAAAGAGAACAGATCTTTATAGGGTCTTGTGACCTCAAGGTCTAGTTGGTCCATGACCACTTTAGTCATCAGGTTGTGAGATGCTTCGGAGTCCAGCATATCATTGTGTAAAGTCATGTCATGGATTTTTAAGATGACATAGAAGGGAGGAACTTCTTTAGTTTCACCATTTTCTTCTACTCTCGACCCAAATAAGATGGCTGGGCGATCATCTTGTATGTTCAAAGTATCACAGTTTTGTCCCATCTTAAGCATATTGATGATTTGACTTATGTATTCACTATTTCTAATCAATTCATTAAATGGTACCAAAATTTTAATCCTAGCCATCTCACTTTCGAAGTCAAAAGAGGACGGAGTTTTTTCTACCTCTTTACTGAAAGTTTCTTTTCTTGCCAATATTTTCTTCTGCGGTTCCTCTTTCTACTTGCCCTTATCCATAGCATCCTTTGTAGCAGAGTCTTTCACAGTGGAATCCTTTGCAGTTGGATCTTTTCCCGAGGAGTCTTTTTTGGGCTGACTAGAAGAGGGAACATTACTCTGAGCATCTTTGGTGGAGTTTTCCTTTGGGAGATTACCTTTCGGAGGATTTGGAGGCACCTTTTGATTTTGGAGATTGTATTGCCTTTGGAATTGCATGATGGCGTTTTTCAATCCGGTCTCATAATCTTCTCTTTCTACTGATATTTGGTCATGTTCTTCTTTGGTCAAAAAAACCTCAGTTTATTTGTCATCACAACAATTCAAATTATCTTCAAAATATCCATCATAATATTCATTCACATAATTATTCTGACAAGAAGGCCTTATTTGTTGTTCTCCCTGATTTCCCTGATTTGTTTGGTCTACTTGAGCTGCTTGATTACCCTGGTTTTTCTGCTCTCTTTGCCTAATTCGTGGACCGTCGGCCTGTTCTCTAGGGTTGGTTCTGTTTCCCAATGCCATTATTTCCATCATCATTTCCATGTTTCTCATCATTGCTTCGAATCTTTCTTATGATGTTTGTGATGTGGAAATTTGTGCTTTATCCTGAGTTTTTCCCATGTTTCTGTCAAAATTAGATTTCATTTTTTCTGAATCCATTAGGTTTACTTTGAATTCAATGGCATATGTCATCATATCATCTAACATGGAAGATATTCATTCTTTCAATAATAAAGAAAAATCACTTTCGAAAGAATCAACATATCTGAGTTGAGCAACTTTAGGTGGGGGTTTTACTTCATCAGGAATCGCATTATATACTTTCATGAATCTAGCCGAAAACTCCTGCATTGTTTCATCAGGCAACCTCTTCATATTTTTGTACTTTGTCAACAACTGAAGGGGGTTTTTCTTATCTCCCCATCTGGCAAGGAAGAGTGTCTCAAAAGCTGCAAAATTTGCGATACTTCCTGGTGCAAGGGCTCTGAACCATTTTCTTACATCTCCTGTAAGGCTTTGTGTAAACAACCTCATTTTCACATCTGTAAAATCCACCTCTTCTAAGCCTATGAAATCATTAAACCAGTCTAGGTGTTTATGGGCTGATATGTTACCTTCAACATCATATAGCTTAATCCTTAGGTTGTAGTCCTGGGGTAAGTCATGCAATAGAGCAGGCAGTATGAGAGGAGAAAATATGGCTGCCATAGTTGATGTGAAGGGTCAGAGTGGGTGTAGGTTTCCGACAGGAGTCACTACAGGCTTGACAGAAGTGGCTAGAATCAAATCTTGGAATCTTTTTTCATCAAATATGGTCTCGTCTAAACGAGATTCAGACCTAGTTCTAAACAGTGAGTGTTCGAATTTTAGATCAAACTCAAGGTCTTCGATACTGGTCAATCTGTCTCTAAGTAAGGATGAACATCGGTCTAGACATAACACAGGGGTTATTGTCTTTTCTTTTCTTCTTCAGCCAAGATTTTTAGGGCTAGAGACAGGGATTGCAGGTTCAGGGTCTGGGTTTCTCCTGGTGTGGATTTTCTTAAGAGCCAGAATTTCTATCTTACACAGTGTAGTACAACTGCTCTCTAAGTAATGGAGTCTTCAGGGTAAAAATAGTCTCATCCAATAAGGTATTTGGTCCACTGTCACCCTCGGGGATCAAACTAAAGCTTTAAGTCGTTTTCCCAGGGAATGTTTTTTTCAATTTCGTCCCCGGCAATGGCGCCAGAATGTTATCACTTTGTAAGTTTTGTCCGGTTGAATAGAAAAACGACAAAGGTAACTGTTTAAACCAGATTTAGAGCTGAGGAACTAGTATGCTCAACTCAAACAGGGATCTCTCGTGTCACTTGATATATCTATGGAAATTGATGACTAGATTTGGTTTGTTTTGGGGATTTTTAATAAAGTTGTTGGCAAAGAAGGGGGGAACACTATGGGCTATGGAGTCAAAATTCTGAAAGTGAACAATAACAATGCATCAAATGATAGAACTCTCCATAGGGAAAAGGCTAAATAAGGTGATGAATCTGAGTTATTCTTGAAATAAAAATATTTGTAGGAAGATGAAGAAAACAAATAACTGCACCAGAGCATTACTGAAATGAATTCTGAATAAGTTAAGAAGATAGTCACATAGTTTAAATTGCTTAATCCAAGAGCGTAACAAGACGAATTATGGGTCGTTAAACTCTCCAATTTAAACAAAAGAAAATGTAAATGAAATGGCAAGTTACGGGAAATACATACGATGAAAGGAAACAAAGCTCATAACACAACCCGTTAGAATATTTTCATAGAGACTTCAAAATCTTCTGCATTTATATTCAATTCAGATTTAGAAAATTTACAAATAGTGTTTGATACAACCAAAAGGTGCTCTTGCACTTCTGCCAACATTAATTGATTCATGTCTCTTAGTACTTATACAATTTGATCAAAAATAACTGAGACTAAAACATTTAAGCTTCTGTAACAGCTTCGAATGTCAGTTTCGGTATACGAAATGATTTACAATAATTAGCAAAAAAGAAACGTTTCAACATCATGAACAGTCTCTCTGACCGCCCGACTACTTCCGTGCCATTTCTTTCACCATGTGCTTCTATTGGATCTGCAAGATTGGTGACAGCTGGAGATCACCTGTTGGTTTCGGGGACGTTGTACTTTGTCTTACCCAACCGCACGAGTTCTTTCCATTGCGCATCAGAGGGGATTTCCTAATCCATCATTTCTTTAATCAAAATTTCCAAGTCAATGCATGTAGCATAGGACATGGTTGGCATGCTGACTTTCACTATTTTGAACTTGTTTAGAATTTCGAAATTAGTAACTAAATGTTCTACCAAGCTAGGGCCTTTCAGATTTTCTTCCATATCTTCAAACCTAGAATGGTCCATCCTGCACTGCATGAGGAGAGTGTGATAATCTTCTTGATTGTATAATGAGCCTTTACCGTCCCAAAATGAGGGGATACATTTAGCAAACAATTGTTCAAAGGTGTTTTTAAACTCTTGTGCTCCATTTGCACAGCTTTGTTCTGGACCGATCTGAGCAGGTTGTGCTTGGCAATGATTCTCCTGGCTGAAATAATTAATGCAGTCCTGTCTTTCACACCAATGGTTTGAAGATCGACAGTTGGAATAGAATTCAGTAAGTCGATGGCATTTTGGGCCCATTCCAAGGGATTCTTTGCTAACACTTCATTTACAAAAGTGCATCTGTTCCGAGCTGTAGCAACCATGTTGTCTTTGTTGTTGATAAAATTCAAATAACTTCTGAACTTAGCAACTTCCGCAACAATCACGTCCCATATTACATGTTTGGCTCCCTGTAGTAGCGTTTTCCCTTCAATCTAGTTTTTATCTTGTTCACTCTTTCACGTAGGTCTTGGTTCTCTCTGTGGAGTTGAGCCAATTTCTCATCCTTCACCTTCATCTCCTGCTTCAAATTTTCTAAGTTTTCTTTGAGACTCTTGATCTCACCTATTTTCAAGCTCACCTAGGACATAGCCTGAACTAATCCCTCAGCACTTGATCTAGCCTCTACATTAGCAGGCACAATAATTTCCATATCTGATGTCGTTTCCTGCATTTGTGACCAATTTTCTTTCTCTTTCTCCAATTGTAGTACTTTAGCCTTGTAGTCTAGTGCCTCTTGTCTGAAGGTTTCCTTTTCCTGCTCCAAAGTAGTTAATTCTATTGTCAGCGGATGGTCTGTAGGTGACATATTCAACCTTTTCTTCAAGCTTTGGATCATTTCGTTCTTTTCGTCTAGAGAAGCTTTCAGCCCTTATGGACCTTCAAACTCTAACCTTTTTACCTGCGTCATCCAAGCTTTGTTGGACACCTTTTCTTATTTCAGTTGCCCATCTAGCTTCAATGCATGTGTTGTCAATCTTGCAACCTTCAGAGCTAAGCTTAGGTAATCAGCGTACATCGTATCACTGACATTTCTGTGGAATTTTACTTTATCAGGGGCGCCAATGTTTTCATAGTGTACCTTGAACTCAAATACCTTATCATTATCAACCACTGTAATGTTGAATGTCTTTTTCTCGACATCTCTGACTGAGAGTAGGTGAGATTTACGCTGGGATGTCCCTTCTACTTCGAGCAAAAGGTCCCTTATTTCACTATTGGCCATATTCCCTTTCATGGCATACTGATTTAGCAAATCCTCCTTAGACTGATAAACTGTCCCAGGAGTCTGGCCGAATATGTGTTTCTTGTTATTGAAAACCTTCATGTTGCCTTCATTCTGTGGCTTGTTTTCTGGATTGATTTCTTCATTCTGGGTTGTATTCTCTACCATCTCCATGCACATATTTCCTTTCTGTTCTTCCTCTTCCAAGTCAATAAATGGAGAGGGTGATGTGGTTCTCATTTTCTTGAGGGTGTCTTGCTGGCTACTGGACCCTGGGGCTTCTGAACTTCTTCTCTTATTGCATACACTCACCTTAGGAGCTTTGATAATCAACCTGGGAGAAGGTTTTTGTGTTGGGCTCTGCTGGGACGTAGACTCTGTTGATTTTGTTTGGTCATGCTGCATGGTGACCTCCATCTCTTCACAGGTTTCTAGATTGGCCAATTTATCGAATCCTTCATCTAGATCATGTTCATAGGGACCTTGTTTACTCGCCAATCTCCTCTTCGATATGATATGATGTGGATCATATCATCTCTGTTGCAACTATGTGAAACCAAATCTGTTGAGCTTGGATTGAATCTGGGGTAAACAAGATTTATTCTTCACCATAAAGGTGTCCACCGCTAATGCAAATTTCAGATTAGAAGCCTTGTGTTCTTTCAAGAAATGTTCGGTCTCCGATATAATCCTTTGTCTTATAAACTCCAAAGAAAAAACTCTAGGAGTCAGAAAAACTGGTAACAGGTGAGGTCCTTCATGGTATCCATATACCCAAATCACAGTGGATTGTGTGAATAGAACCTAGTCTCCTACCATGTTCTATGGATTTGGCTGCAATGAGTTCTTCATTTCTTCTAGAACTCTTGGCAGATCTGAACCAAAAATGAGACAGTAAATCCTGGACATGATCTTTTTGATGAAGATGAGCATGGTGATCTTTTTACACTCGATCGAAATAAATGCAGCCTCAGGAAGCTCAATGTTGTTAGATCCCAGAAACATTCTCAATAAGTGAGAGTAGTATCTGAAATGTATTAACGAGTTGAAATTAACCAGCTGTTGATCTATATTTTCTGCAACAAATTCATCAAAACTGACATGGACTGACTGCCCAGAAAGGAAGAAAATAAATAGGAACCCTAACATAACCTCTACGAAAAACTTGTCATTGTCTAGACCTAGAAGTTGACTAAGAAGAGAACAAGCCCACTGGACTTCGACGATCATGACGCTTATACTGACAGGCAAGGATAGACTCTCTGAATGATGTTCAGGCTTGACTATGGTTTGTAGAAACATGGTTTTTACCTCGGGCAAGTATTCTCTATAAATCCTAATCATTCTTTATTCCTCAAAGGGTTCTGACACTATGGGGGAGGCGTCTGGTATATTGAGAGCATGTCGGAGCGATGGACCGTCTACTTTACATAGAACTTTTGACCATAATTTGTTTAAAATGACTCTTTCTCCCTAGGAATATCGCTCTACACACCAGCTTACAAATTCAGGGAATGGGCGGACTGTTTCTACAACATAAGGGGCGAAGGAGGCTTGAGCCACTTCAAGAAAGGGTATGCAGAATCCAGCATTGTTCAACAAATTCTCTTTAGACACAGAAACGGGTGAGACCATTGTCTCTGTGTCGAAAAAGTCAAAATCTCTGTCAATTAGGGCTTCCTCCCTGGAGGAAATATCTGGTTCACTCACGGGTAAAACAACAGGATTGGAAACCATGGTGAAGAATACCTGATAAGTGGTGAGAAAACTGGTATGGTTTGGTTCTGAACTTAGAAATTTGAATGGAAGCTTTGAGCCAAATTTCCAAACATTTGAATGCTTCAAATTTTCATAGAATAATGCCCGGGGTTCCTCCTTTTATAGGCATCTATTTTCATCGGGGTTTGGAGAAAAACGGTTTTGGATGAACTGCCCTTTGCCCTGATGTGCCTCTGAGGATGCCACGTGTCCACGATTTAAACCAGGGAAGCTTTCCCCGGTCCATCCTCTATCAGCTAATTCTCGTGCTACTTCAATCGTTGAAATGTGCCTCGGTCCTTGATCCGAGTCATTTCAAGATCTACGGTCCGCGTCTTGCCTGGAAACTCTGTCATTGGATGTTGAAAAAAGTGGTTTTGGTCAGACAACCCTCTTCTCCGATGTACTTCTAAGGGCGCCACACCTCCCACAAAAAACCGCGACGGTTTTCCCCGGCCCACCCTCGACTGCTTAATCTTCGCGCTAGTTACATCCCCGATACACATCTCAATTGTTGATCCAGTCCTCTTTCGAGATCGACGGTTTGCTAAGTCTTAGTCTCCATATCTCCGCTACTTTGTCCATATGTTGCCAGGTACAGCCAGGTCCTCCAAATTTATCACATCTCTGTGACGATTTAATCCTTCATTATAATTTTGAAACTTGGACACCATCTGGAAATTATATGGTGATAACAGAATGCATGCTTGTTCTTTAGAGCGCATGCATGTTCTTTAGAGCGTGTAGATGTTCCTAAAATGCATGCATGTTCTTAAGATCATGTGCGCTTTATTTCTAGTTCAACGTTTTTGGGGGTAGGAATGACAACTTTAGCATACATGTATGTTGAGTTGGTTTCCTCAGATTTAGGTTAGGGATGACAAACCTAGTGGTTTGGTCTGCAAATACATAAAAACCTCCATTTTTTTGAATAGCTCTCTATATCTCTATTTTTTACGCTATTTTTCTATAGGCTATACAAATCATTGTCAATGAAACTACAAACACATATAGAGTGGGGTATGCAGATTCCAACATATAATTTAAAAAAAAAAACAATATTGTTTACTATTTTTAATCTATTTTTTTCTTGACATATATCAAAATCCTAAAATATATACCTCTTTTATTTTTTCTATAACTTTCACATAGTTATTCACATTTTCTATAAATAAAAATTATATATTCAGAAAGTTAATTCAATTTCCTACATTTTATCTTTTTACACTATATTCAAATTCATTGTAAAAGTACCTTGAATACTCCCCCCAAGTTAACATATTGTTGTTTTTCCATGTTTTCATTGCCACTAATGCATAGTGAAAAAACATAATTAACTTGAACATACCCACCTAAATTAGTTTGAACATACCCACTGCTATATTTCACTATTGTTTGGGAGGTAGAACAAGCCTTTCTAAGTTTAATTAAATGGGGCAAGTTGGTTCTAGTTGATTGTCCCATTGATTAAATCATAGATAAGACAATTGTATATTTTAAGGCACTTCCTTGCCTTTTTATTTATGGAATTTAGTGGACCATAAATAAAATGACTTTTGAGGTTTTGGTTATTATACCTACTTGTACTTGAGTACAAAGGAGGCACTATCATTTCACAAATTCAGATATCTTTATATTATTTGTTTTCTTTGATTCAAGGTTAAGGTGCTACATCTTCTAGTTTGTATGTAAATATAAAGGTGGTCTATCATAATAATGTTTTTTATAAATAAGGATATAATAAATTTTTAATGTTTTTTAATAAATAAGGATTCGTTGAATACTAGTAATAAGTAGATATGATTTTTATTTTTTTTTAAGAAAAGTGCATAAACCTTATATGAAATTGTATTTAAACATTTTCAAGATAAAACAATGTATATTTTGACTTCTTTATTGGAAATGTTAAATATAATAATATTTAAACATTTTCAAGACAAAACAATATATTTTGACTTCTTTCTTGAAAATGTCAAATATATAATATATTTTTTTAAATATTAAAATGTTAAATTAAATTAATTGATTGTCAAATTTCTTCAAATTTAATAAAACAAAGTTCACTAAATAGGAATCATTATTAATGTACATACTCAATATTATTGATATGACATTATCATTAAACTATATTTTCAATTATATAAATTAAATTAATTAATTAGTAAAATTTTTAAAATTTGATAGAATATAATTGATATATGACATTATCATTAAATTGTATTT
>JZKD02S1637313.1:488093-517669 GCA_000966675.3 Picea glauca
CACTGGTGCTTTTACAATGTTTGTAGGAATGAAAAATATATTTACTAATGTCGACTACGACTCCTAGATGCTAACAAAACTTAGATGCCATGGATGGCTGTTACAAAATGCCAATAGAAAATTTCTTGCTTTTGGGAGTGCTTCTGGACTACTCCTTGCCTTTTCCCTTAGGTTGCTCTCTTTCTTCTTTCCATTCCTTGTTTAGCTGCTCCATCTGTTGCTCCAGATTCTGCATTCTCACTTCATGGTCTTGCTTTGGGTTTCCCATTTCCTTCCTCAGATTCCAAATCTCCTCGCTCAACCCGGATCTTGTGAAGAGAATATCGTTCTCTATCACCTCCATTCGCCTCCCTGCCTCTCTATCCAAGCTCTGCAAGAAGTCTTCCAAGCTGAACAAGAGGCCTCGCAGTTTCTCCAGTTCCTCTTCCAGCGCTGTTATTCATTCCTCCATGGATGAGTTGGGGCCCGAGCTTGACGCCATCGTTAGCCTCTGCTTGCAACTCTGTCGACCTTTCACAGCTACCTGATTATGCTGCCCTGACTCGACCTCCCTGCTCGATGATCCTCTTCCTTTGTCACAAGCCTTCCCTCCTGTCTGAGTTAAGTAACCCCGCCTCATCCTTACGCTGCTAGATTCTCTGATCGGAGGTATGGCCTGAGGGGTTATGTTCACCGGCCTCATGATGAAGTTCTCCCTCCTTTCTGAAGATCGCACGGACAGTCTGAGATATGGTTGTCTTGTCCTCTGCCCCTCCATCTTATCCGTTTGTCCACTTGCGCTGTCAGCCTGTTTTGAAGATTTTACGAGATACTCCCTTCTACTGATATTTCGTTGATTCTCATGCTGCCTTTCTCCAAACGGGCTCCTGCATTGGCTTCTTCATCCGCCTGGGCATTGTTCCCTCTCAAGACGTGGAACAATTGTATGGAATGGAACCGACGCCTGAGAATAATAATTTTTTCTATGACATGCTGGAGTTGCCCATTAGCTACCCTGGTGTTCTAATTTAAGGCTTGAATTATTAGCCTTGAATCTCCAATCACAATCAGATCTCGAGTATTTAGGGACAGGGCTTGGCTGAGTCCTTGCCAGAGGGAAAGGGCTTCTGCTTTGTTGTTGGGCTCAATGCCTAGTCCCCAGGCATACCTGAGGATGATATTCCCAATGGGATTGCTTATTATCCCTCTTCCCCCTGCCTTCCCCGGATTACCTTTGGACGCTCCGTCGAATGAGAGAATGTTGGAGTTCAAAGAGTTTTTCCACTCTTCCAGTGCACTTTTATCCAATCTAAGCTCCCAACTACAGGGTGTGGCGATTGGGGGTCCCACTGGTGAGACGTTTTGAAGTCCTAGATGGCGAATCCATCCTTCTTCTTCATGTCCCAAGGGCCTCGAGTTGGAAGCCTTTATAAAGTAGGGTGCACTCTCACTGAAAAGGGCGTTAATTCTAACGGCTACCTGGGTTGGGGTTCTTTTCTCTTCTCTGAAAATCCTATTATTCCTTTCCAGCCAGATCTTCCAGAGGATGAACTTTGGCAATGCACTCCAAGTCACTGAGAGGTGACCTTGATTGGTTGTCCGGAACGGGCAAAGAGCCTGCCAATTCGAGAGTAGAAGCTGGATTTCCTGTGGGAGGATAGGGGTCAAGGCTCCTAAACCAAGGACTAAATGCCAGACCTCACTAGCAAAAGGGCAGCCCAATAGCAAGTGGTTTGTCATTTCCTCTTCCTGACAGCAGAGTGGGCATCTAGTGGGCCCTGCCCACCCTTTTTTCCTAAGATTTTCTCATGAGAGTACTCCTTTTTGGGCCATTGTCCAATCAAACAAGTCGATTTTCGGAAGGGATTTCACTGCCCAAATTGCCTTCCAAATTGCAGAATCTGGTAGAACTTGGGGACCTGAGACGAATTGGGAGTAACCCCCAGCTGTGGTGTAAGGCCTTGCTCTAGGACCACAACCTATCTTGTCTTTATTTTTCTCACAAAGGGGGGTTTTCCCTTGCAGTAAAACCTTTAGGCTACTCCACTCTTCTTCCAGATCTTGGGGTAGAAAGGAGATCTCCCACCTGGACCAAGACATACTTTCATCATTTCTCCATGTCGAGATGTCCCATAGATTGTGAAGATTGTTGGTTTGCATCCAGTCTTTTAGACGCCTTAGCTCCTGCCTTGTTGAGAGTGTTGGTCCGCCTAGGACTGAGTCCTCCCAAATGTTGATGTTTTTCCCATTTCCTGGGACCCAAGTGAATTGTGGGAGGAAGGCCGGCAGCGCCTTCTGACATAGGCTGAAGATTGGAGAGCCCTTCCCTAGATTTGTTGGATTCCCTAGACATTTTGTCCTAGGCCCTCGGAAATTTTTTTTCTAGAGGGCTTGTTTGCTCCAATTGGAAGTCCCTGTGATTAGTTTCCATAAAAAATTTGCCCCAAGAGCCAAATTTTGCATCTGCGGGTCCTTTAATTGGAGTCCCCCTTCAAGAAAGGACTTTGTGATTTTCCCCCAATTGATAAGGTGCAGTCTCCTTCCCGTTTGCTTTCCTCCTTCCCAAAGAAATTGCCAGGTCATCGCCTCTATTTTTTGTATTACAGATCTAGGCGCTAACAGGAGTGCTCTTTGATAGATTGGAATGCTTGTTAATACAGCTTTTATGAGAACTAATTTGCCTGCTATGTTCAGCCAGTTGGCTCCCCAGGAGTGGATTTTTTTTTTGATTCTCTCTATCATGTTATTCCATTGTGTAGCTTTTGGGGCAGCTTTAATGATAGGAACTCCCAGATATTTAAACTTGTCCCAGCTGGTGCTTCCTTCAATTCCAAGGATTCTTGAGATATCATGCATTTCTCTTGGATTAATGTTCCACCCGTAGATTTTTCTCTTGGCTAAGATGATCACGCTGCCTGAGATGTCTGTGTAAATGTCAAGCTCCTTCTTGAATTTCTTGATTGTTGCCAAACTTGCGCCTCACATAAGCAGCGTATCATCTGCAAATTGGGCATGGTTAATGTCCTTAACCCCTTTTGCGATTCGAAGCCCTGAGAGATTGAGCTGTCTTTGCCCATACTCTAGCTGAAGGCTAAGGACAGAGGCTTGAAGAGTGTAAAGAAGAGGGGAAAGGGGGAAACCTTGCCGGAGTCCTCTGGTTGCTTGAAAGAACTTTGTGGCTCGTCCATTTACCAAAGGTGCTATCCAGGGCCCGGAGATACATGCTTTGATCCAGTTAATGAAGGAGAGGGAAAAACCAAATCGCTCCATCACTTGGAACAGAAAAGTATGCCTTACCCTGTCGAATGCATTTGAGAGATCGAGTTTGACTATCATACCTTTGTCTTTCTGCCGGAGACTTGAGTGGAGTGCCTCTTGGACAAGGATGATATTGTCCATTATGCTCCTTCCTTTAATGAAACCCCCTTGATTTTCCAGAATGATAGGAGGGAGGACGCTTTTAAGTCTGTTCGCAATGATTCTTGTGAGTATTTTATAGCTAGTGTTGCAGAGGGAGATAGAGCAGAACCTTTCAAAACTGGACGCTCCTTTTTCCTTTGGGATCAATGCTAAGAATGAAGAATTTGTTCCTCCTCCAATTCTGGCACAAGATTGGGACTTCCTGATGAGTTTGGTAAGATCGGACTTGATGGTGTTCCACCCATGCTGATAAAATCTGGCCGTAAAGCCATCTGGTCCTGGGGCTTTGTCCGGGTGCAGTTGATCTAGAGTCTCTTTGATTTCTTGTTGATCTATTTCCCTGACTAACTTGTTGTTAACATCATCTTGAACCCTTGTCTGGATCAAAGCCAAAGGGTTGGATGCTGGATCGCTTGCCTCTCGGTGAGGCTCTATGTAGAGTGATTCAAAAGCTTGCACCGTTGCCTCCTTGATGCCCTCAAAGTCTGTTATAATCTGGTCCTGAGTGTGGATTTATGTTACCGTTTTAAACTACTTCCGGGCCTCCGCTTGCTTGTGAAAGAAATTGGTGTTCTTATCCCCTGCCTCAAGCCAAAGACACCTCAATTTTTTTTGCCAATGTTTTTCCTCTTCTCTGCATGCTTGATGCCAAATTTTTTGCAGCTTTGCCTCTCGCTGCAAGTTTTCCTTCGAGGGATTTGCATCTTCCATTTCTAGCTGGAAAGCTTCTAAATGTTGTTGTGCTTCTAGTCGTGCTAAGAGGGGGTTTGGGAGGGTTTTGGCCCAGACTTTTAAATCTCTTTTTAACCTTCTGATCTTTTCTTCCAAGACATAAAAGGGGGAGCCTTTTACTGTACCGTTCCAAATTTTGGCTACCAGGGCGGGATAGCTTTCCTCTTGGATCCACCTTGGGTTGAAGCGAATGGGGATTGGCCCCAGATTGTTGTCAGTTGTCAAGCTTAGAGAGATTGGCTTGTGTTCTGACACACTGTGAGGGAGAATAGTAGAGTCTGGGTTGAGTCCCAAGACGAGGAAGGAGCTTTGGACAAGGAATTTGTCCAGTCTAGCTGTAATATGCCCTGGCCCCACCCTCTTGTTTGACCAGGTGTATTTCCCTTTCACTGGCTTTATATCCTCCAACTCCCAGGTAGACATTAGGTCCTCTACCCATTCCCGTGCTTGGTCCCAAACTCTTGAGCCTCCTTTTTTCTCATTCACTGATAGGGTTAGATTCATATCCCCCCCGAGGATGATGTTGTCCAGGACATTGTGTTGCAGGAAATCCATTAAGGTCTCCCAGCAAGAGATTTTGTCTTCTGGAAGGACTAGTACATAGAGATTAAAGAGGCTTACCTATCTCCCTGATTCCAAATGAACTAGGCTGGTGAAGATCCAGTGTTTGCGCACTCCATGCATGCGTAGGTCGAATTTTTTGGAGTTCCATATCGTGCCAAGGCCGCCGAAGCCCCTCTGGCACTTTCTGCTATACCGTTACTGACATTCCATCTTGCTTTGGCTCTCCTGAGGAAGTCTTGTCCCTCCATCTTGGTTTCTTGGATCAGCAGGATCTCGGATTTGGAGGTTTTGATAATGTCTTTTAATGCCTCTTCTTTGGGCGTACTTTCGAAACCTCTGCAGTTCCAAGAAACAAATTTCATTGATTACCTGAGGGGGAGTTTTGGCCTTCTTGGAAGGCCTTGGACTTCTTCCTAGTTTGTCGGACATTGATCAACTATTTGAGGGTTGGCTGCAATCCATTTAGGACATCCTTGTAAGTCTCTTTTTCTCGCTCCACTATTTTGGATTTCCTTCCTCTTCTTGGCTTTTTTGGAGTGAGTTCAATGCTACTAGCTTCCTCACTGTTGCTTCCTATATGGATCTCACCCTCTTCAGTCGCTTGAGCTTCCCCTGGCTCTCTGGGATCTTGAGCTTGGTCTTTTCCTTTCCCCTGCAATGAGATGTCCACTAGTTCCGAATTTTATCTCTGTTGTTCTGGCTCCTCTGCAAGATTCGGCTGCATCACCACTTCTGTAGTTTCATTTATCTTTTCTGAGTCGGTTTCCTTACTATTGTTTCGTGTGTCTTTATTGGGTCCAGGATCTGCTTGGTGTGTCAGAGTCGTCTTTTTCGGTCTTGGACCCTTTGCCTTTGCGTTGGGTTTTGCTCTACCCACCTGCTACCATCCATCATTTGTGTCTTTAGCCATGCATGGTTCTTTGGGACAGTTTCTCTGAAAATGGTCGTACTCATGACATCCCCTGCATTTAAACGGTAATTGTTTGTAGTCAAGTTTTTAGAAGTGATGCCACTCTCCTACCTTTAGCTTGACTGCCTCTGGGAGCCCTACCTCTAGATTCACCTCCACACAGATACGAGCACATGAGTACTGGTCTTTTGGATCCGCCTTATCTATGTAGTTCCTAAGGCCATTGTCGATTGCCTGGAGCGAGGAGTTGTTCCAGCAGTGGATTGGGAGGTTTGGGAGCCTGACCCACACCGGGACTTTCTTGGGAACCTCCGATTCCGGATCAAAGCTTGGGTGCCAACGATTCAGGTAGAGACCTTGAGGACCCATGAAATAAGGCCCGTTCCTGAAGATCAAATCCCGATCTGCTTCTGAAATAAATTCGAAAATGTAATAACCTCTACCCACTGCATAGCATGTAACGTTGTTTTGTATTAATGGTCTCCAGTTCCTTTGTATCCAGTTGTCTATAGTTTTGGTGGAGGGCCAAAGCCCCATGAACTGGCCAACCAACCCTCATTCAGCTAGTGAGACCGCAACTCTCATTGGCTGATCCAGAGGCAAATCGATTTCAGGAATTGTTTCTAAGCGTTTTACAAAGCTTGGAGGTGCCGCGTTTGAGGGTTTCTTGCCATGAATGGTCAAGAGCTTGCGAAACACGTTGATGTGTGAGGGAGGGGTGCTTGGCTCCCCGCCCCCTGGGGCAGCCATGGATCGATCTCTGCTTGGAAACCACAGCTAGGTCAAAAAATTTCCATCGTCTGCTCTACAGAGTCCTTACAGTTTGGTTGTAGTTACTGTCAACGCTCCACCTATTTCACCACCCTCAGACCTATGTATGCTCCCGCGAGTTTCACCACCCTCACAAACCTATGTATGGAACCAGATCTCATTGTTATGAACCTCACCCTGTGCATTGAAAGTTTGGAAGCAGAGTGCCAATTTTTAAGATTTGTGGTTTTTCCACAACACTCACAATTAGTTTCCATCAACCAGGTCTCAGTAATTTATTTCCTTGGAATCTTAGATGGTGTGCAGGGAGATCATGGATCAACACCTATGGAAGTGGAAGAATCTACACCATCTCAGGGAGGCGAATAGGAAGTCACGGACAATTAATCTACTCATAATTAATGTTTTCTAGAGTTGTGTTTCTTTTGGGTTAGTTGTAAAATAAATATGCACTCAGTCTCTTTGGAAGTTTGATAAGGAAATGCATGAGTAGAGGAGTATCATGGTTATAGGTAAATCCACAAACTTAAAGCCTGAATTTTGTAATATCTTTTGACTTAGCTATTTGTCTTGGCACAACCCTTTATTTAATATAAAGCTCCAATTTCAATTAAAAATATAATAATAATAATAATAATAATAATAATAATAATAATCTAATTTTAAGGTCACAACCAAGCCAGACACCAAATTAGTATATGAGACCCCCTTGTTTGTGGGACAAAAAACCCTCAATTAAAAAAATAATAAAAATAATAATCTAATTTTAAGATCACAACCAAACCATACAACAAATTAGTGTATGAGACCCAATTGTTTGTGGGACAAAAAACCCTCTATAAAGATGTACATACACACATTTTTAATCATTAAACCTATTCATTAAATATGTTACTTCCCAACTTTAAAAAAACTTCACTAAAACAAAAAACAAAAAATACCCCACAAAAACCAAATCATTAATATATAATTCATTATCAACTCCCACACCTTCTCTTTTTTTTTTTTTTTTTTTTAATAATGTACCATTCATTAATAAAATTCATTCGTGAATCCACCTCAAAATGATTTATAAAAGACACACTTCAAATCTAAAATATATAATACATTATATGTACGGTAGAAAAAAATCCATATCATTACTTGGGTTTCAGCCTTTGAATTATATGGCAACGGGAATTTAAATCATTTAGATGTTAAAGTCGGTTATTAAAAAATATTTTCTAATTATAATTAATGAAAATAGTCGAATAAAAAAACAATTAATTTTCTTAATTATCCAAATGGATTTAATTAATGAAAATAATCGAATAAAAAAAAATTATTTTGCTTAATTATTCAAATAGATTTAATTAATTAAAAATGAGAAAATGACATGAGACTTAGGCTTCCTTTGCTTTACTTTTAATCTTTGAGCGTCACATTACACGTACAATTGCAACGAGTGAACCTTGCAATTGTATATATTTATAATAGATGTGTAAACACTTTAAATGACTATGATTTCGTTCTAGAAGCCCAGCCCAGCCCAGAAATACTTTGATAAATTAAAATTTATTTCACGATATTAAAAAAATTGTAATGATTATTTTTATAGCAATTCTCTACTTTGTAGATGAGACAATGACCTCTTAGAATGTTAAAATTAAAAAATAAATAAAAATGTAATGATGACTTTTATGAGTCATCTAGTTTTTAGATGAGATAATGATTTGTTAAACTATTTATATATAAAATTTATTGTATTTATCTATTATGTCGATGAAATAATGGTAATACCTAACCACAACATTAAAGAATATTTTTGCATAAAGATGTTGAGGAGTAGGGTGAGTGGTTAAAGTGAAGGTCTATATTTGTTGTACACACTTTCACCAATGGGAGATTAATTGGTGAAGGCTTGGGAGCCTAGATGTTGGGGTATCTTTATTGGGAATACCACACCACAATATTGAAGAATATTTTTTTTATAAGGGTGTTGAGGAGTAGGGTGAGTGGTTAGAGTGAAGGTCTATGTTTGTTGTACGCATCTTCACTCATGAGAGATTATGTGGTGAAGGCGTGAGAGCATGATTTTCTAGTATCCCACTTTCCCCACCCACCCACTCTTTCATCTTCTAATCTTAAGGAGATAAGATATGTATAACAAATGTACACATTCACTCCTCTACCATCCACACCTAAATGTGAAGATGTAAATTTGTGGGTGAAAAATGTATATATTCACCTTTCACAACCTATCTATCTTTTTATAAAATAAAAATGTATACATCCAAAAAATAAAAAAATATATTTGATAAATTTTTACACACTAAATAATATTACATATAACTTTGTTAAGTTATATAAATTTTTGGAAATTTTTCTTTTAAAATTTCTTATTAATACACCTAAAAAAATTCTACATCATTCATTTTCATAATATCTTTGAAAAAAAAACATATCACTAAAAATATGTTAAAGTGTTCCATTTTTAGAATTTACATAAAACCATGTATATAAAAACCCTAAATTTGATTAAAAGTTAAATGAATAATAATATATTTTTTAAAATTAAATAAATATACTTTTTCGAAATAAATAAAAATAAATTAATTAATTAATTAAATAAAATAAAATAAATTAACTTATATTAAAGTAATATAAAAATTCAGTTACAATTGTATCAAAATTGCACCCGATTCTCTCAAATCCTCTGTTACTACAAACCATATCTTCTAATTAGCATTTAAAATTACTTCAAATTTTCATGATACACTAAGTATCACCACTAATACAATTGTTCTCAAAAAAACTTAACCAATCCAAAATATAAAAAAGATCTGAATTTTTTCTTTTACAAAAAGTAATTAGCTTAGTTGATTTCCATTCTTTCAAATTCTTTTCTTTAGGGCCCACTGCATAGTACATGCCCTCTTCTTCAAGTTCAAGTGCTACTTTTGATAACAAAGTTGCTTCGTAATTGTAGTCTCTGTAAATATGTTCAGCTTTTAGTTGAATAAAATTACTGCTCAACAATCTAATTCTCCTCATCCATGGCAGAAGTGAGATCACATGTAGATCATTCACATTATTAAACCATTCAATAATGACTTTTGAATCACCAACCAAGAGTAAAATTGAAATCTTTTTATAGCTGGCAAAATAAAGTAACCTCCACAAAGCTAACAATTCACCCCTTGTATTTGTACCATTGGACATTTTTAGCCTAAAGATGCCCAAGACTAGACATTTAATCCCAGCCCCACACTTTTCTCCCCTACTCTGAGAAGCACCATCAAAGAACCCCACTGCATGGTTCCAATTTATGAGAGGAGGCCTATCTATCCTACAAATCTTTGGTGACTTGGAAGTTTTAAATTCCCCCAAATGTTGTAGAATGAAGTTACAAACATAGACCCTATTAAGTGGACAGTCTTCAAAAATAGGCTTGTTTCTATGTTTCCACACTTCCCAGCAAATAAACACAAGAAGTTCTGCCCAGTTCTCCTTATTCTTAAGCCAATTTTCAAAACATTATTTCCCCTGCTCTCCTTCCCAATCACTCTCAACTTTTAAAATATTTTTTAAGGAAATCCAAATGTTTTTTGTAAAAATACAGTCAATAAAAAGATGTTTCATATTCTCCTCATGAGACCCACACAATACACATTTTCTTGGCCCTGTAAAACCTCTTTTACAAAGATTCTCCTAGGTGAGAATTTTATGTTCAAGCAAAAACCACGTAAATAGTTTAATTTTAAAAGGTGCCTGCCACTCCCATAAATCATTGTACCAGAAAACAGAGTCAAATTCTACTGTGTCCACCCACTGGACTTCATATATTTTTTTAGCTGTAACCTGCCCTCCTTTAGTATCCCAGGACCATAGTAGAAAGTCTTCTTCATTATTCAATTCAAACCTCGAACCCACTAGTCCCTTGACATAATTACTCCACTCCTCATTTAGTTTCCCTTCTAAGCCTAGATCCTCAACCTTTTTCCATCTTGAGTTTCTTGAATTCTCTGCAACCTGATTTTCAACCTGTACTAAATATACAATTCCTTGAGCCTTTAGTGCTAACAAAACATTCCTTGACAACTTATGATATTTTTGTGACCCTACCAAAGGATCAACACCTACCTTGATCTCTCTCTCATTCCCAGGGAGCCAAGCCAACCAATCAGTTATTAAGGATAAAGAAGAAGTTAAAGCTCTCCAAATATTGGAGATACCAGTCATGCTTACACTTCCAACCCTGAGCCATTCTACCACAGATTTCTTCTTAAGATACTTTTTGCAAATCACCTCATTCCAAAGACCAGGAATCGTTAAACACCTTCATAAGCTTTTTGCAGCTAGAGCTTTCCCAAAAGTAAAAATATTTTTCAATCCCCAACCACCCAACTTTTTAGGTTTGACAAGTTTATTCCAGCTAATCAGGTGTATCCCTTCTTTTGTCTTATTCCCAGTCCACAAAAAGATGATCATCTTTCTCCTAATGCTATTTAGAATACTTTTGGGTATTTTAGCAAACGATAACCACTAAACTGGGATACTTTCAAGAACAACTTTTACCAGGGTTTCCCTTCCTCCTAAACTTAACCGTCTGTGACTCCAGTTAGAAATCCTTTTCTCAAAAAATTTCACCAACCAATTCCAATCAGAATTAATGTAACAATTCGGTTTCAAGAAACAACCAAGATACTTCAAACCCTCCTCCACTGGTTTAACATCAAAAGGAAGAATCTACATCAGTATTGCTAAGTCCTCTTCCTCCCACCCATCTTCTAGAAACAAGGATTTTTGTGGACTACGGGCCATTCCTGTTGTTTTACATAAAAGAGTCAAAATCTCCTTAAAGGCTTCCCACTCAACTATGCTACCATTACCAAACAAGATCACATCATCAACAAACATCAGATGAGTAATCCAGACACCTCTAGCCACTTAAATACCTGTTAATTTATGCTCCCTTACTTTCACCTCAATGGTTCTTCTTAACCCTTAAACAACTAGAATAAACAATAGTGGGGACAAAGGGAACCCTTGCCTTAATCCCCTTGAACTCTTAAAGAATGAAGTAGGAGTTCCATTTTCCAATACTACATAATTTGTTGAGGTCACACACCCCATAATCCATTATGTTGTTTCAATACTCATACCCACTTGTAACAACACAAGCCTTAAGAATCCCCAGTCCACTCTGTCATAAGCCTTGATCAAGTCTAGCTTAAGCACCAAGGCTTTGCAATTTTTTTACCTTAATACTGTGTAAAACTTCTTGCACAACACCAATTGCATCAATAATTTTTTTGCCCTCAAGAAATCCAAACTATTCCTTTGAGATCCCACATGACAATGTAGATTTAATTCTATTTGCTAAAAATTTTGTGATAATTTTATAAGCCAGATTACATAAAGCAATAGGCCCGAAATCTCCAAAGGATTCAGGATTCTCTCTCTTTAGAATAAGAGTGAGAAAAGTAGCATTTAGTGCTCCAGACACCCTTCCTTGTTTTCTGGACTCTTCCACCATCCCCAATAAATCATCCCCCATTTGATAAAAAAAATCCAGAAATAATTCCACTATCCAACCATCTGGGCCTAGACTTTTTGAAGCTTTAAAATCTTTCAAAGTAGACATAATTTCAGCTGAAGTAACTAGTTCAAACATTCTAAGATTATGTTCCTCAGAGAACATCTGTGGATAGCTTTTAAGAACATCTAATTGGTCAGTAATGGCCAGCTTAGGTTGATCCTTATACAGATTATGGAAATACTCAACAGTTTCTACTTGTAGCCCTTGATTACTAGAGGTCACCTGACCCCCCTCCTTAGTAATTCCCCAAATAGTGTTTATCTTCTTCCTGGAGTGAAAAATTTGTATTTCTATCCCCTACTGCCAACTAGTTAATTATGCTTTTTTGCCTCCACGTTTCCCCTTCCTGTCTCAATAATACGAATTTCCTCTGTTCCTTTACTGCAATTCACTTCTTATCCTCCTCCTTAACAAAACCTCCAGGATGGCTAGAGTACAATAGATCCAAATCACCTTCAAGATTTGCTAATTCTTCCCTTCCTTCCTTCCTTTTAGCTTTCTCCTAAATAGACACCAGATCCTTTTTTCAGTTTTTTAACCAAAGAATCCATCGGATTTGAAGGTTCCAAACCTCCCAACCCAACCTATTTTTCTTTGACAAACTTAACAAATTCTGGATCTTCCAACCAAACCGAATTGAACTTAAAAGGGAACTTGACTTTATTATTTTCCAGTTCTAAATGGAGGACCACCGGGAAATGATAAGAGATTTTTATATTGCATACCTGTGATCTACACCTCATCCCTACAAGGAAGAGATCTTCCGAAAGCAGGGATCGATCCATTCATTTGGCTATATAGTCCAGACCTCCTTTTCCATTTGTCAAAGTAGGGAGAACTTTAATGGGCTCAACATCCACCATCCCTTCCTCTTCTATCAACTGATTAAAAAATGATTGCAAAGGGTCTTCTCTGGCATGTTCTCCCCACACTTCTCTACAGGAGGTAGTGAAATTTAAATCACCTCCCAAAATCAAATTCTGACCTTTAAGAATACCATCTCTATTTAATACTTTCCAAAAAGTATCTCTATCCGAGTACAGGCCATAGCAGTTAATCACCTTCAAATTCCTATCCAATTCTTTTATTGTCCCTTCCAGCAAGATTCCTGCAGGATTTAGGAAGGTCGAACAGTCATCTTTCCTTGGGTTCCACGCAGTTAAAATACCCCTAGAAAGGCCTAGGGAATCCACCCCATAGAAGAACCAATGAGGAAGTAGCTTAGCAAACAATTCTCTGGCTTTAGTAGCACAAACCATAGTTTCTTGTATGAGCAATATGTCAGGCTTAATTAATTCTAAAAAATGCTTTAGGGATAAGAAATTTAAGCTGGCCTCTACTCCTCTAATATTCAATGAAGCCATAATCATTTCTTAACCCTAGCTAGGGATTTTTGAGCTCTAAGCGCCCTCAGATCGTCAACCAATAAGGAGCAAGAAGTACCACCAAGCACCTCCTCTCTTCTTAACTTTCTCGCAATTATCGTCTGGAGCGGAGAAAAATACTTCTCCAATCCCCCAACATAGCCCCTTTCATCAAAGAACACTCTCCCAAAAAACTGGTAGAAATCAGAGGCTTTGTGAGTCCCTCGTAGGACTTCTGCACACCCCTCTGAGGCTCAGGCTTCCCCCTCGTGAAGATTGGTAAGGGCTCCTTATTCAAAATATCCCTATAGTAAGGGATCAAGCTTACTAATGAAATATAGTTCTCAGAACAATGTGTCTAGACATCCCCCACAGGAGGTTTCGGGCCTCCCCCAATCGACTCTCCAGGCCCATCACTCTCTACTACATGCAAAACCTCCGACTCAAAAAGTTTATCCTTTACCAAGCTCTTAATTATTTCTCCTGAGATCCCAGAACTACAACCCTTTATCCCCATACCATCTTTTAGAAGAAACATGCTAATTTTACCTTCCACCGAAATAGCCTGGGGTGGGTACTTCATTGCTATCAACACATTCCCCCTACTTGTAGGAATCACCTCCGAACTCTCCTCTAGACCTCTAGTGCACCTATCAGAAAAAGAGTAATCCCTCCCCTTCCCCAACTCGACAAACTCCTTCCCTGAAACAACACATAGGTCCTTTCCCCCGAACTCTAGCAATTCCACCCAGTCCTCCCGATATTTCCCTAATTCGTCCACAATTATAGAAGGTACAAGATCCAAGCCTACCTTACTCAACAAATTACAATCATCCAGTGGAACAATTCGGGAAATAATTAAACCCAAACCATCCCCCTCACGGCGGCCACCACAATTCAGAATAGAAACTTCCCTACTAACCTCCCTCCCTAATCC
The DNA here is from genome assembly GCA_000966675.3 of Picea glauca. NCBI lineage: Eukaryota > Viridiplantae > Streptophyta > Pinopsida > Pinales > Pinaceae > Picea > Picea glauca. The sequence continues at coordinate 502,352 of JZKD02S1637313.1, forward strand.
CTCCACTACTACAGAAGGAGAAGATTCCAGGCCTACCTTACCCGATGAATTACAGTCATCGAGTGGATAAATTCGGGCAGAAATTAAACCCAAACCATCCCCCTCACGATGGCTACCACAATTCAGAAAATAAACTTCCCTACTAACCTCCGCATCTTTACCAAAACTAGAGGAATTCAAAGGAAATAATAGTGTGAGATCGGAATTTAAATTACCAGGATCAAAATCCCTTTCCTCAGCCATGACACTTTGTTTGGCATTCCAATCCACACGGGACATAAAAGGATCCGCAAGGTCAACTTCATCACACACAATAAATCCTCCATACAGAGCTCTACTATCACCCCCCTTACACTGAGATTTCAAATGACATGTTTCCTTACAGACATGACATCTAAACGGAATGCCCAAAAAATCAAGCCTTTGGTGGACTACAGAGCCCCCCCAACTAATTTCCATCTCCGCTGGAAAGCCATCATCTACATCAATCTCCACTAAAACTTTTCCCATCCTCCTATCTGTGCCCAAAAACTGTGCAGGATGGACATAGAGAAATCTCCCTAAAACACTGTCAATCTCCTTCATCACCTCTAGATTCCAAAATAAGAGTGGAAGACCAGGAATAAGCACCCACAGGAGTCTAAGCCTTACCACCTCCCTTTCAGGTTTGAAGGCACAGTGCCAACAAGAGAGCATAAGATTGTCGTTGTTAACCACCCACACATGCTTCTGGATCTCTGTCACATTTGTCGATGAATTAAAAATGAAACAAAACCACCCTTTACACTGAATGAAGACAACTAGTAAATACCCCAACCTGGTTTTCCATAATTCCTCTACCCAACTATGGATCTCATTGGCCCCCAATGCCCAATAGTTGAACTTACCCACAAGCCCCCGCTGCACTAAAACACCTACCTCTTCCATCCCAACGTCCCTGATCCGTATTATTTTCAGCACGAAATGAGAGCAGAGATATAATAAATCAATGTACATAGATATCTCAGATATCCAATAATATAACAAAAATGTATCAGATATGCACCCATAGACACAGAGATACAGTAATACACAATTTTCTATTAATGAGCGAAAATGTACAAAGACTATAAAAATACAGAGTGTAAGACTCGTTAGAACGGTGGCTCTAAGAAGAGATGTGTCCACTACTCACATTCACAAGAAGATGATTTTACAATGAGGCACCAAAGGCATTTTTTATCATAAATAAAATCCAAAACCCTAACCCCGGAAGATGAAAAGCCGACAGTTTTGTGGACCCCGTTTTGGGTAGTTTGGTGTATCAACTTCCAGTGGGCGTAACTTTGGCATACGATCTCTGTTTGGGGCGCACAATAGCTCGTTGGAAAGGTATCGTTGAGGAGATTAATTTTGGGGGGTAAATCAAATCCTTTGCATATCATGGAGCATATCTATCCCAAAAAACCTTCATTTAGACCCTCAAAATGGCCCCGAAGGTTAAAAACTGCTAAAAATAGTAAATTTTCAAAATTGCCAGAAAATTGTTTTGAGCCAGTTGGAAAAGGTGGGTGGACACCGATATACACCTAGATAAATCCTCACTCCTTAGGAATAAATGGTATCTATTGCATTGAGATCCCGGTGGAGAGGGAAAAGCGTTTACTGAATTTGCATTTTGATGAGCTACTTGCCATGTTGGAGAAGTTGCGTTGCTTAGCTTGTTGAAGGTTGTCACGAACCTATCGCTGGAAGGGTTGGACCTTTTTAATGAGTCTGGCTACATGAGATGTCTATGTGCAAAAGGAATATTTGTGCTTTGCTGCAATATTGTCGACATGTTTATGTTGGATAGAAGGTGCTTGGGCCAAGGCTCTAGTGGTTGCAATATCCTTTTGTTCACCTTTTGAACAGATTGTGAAGAAGCTAAATTTCGTAGTACGAGATACTACCTTGCGACACTGTTTAGGTGGAAAAGTAGTCGGAACTACCTCTGGTATTCTATAGAGATGACCCCCAGAGAAACAATGACACTACGGGGTCGAGACTCATAAACAACATGGTGCTTCCACATATATGGTTGGTCGAAGAGAACATCACAAACATCTAGTGGGGAAACATCACATAATACCTCATCCTTGAAGGGTTGGATGCCATATGATAATCGACATTGTTGGCTAACATGAATGTCTTGTCCCTGGTGAAGCCACCCAATGTTGTATGGTTGCGGGTGTGGTGTTGTCGATAATCCCAACTGTTTGATGACCTCTATTGAGATGGCGTTCTTCTGGATTTCGCTATCAACAATAAAATGCAATGGGTTCCCCTTCACCCACATCTGTGAATGAAAATGGCGCTCCCCCTCTTCAAGATCTGTTGGTTCTTCTGGTTGAATTTTTTTGGTCGCGACAATAGCAGTGGGGTCTGCGTCGATGATCTGTCTTTTACCAGTATTTTCATAATCAGATTTTGAATCAGGGTTTGACTCCTTATCTTTGATCTCAGCCACCAATGACTGTTTTGAGAGACATTCCTCGGTGTTGTGCCAGGGGATTTTGTGAAAATCGCACCATTTTCCGGTGTCCTTCTTTGTCTTTCCGTGACCCTTCTTTTCCTGTGGCTTAGACTGGTTTTTGGGAGACTATTTGTTAGGGTCATCTTTATCATACTTTGGTTGTTGCAGATTTGCAGACCCAAACTCCCATTTGTTCTGGTGCTTAAATTTATTTTCGATTTTAACAGCATATCGATAAGCAACATCGAGTGATGAGATGTCCAGAAAATCCATTTTAGTTTGGATGTATCTATGTAGAGCCCCACAATATTTCAGAACCAAATGTCGTTCAAAGTCTTTGATACCTAGCTTGGTGCGCAAGGTATGGAAGGTATCGGTGAACTCTGGAACTGTGTGGCCCCTCTCCTATTGCAGTGTGGTCCATCTCATGTACTGGTTCTCATAGTTGTCAACATGGTAATATTGTTCTTTTACCGCATCCACAAAAAAATCCCAACTGGGCTCGACCCCATATATTCCAGACTCATCTATGGAACTTTGCTCCCAGTAAGTTTCCCACCAATTTTTGACATGGGGGAGAGCTTTAAGGAGTGCGAAGGTGATATTTTCCCTATCGAAAAAATTATGAACAAAGAAATAACCTTCTAACAGATTTAACCATTTGTCTAGGGAATCCACATCTATCTGACCTTCAAATACGGGAATATCAAAATTAACTTGTACCTTGAAAGGAGAGGTGCTTCCAAAGTGGTTGTTTGATGAAGATGTGCATGTTTCTATCGGCAGGCATTGAAGGATGTGGGAAAAATTCTCCATCATTTCGTCCCTCTGTCATGTGAGAGCTTGCTCAAGCAACAGATTGATAGAATCGTCTGCTCTGTCGTTTTTATTTTCTTCCGCCATAGAGGGTTTCTTGGGCATGCGAGAGAAATTGTCTTCAAGAGAGACAATCTCTAGACCCAACTTGCTATACTCGGACCTCGTCGGGGACATGCACTGAAGAAAGAAACGATCAAGAGAAACCTGCTCTGATACCACTGATCCATAATATTTTTGGCACGAAATGAGAGCGGAGATATGATAAATCAATGTATAGAGATATCTCATATATCTAATAATATAACATAAATGTATCAGATATGAAATCGTAGACACAAATATACAGTAATACACAATTTTCTATTAATGAGAGAAAATGTACAAAGACTGTAAAAATACAGAGTGAAAGACTCGCTAGAATGATGGCAGCTTATCTCTAAGAAGAGATGTGTCCACTACTCGCATTTGCAAGAAGATGATTTTACAATGAGGCTCCAAAGGAATTTTTTATCATAAATAAAATCCAAAACCCTAACCCCGAAATATGAAAAACCAACAGTTTTGTGGACCCTTTTTTGGGTAGTTTGGTGTATCAACCTCCGGGGGTATAACTTTGGCATACGATCTCTGTTTGGGGCGCACGATAGCTCGTTGGAAAGGTATCGTTGAGGAGATTCATTTTTGGGGCTCAATCAGAGCCTTTGACTATAATTGAGAATCTATATCCCTAAAAACCTTCATTTAGGCCCTCAAAATGGCCCCAGAGGTTAAAAACTGCTAAAAATAGTAAATTTCCAAAATTGCCAGAACACTGTTTTGAGCCAGTTGGAAAAGGTGTGTGGCCACCGATATCCACCTGGATCAATTCTATCTCCTTAGGAAGCAATGGTCTCCATTGCGTTGAGTGCCTGGGGGAGAGGAAAAAGCGTTTGCTGAATTTGCATCTTGATGAGCTACTTGCCATGTTGGAGAAGTTGCACTGCTTAGCTTGTTGAAGGTTGTCACGAACCTGTGGCTGGAAGGGTTGGACATTTTTAACCAGTTTGGCTACATGAGATGTCTGTGTCCAGAATGAATCTTTGTGCTTTGCTACAATCTTGTCGACTTGCTTCTTTTGGATAGAAGGTGCTTGGGCCGAGGTTGTAGTAGTTGCAGTATCCTTATGTTCACCTTTTGAACAGATTGTGAAGAAGCTAAATTTCGTAGTATGAGATAATACCTTGCGGCACTTTTTAGGTGGAATAGTAGTTGGAACTACCTCTGGTATTCTATAGAGATGACTTCCCAGAGAAACAATGACACTGCGAGGTCGAGACTCATAAACAACATGGTGCTTCCACATATATGGTTGGCCCAAGAGAAAATAACAGACATCTAGTGGGGAAACATCACATAATACCTCATCCTTGAAGGGTTGGATGTCATATGACAATAAACACTATTGGTTGACATGAATATCTCCTCCCTGGTGAACCCACCCAATATTGTATGGTTGCGGGTGTGGTGTTGTCGACAATCCAAAATATTTGACGACCTCTGTTGAGATGAGGTTCTTCTGGCTTTTGCTATCAACAATAAAATGCAGCGAGGTCCCCTTCACCCACATCTGTGAATGAAAAAGGTGTTCCCCCTCTTCAGGATCTATTGGTTCTTTTGGTTGAATTGTTGTGGTCGCAACAATAGCAGTGGGGTCTACGTCGATGATCTGTCTTTTACTAGTATTTCCAGAATCAGATTTTGAATAAGGGTTTGAATCCTTGTCTTTGATCTCGACCACCAATGACTGTTTTGAGCGACATTCCTCGGTGTTGTTCCAGGGTATTTTGTGGAAATCACACCATTTTCCGGTGTCCTTCTTTGTCTTTCCGTGACCCTTCTTTTCTTGTGGCTTGGAATGGTTTTTGGGAAACTGTTTGTTAGGGCCGTATTTATGATACTTTGGTTGTTGCATATTTGCAGACCCAAAATCCTGTTTGTTCTGGTGCTTAAATTTATTCTTGATTTTAACAACATATTGATAAGCAGCACTGAGTGATGAGATGTCCAGAAAATCCATTTTAGTTTGGATGTATCTGTGTAGAGCCCCACGATATTTCAGAACCAAATGTCATTTGGAGTCTTTGATACCCAGCTTGGTGCACAAGGTATGGAAGGTATTGGTGAACTCGGGAATTGTTTGTCCCCTCTCTTGTTGCAGTGTGGTCCATCTCATGTACTGGTCCTCATAGTTTCCAACAGGGTAATACTGTTCTTTTACTACATCCACAAAAAAATCCCAAGTGGGCTTGGCCCCATATATTTTAGACTCCTCTGTGGAGATTTTCTCCCAGTAAGTTTCCCACCAATGTTTGACATGGGGGAGATATTTAAGGTGTGAAGGTGATCTTTTCCCTGTCAGAAAAATTATGAACAGAGAAATAACCTTCTAACAAATTTAACCATTTGTCTAGGGCATCCCCATCTATTTGACCTTGAAATACGAGAATATCAAAATTAACCTGTACCTTGAAAGGAGAGGTGCTTCCAAAGTGGTTGTTTGATGAAGATGCACATGTTGTTATCGGCAGGCATTGAAGGATGTGGGAAAAATTCTCCATCATTTCGTCCCTCTATCACGTGAGAGCTTGCTCAAGCAACAGATTGATAGAATCGTCTGCTCTGTCGTTTTTCTTTTCTTCCGCCATGGAGGGTTTCTTGGGCGTGTGAGAGTGATTTTATTCAAGAGAGACAAGTTCGATATCTAACTTGCTATACTTGGACCTCATCAGGGACATGCATTGAAAAAATAAATGATCAAGAGAAGCCTTCTCTTATACCACTGATCCGTATTATTTTCGGCAAGAAATGAGAGCGAAGATACAACAAATAAATGTACAGAGATATCTCAAATATCCAATAATATAACAGAAATGTATCAGAGATGCAACCATAGACACAGAGATACAGTAATACACAATTTTCTATTAATGAACGAAAATGTACAAAGACTGCAAAAATACAGAGTGAAAGACTTGCTAGAAGGGTGGTAGCTTATCTCTGAGAAGAGATGTGTCCGCTACTCGCATTCGCAAGAAGAAGATTTTACATTGAGGCTCCAAAGGCCTTTTTTATCATAAATAAAATCCAAAACCCTAACCTCGGAAGATGAAAATCCAATAGTTTTGTGGACCCCGTTTTGGGTAGTTTGGTGTATCAACTCCCTCGTCGTGTAACTTTGGAATACGATCTCCATTTGGGGCGCACGATAGCTCGTTGGAAAGGTATCATCAAGGAGATTCATTTTTGGGGCTCAATCAAAGCCTTTGTCTATCATTGAGAAAATCGATCCCGAAAAACCTTCATTTAGGCCCTCAAAATGGCCCTGGAGGTTAAAAATTGCTAAAAATAGTAAATTTCCAAAATTGTCAGAAAACTATTTTGAGTTAGTTGAAAAAGGTGGGTGGCCACCGATATCCACCTGGATCAGTCCCTCCCAAGAGAAAATTTGACCTTCTCTTTTTTCACTCTCCAGGTCTTCAAGCACGGCCTGAGAGCCACCTTCTTCCTTTCACTGTGACAAGTACCCGACACCTTCACCTCCCATCTTTCGAATACTGGACACCCCCTCGACTGCTTGCATGGCCTTTCCTCCCACTTACCCTCCACTAGTAAGGTACCCCCTGAGAGTCCCTCAGAGAGTCTATCTCTCACGCCAGAGACAATGATTGTTGCTTCCCCCAAAACCCTTTCTTCCTTAGAACGACTACTCTCGGCCGACTCTGAAGAAGCCTCCCTCGCCTTCAACTTCGATTGCAAACACGGTAGAGGGGGCCTTGGGAAACCAGGTCTCGGATTTCCCCCCTTTCCCAGATCTCGAGGGGGACAACGAGTGTGGGAGCTCGATTTCCCATATCCAAATGTCCTTTTGGATCAATGCCACCTGCCTCCTTCGCCTCAGGCTTGTCCTTTCTCACGTCAACCTGACCTTGCATTAGTCTATTTCTCCTTAGCTTTCCCCAGTACTCGTCATTTGGATTTAAAATTCCAGCCTAACTCCACCACACATCATCATCCAAGCCCTCTGCTAGAGCTGCCACTTCACTCTCCATCGATGTCTCTTCCTGCCAAGTCATCCACTAAAAACAAAAAACCATAACCTAGATCCTATCTATACCACCTCGATCCTCTCAAGTCCCTTTGTGACAAGACCAACTGCTTTTAACACATAATTGCCTCCTCTGCCACTAGAGTCCAGACTTCAACCTCCTACCAAACACTCTGAACCACTCCATGATCGAACCCTGTAGTCAGATCCGCCATTAGAGCTCTAACCAAATCTATTTCATGCAGTTGGAAGTCTATGCATTAAACACATACATCAGAGATGGAGGTCAGAGAGTTGGTACTTATTATAAATATAATTATTATGTTGAAGGTGTATATATTGGATTTATGTTTCCCATTAAAGGTTTAATATGAAAGAGCTATATAATCATGAAATGACATTTCATGTATGGAAAAAAGATTTACCCAAGAGTGGGATGTTGTCACCAGGATTGTGCATAGCTTGGACACTCGTTAGGATAGTTTGTACCCCACAAATAGTTGTCACCTTTTGAACGTATATCCTGACAAGAATTAAACCCCACAAAAACCAATTAATCTACACTTCAAAACTACAAAATACTTATTCTTCATTTCATGACTTTTTCCATTAAATCTTTTAAGCTTCATTTGCTTTGCTTCGAATGGGTGGATCCCTTTAGACATATCACTACAAAGCCCCCTACTCATTATTTAGATATATAATACATGCGTGAACCTTTTAGTTAAAATTATATCCACAACATTTTGATATTAATACAAATATACCTCTGCTGCCATTTGAGTTGACGGGAGTTTCTTAAAACATATTTTTTTTCTAAATATAAAAAATAAAGAATATGGTCCAAATTTTTGCACGATCATGATAAAACTCGAGTACATGTCAAAGTTTGATAAATGGGATCTAACTTTTATTCAAGATCAGTTAAATGACGGAGATGTTTTTAATTCTCCACGTTTTGTGGATGATAAGGATGTTAAATCGTAATCTCAGGGACACAAGTCTTGAATTCGTGACCTCCCCCCTTACTGAAGGAGTGTGCGCACTCCTCATCAATTGTGTTATTCTATGAGACTAAATGAATGAGATGTATGAAGACCAAAGTGAAATGCTGAGAATATAAATTATAATATAATATACACATTTAATCACCAAATTAGAAAATAATATTAGTATGACATTATCATTAATAATGCTTTCAAATAATTATGATATAAATAAAATATTAAATTGAATTAATTAATTTTATTAATAAAATAAATAAATTTTATTAAATAAAGTTTTTATTATTATTGTCATTAATAATAAAATATATATATTTAATTTTTCAATTACAAAAATATTATTATTGATAAAAAAAATTAATTTATATTTATGTGTTACATTTATTGGAAATGGAGATTTTAATGATTTTTTAATTATAAATTTTAATCTTATAGCTAGCAATTGAAGAAAATGACATGTTCCATTAATTACCTTTATAATGGTGTTATACTAGTTTATTAAAGCAAAATTAATTTTTTTAATTATCAATCTTAATAATGATCATATACACACTCAATTTTGATAATACAGGGTATTATTAATATAATATAATCATATAAATTACAAATAACATTATCATACAAAAGTTTATAAAATAAAAATCACAATTCCACAGTTTTTATATCTCAATTCACATCCATCTTTTCATTTGTGGGAAAATGTTACTTATTTTTAATAATTTTTAATTTTCAATTAATATTATTGTTATTAAAATTGCAATGCATTTTTTATTTATTTTTAATGATAAGATACTTTTAAATATTATTAAAATTTAAAATAAATAAAGTGAGTGTTTGATATTGTCATTAAAATTAGTGTCAATTGTTAAAATTATAATAAATCATAGACATGGTTAAGTACAAATAGTATATAGACTTGGTTTAGTGCATTAAATTAAATATTAATCCTCATTACAATTTAACCTCTTTTATACTAAAAGGAGTATTAACTATTTACTAAACATTAAATAATATTTTTAAAATTTTTGAATATGCATATCAAAATGAAGTTCCATCAATTAAATAGGTGTGATATTCGATGAATTTTAATTTTTTTCTACTTTTAAAAATGGAAAATTTCAAGCTTGGAGCCATGTGACTTTTATGGAGAAAGATAAATTAAAAAGTACTAAGCAAACATTCCCATTCCTTTTGGCTAATGATTTAAACAAGGTAATAAAAATATCAATCTCACAAAAATAGTAAAGACAAAATTGTTTCACTCACATTCTCATGGATTACATATATATGAGTTTAAATAATTTAATAAAATCCAAACAAAATGGAACACATAAACATCTAGAACTAAATTGTCTCACTCACATTATCATGGATTACATGGAAATACATTGTATAGGAGTTTAAATAATTCAATAAAATCCAAACAAAATGGATCACATAAATATCTATAACTAAATTGTCTCGATCACATTCTCATGGATTACATGAAAATGCATTATATATATATAGGAGTTTAAATAATTCAATAAAATCCAAACAAAATGGATTACATAAACATCTAGAACTAAATTGTCTCAATCACATTCTCATGGATTATATGGAAATGCATTACATATATAGGAGTTTAAATAATTCAATAAAATCTAAACAAAATAGATCACATAAACATATAGAAGTAAACTTAGACGGTCTATAACAAATTCTAGACTTGCTATTTTAACAATATATTAATTTATTTATTTCTCAATTATTCCTAACTCCCCCTTTTAATGGAGAAATGAATTTTATACAACACCTAACTTGTTTGTATAAATTTCAAATTTAGACTACAAATATCAAATTTAGCCTTTCCAACATGCTTAGTAAATATGCCTGTTACATTTTCAATTGTATTACGATATTGCCACATTATCAATTGTATTACGATATTGCCACATTATCAATTGTATTACAATATTCCAAGTCAATTTCCTTGGAGTGTATCTTCTCCCAAGTACAAAATGGTAATGTGTCTCAACATGTTTTGACTTGGCATGATACACTAAGTTGTTCGACAATTTTATGGAACATTGATTATCACACTCGATGGATGTAAGTACTTGTTGCTTTTCTCCAACATCTTCAAGGATCCGTCTAAGCCATACTATTTCACAGGTAACACTACATAAGACTTTATACTCAACTTTTGTGGATGACAGGGAAATAGTTGGTTGTTTCTTACTTCTCCATGACACAACTCCAGATCATATACTGAACACATATCCAGAGATTGACCATCTATCATATAGTTTTCCAGCCCAATCAGAATTAGAATGACCTATCAACTTAACATTAAAATCATTAGTATATTTAATACCAAAATCAACAATCCCTTTCAAATATTGAAGAATTCTCTTTGTTTCTTTCCAATAATTGTTATGAGTCTTAGCCATAAATTGACTAAGTATATTGATTGAATATGCATTATTTCGCTTGGTTGTAGTAAGATAATTCATACTTCCCACCAACTCTTGATACAAACTATCATTCACCTCCTTTGTATAATCATTACTGTTGATCTTAACATTTCTTTCTAATGGAGTAGACACTACCTTACATTCATTCATATTAAACCTCCTAAGTAACTCCTTTGTATATTTACTTTGTGTGATCAAGGTCTTACCATTGTCCCTCCATACCTCAAGACCTAAACAATAGTGTAATTGTCCAAGATCCTTCATCTCAAATACCTATGAGAACTGTATTTTCCCATCAAATTCCACCCATGCCCTGATACAAAAACAAAATAATAGAAAAATCAATCTCAAGCAAAGAGTCGAGATGAAATTTTGTCACTCACACTCTCATCAATTACATGAAATGAATTACATATATATAGGAGTTTAGACAATTTATCAAACTCCAAACAAAACAGACCAAATAAACATCTATAACTAAACCTAGAGAGTCTCAAACAAATTTTAGAATTGTTCTTCTAACAATATACTAATTTATTCATTTCTCAATTATTCCTAACAAATTTATGGAATTCAACAATAAAAAATTGTGATTTCAAAAATGAAATTGTGTAATTTTGTAAACTACACTATATATGAATTTCTAAGATCTATTTTTATCAAACCAACACCATACTACAATTTCAACAATCAAAGTTTGTAATTCTAACCATTTCTCAAAAATCCCAAATGCCATTGGACATCAAAAATAAGGATCGTGAAATAGGCTAGGCTTGTTCTCGTAATCAAGGAAATTATTTCCTAAATGAAGTAAGACTTTTATTGGAAGTTATAGTTTCACTTTATTAAATGTAACTTTGACCATAAAACTTTACTTTAAGAATTTTGGTTTAACATAACAGTAAGGAAAACTAAAACTAGCATTTTGGGTCGATGGAATCACAAATATCAAAGATTAACATTGCACAATCTAGTGAGAGTGGGAGTGAGTAGGAGTAATTCAAAATAGTCATAATAATAAGGAAAATTAGCTTTTTGGATTGACTAAATCAAAAATATCAAAGATTAAATCCATATCACAAAACGTTTAACATTTTTTCTAAAACCTAATTAAATCCTCCAAACTTTAAACAAAACAAGTGTTGCATGGAAGCGTAGTCCCTGTCAAGTTGGAATGGGAATAAATGCGACCGAGTACAGACACGTGGGTAGGAAGTTGAAGTACATGTGGTTTCCATGTAGAATATAGTATTCTCGAATTAATTTTTTCCCGAAATTTATCAAAAATTCTTAACATTTAAAAGGTTCTTGGACACAAAAAATTTAGCATTCCCGAAGTAGTTTTCTACATACGTTGTTGGACAAAAACACCAAAAAATAGTAGTAACATCTGTTACATAGGTTCGTGGAGAAAAACACAAAAGAATTAGCATTCCCGAATTAGTTTTCTTTAAAACAAGGGCTCGTGGACACAATAGAAATTGAAATTTATCAAATTATAGGTTCCTGGACAACATAAATTATACATATCAAATTTGTAATTTTATAAATCAGATATTTACTTTTATACATACAAAATATGTACTTTATAAAGTATGGGAATGAGATTCCATACTTGCCAATTTTTGGATCGCGGCTTCTCAGGCTGGCGCGGTGAAAATTGGGCTATGTTGTTATGTGCCCTACAAATAGCATCTAGAGTTCCGCGACATACAAATTGATAATCAGACTTGTGGACTATTTGAAATTTAAGGGCCTATGTCTGTTACACAGGTTCGTGGACAAAAGCACAACAAAACTAGCATTCTCGAATTAGTTTTCTTTAAAACAAGGGCTCCTGGACATAAGAAATTGAAATTTATCAAATTATAGGTTCCTGGACAGCATACATTATACATACCAAATATGTAATTTTATTAAGTAGATATATAGAGCATGCGGGTTATCGGGCTGATGCGCTGAAAATTGGGCTTCTGTTGTTCTGTGCCCTGCAAATAGCACCCAGAGTTCCGCGACATACAAATTGACAATCAGACTTGTGGACTATTTGAAATTTAAGGGCCTACGTCTGTTACATAGGTTCGTGGACAAAAGCATAAAAAAACTAGCATTCCCGAATAAGTTTTCTTTAAAACAAGGGCTCCTGGACACAACAAATTGAAATATATTAGATTATAGGTTCCTGGACAACATAAATTATACATACCAAATATATAATTTGATTAAGTAGATATATAGAGCATGCACGAAACCCTCATTCCGGGTTCTCGGGCTGAAAATTGGGCTTCTGTTGTTTCGTGCCCTACAAATAGCACCGAGAGTTCCACAATATACAAATTGACAACCAGACTTGCAGACTATTTGAATTTTTGGATCGCAGGTTCTCAGGCTGGTGGGCTGAAAATCAGGCTTCTGTTGTTCTGTGGCCTACAAATAGCACCCATAGTTCCGCAATATACAAATGGACAATCAGACTTGTGGACTATTTGAAATTTAAGGCCTACGTTTGTTACATAGGTTCGTGGACAAAAGCACAAAAAAAACTAGCATTCCCGAATTAGTTTTCTTGAAAACAAGGTCTCCTAGACACAAGAAATTGAAATTTATCAAATTATAGGTTCCTGGACAACATAAATTATACATACCAAAGATGTGATTTGATTAAGTAGATATATAGATCATTCACGAAACCCTCATGCCAGGTTCTCGGGCTGGCTGGTTGAAAATTGGGCTTCTGTTGTTCTGTGCCCTACAAATAGCATTGAGAGTTCCGCGATATACAAATTGACAATCGGACTTGCGGACTAATTGAATTTTAAGGGGCTCGTGTCCAAAAAATTTAGCATTCCCGAATTAGTTTTCCTTACATACGTTTTACATAGGCTGGTGGAAAAAATAAAATAAAATAGTACTGACGTCTGTTACATAGGCTGGTGGACAAAAGTATGAAAAAAATAACATTCCTGAATTAGTTTTCTTTAAAACAGGGGCTCTTGGACACAAGAAATTGAAATCTGTCAAATTATAGGTTCCTGGACAGCATAAATTATACATACCAAGTATGCAATTTTATAAAGTAGATATTTAATTTTATACATATGAAATATATACATTTATAAAGTATGGGGATGAGATTTTCTAGAGCATGCACAGAACCCCATACTTAGCCAGTTTTGGATCGCGAGTTCTCGGTCTGGCAGGATGAAATTGGGCTTCTCTTGTTTCATGCCCTACAAATAGCACCTAGAGTTTCGCGATATACAAATTGACAACTAGACTTGCGGACTATTTGAATTTTAAGGACCTACGTTTGTTACATAGGTTCGTGGACAAAAGAACAAAAAAACTAGCATTCCTGAACTCGTTTTCTTTAAAACAAGGGCTCCTGGACGCAAGAAATTGAAATTGATCAAATTATAGGTTCCTGGACAGCATAAATTATACATACCAAATATGTGATTTGATTAACTAGATATATAGAGCATGCACGAAACCCTCATTCCATACTTAACCAGTTTTTGGATCGCGGGTTCTCAGGCCGGGGACCTGAAAATTGGGCTTCTGTTGTTCTGTGTCCTACAAATAGCACCAAGAGTTCCACGATATACAAATTGACAATCATACTTGCGGACTATTTGAATTTTAAGGGGCTCGTGTCCAAAAAATTTAGCATTCGCGAATTAGTTTTCTTTACATATGTTTTACATACGTTGGTGGACAAAGGCTCAAAAAAATAGTACTAATGTCTGTTACATAGGGTGGTGGACAAAAGGACCAAAAAAATAGCATTCCCGAATTAGTTTTCTTTAAAACAGGGGCTCCTGGACACAAGAAATTGAAATTTATCAAATTATAGGTTCCTAGACAACATAAATTATACATACGAAATACGTAATTTTATGAAGTAGATATTTACTTTTATACATACAAAATATGTACTTTTATAAAGTATGGGGATGAGATTTTATAGAGCATGCACAGAGCCCTCATTCCATACTTGCACGGAGCCCTCATTCCATACTTAGGCAATTTTTGGATCGCGGGTTCTCGAGATGGTGGGCTGAAAATTGGGCCTCTGTTATTCCATGGCCTACAAAGAGCACCCAGAGTTCCGTGATATACAAATTGACAAGCGGACTTGCGGACTATTTTAATTTTAAGGGCCTTTGTGAAAAGCAGTATGAAGGACAGGTGGTAAAGATGCAAGAAATGACATACTCTCTATACGTGTGAGTAGAAAAAAAGTAGTGAATGCAATTTTATGACATTTATATAAAAATAAAATAAAACGTTTTACATATTCCTAGAAATTTAAAGAAACACACACACACACACACACACATATATGTGAAATATGATATCTCAAATTTGAGTGAGTGATTTATCTCATACTTAATTTTGAAAATGACCAGGTAGGAGAAAATATGCATCAGAAAAAAAGAGAATTGAGATAAAATAAAC